>LR812533.1:7347220-7622220 GCA_903798195.1 Danio kyathit
TTAAAGTGCATGACCAGATCATCTACAGAACAAGCCCGATTCCACCAAAGCTTCCTGAGGTGAAACAGGTATGGAAGATAGCTGCGACTGTGTCCTTGAATTCTGGCATCTCAAGAATGGCCAAAATGGCAAAAAAGGTACAATGATGTCAGGAGATGGGGAAACAAAGTAAAAAAAAAAAACAGCAATTGACCATGGGATGAGGACCACCTACAGCCAATTTGGACCTAATGCCAGCGGAGGACATCGCTGCCTCTACCCTCAGTGCTGGGGGAGGGAGGGATTTGGTGGTTTAGAGGTGAGTATTCAAGGTCATGCATTGTTAATAAACCAAAATAAAAAAGTAAAAACAATACAAAATAATCAATGTTTTAATGAATATATTTTATTTAAACAAAAACCATGATAAAGTGAATTAACTAGATTTGTGCAGCTCCACTGGCTGAAGATTCGGCGGCTGGGCCCAGTAGGTGGGTGCAGGGGTAGTTGTAGAGGGAGAAGAGACTGGAACAACGATCGTCAAGGTTGAGAGGAGAGGTGAGACCCAGAGCTCAATGCATGAACATCAACCAGGAGGACCACCCATTCCTGGCACTCCAGCAGGCTGGTTTCAACATGCTGGAAAGAGAATTGGGTAGACACTACCAGAGTTTGCAGCACCCGTTTAAGCCACTTGGAGATGTTGCTGCTGCCCCTTTAACGCATCGCAGATATTGTGAGAAGTCTTGCTGAGGCAGATCAGCGCATACCGGCAACATCTGTAACACATCCATCGGACCATCTCTTTCCACCAGATTAATGACCACAACTGCGAACATTAGGAGGAAGAAGGCCAAACATTTAAGACTGCAGTGTAAAAAAAAAGAAAGAAAGCTAACACACATACACACAGTATTTGTGATTAAACAGTATTTGTTTAGCTGCTGAAAACATGTAAATATGTAAAATAATTATTTACTAATTTGCAAAAAAATGCACTCAAAAATGTTTTGCTTATAAAGGAGGAAATAGCTTTTAAGTTTCGAGAACCAAAGAATTTCAGCACCTGAAACAGTTCTGCATGTGTTTTAATAAAAATATATATTTTTTTCAATGGTTGTCATCATATCCAGATGTTCAAAGTCAAATGCAATATTTACACTGGTAAAAAATAAAACAATTCAGCTTACTTGCCAGGCTACTGGTCTTCTGCCAGATGATCTCTCCTCGCCCGTGCTGCTGCATAAGTATCTTGATTAATCGGCATCAGCACATGCAGTTCATCTTCACGCCTTCTAAGGTCCTGTAATCTGTCCTTGTTTATATCCAAGAGACATCCATGATGTCTAACGATGTTATGCACATACCTGCCAACTAGTGATGGGTCGTTCTTGAACGATTCGTTCATTTTGAACGAATCTTCAATATGACTCGGGAACTACGAGTCCTCTCAGGGAGTGATTCGTTCATCCGCGCTGTGCGCACATTTGTGCAGGTATCGTTCATTCTTCAAGTCTTTGAGTCGTTCATCACGGAAAGGCAGAAGCCAATCATATGCGTTTAGAGCCGGAAAGAGATTTGATCCGTTCATGACTCGAGTCCTCTATCGGGTTTGGGTCATTCGTTCATCACGGAAAGGCAGAAGCCAATCATATGCGTTTAGAGCCGGAAAGAGATTTGATCCGTTCAGTACTCGAGTCCTCTATCGGGTTTGGGTCATTCGTTCATCACGGAAAGGCAGTAGCCAATCATATGCGTTTAGAGCCGGAAAGAGATTTGATCCGTTCATGACTCGAGTCCTCTATCGGGTTTGGGTCATTCGTTCATCACGGAAAGGCAGAAGCCAATCATATGTGTTTAGAGCCGGAAACAGATTTGATCCGTTCATGACTCGAGTCCTCTATCGGGTTTGAGTCATTAGTCTTTCTTACTTGACTTGACACTACAGCAGAATTGTGTGTAGAAATTAGTAAATGGTTTCAAATCCTCCTTAGAGACAGGTGCATCATAATTATATATTATATTATATATATTACTATTATTATTATTATGTGCGTTTCTGATCTTAAACTGTAGCTCCACTGAACACTGCAACAAGAACCTCAGTCAGTAATACTTATGTAAAACTACATTTTTGTTGGATCATGGATCATATTTTAGACTTTTCATAAAATCATCAAACAATGTGTACCTAAAAAGCATTTTCTTAAAAATAAAAAAGGTTTGTCCTATTGTCACTAAGTTGTTGTTACTTTTTTATGGTGGATATGTGGTTTTATTTTTTGCTATTTTACAAATAAATGGACTCATGCTTTTAAAATGTCAATTCACTGCCTTGCTATCAGAAAACAAACACTAAGCTAGTCTATATGATAAATTAATCAAATTCTACAATTACAAGTGTTTGCAATTTGTTCATTTGTACCCCCTTTTTTAGTTTAATAATGTTTTTCTATTCAGACTTTATGTATTGGTCTAATATTTGTATAAAAAAGATTGCATTTACATTTACTCATGTAGCAGAAGCTTTTATACTGTGACCAACAAGTAATGACAAAAGAAGCACTTCAAATCATCAGAAAGAAGAAACAGACTCAGCCTATCGAAAGTTCGGGTTGTGTTTTTGAATGCTAACATGCCTTAAGCCAAGTCCAACAAGTAAATCCAGAGTGTTGTTTCAAAAGCTTATTTAATTCTAATAACTCAAAAAAGCCAAGCTTGTTGTACCTGTTTGTTTTAATATTCTAGTCAATTTGTTAAGCTCATTAGGCTCTGTGGCTTCTGTATTTTTTATTTGAATTTATTTTTCACTTAAATTGCTGTTTCATAAAAAAAATCTATTGGGCATATTGCCCTATTTGATATAAAGCTTTTATGGCACAAACGTGTTATTTAAAGCTTAGTTGTTTTTATTTATTAAAAAGCCTATCTTGATGTGCACTATTTTGTTTTTCTTTTGTTTGTTTTTATTATTGTGATTTTAAAGGAATCTTTTTTGTTATAAAGTTTTTTTGGTAAAAAAATAGTAATAAAACAATAAACAACATTTAAACAGTGTTTATGTTTCTAATGGCTGCAGCATCATATGTTACAAAACGCTTCACAAAGACAATTTGATTTATTTAATAACTCATCTCTTATGCTTTCTTTTACGTTATGTGACAAAAGAACGAATGACTCGTTCTTAAAGTGATTCATTCATTTCGCGCATGCGGCGCACGTTTTGTAGCGCGGGAGAAGATTCGTTCATTTTTCGAGTCCTCTATCGGGTTTCAGTCATTCGTTCATCAAGCCTAGTAGCCATACTAGCCAATCGTATGCATTTAGAGCCGGAAAAGGAATTGATCCGTTCCTCTCCCGAGTCGTTCAACACGTGACAGACAGAAGCCAATCGTATGCATTTAGAGCCGGAAAAGGAATTGATCCGTTCATCTGAGTTATGTTTCTTTACAATCGGTCACGTGATGAACGAACCAGAAGACCCGAAAGGTGAGCTAATCATGGCTCCTTTCAGCTCAGCAGGTAAACAATGAATTATTATTTTCTCCCTCTTATAGCATTCTATTTATGACTTGTTTGTAGTGTGATCAACCTTGGGCTAGTTGTAGATGTGTTTGCAAGCAATTCGTAACATTTTAATAACATTTTGGGAAATTGAACTAAATGAACGAAATTACTCGAAAAAAGATTCGTTTATCTCGATGAACGAGACTCAAAGAACCGAGTCAGTAAAATGATCCGAACTTCCCATCACTACTGCCAACACTCCCGTTTTTCCCGGGAGTCTCCCGTATTTCAGACCGTATTGTATTGTCTACCGGAAAACTCCCGAAATTCCACAACACCCACCCCCCACCCCACCCCGCAACTTTTTGGTACAGTCCGGCCTGAAACCTGGTGCATGTTTGCTCAGCAAACCCAACGCGCAACCATCCCCATGCGTATCAAACCCCAACCCCCTGACTTAACTCTGACTTATCCAAACACCTTAAGTGCATTTTTAGCATGCCAAATGTTTGTTCAATGACAGCTTGAGCTTTTGTGTTTTCAATAAAAAAACATTTCTCTCACTGTTGTAGGCATGATATTGGTGTAATCAGCCATGTTTTTTATGGATAGATATTGTCCCCTAACAGCCACCCGTTCAGGGGTGGGTTAACCTGAAAGACTGCTGGAATGACAGAGTTGGCCAGAATAAAGGAGTCATGGCTTGATAATTTGTGAATACGTGTGTGACTACACATTGCATTGCAAATTACCTGGATATTGATGCAATGGGTTACCTTACGTTTAACATATATCAGAGCATTCTCTGACAGGGTACATAGTTGTACATGAATACAATGTCTTGCACCCACAACCCCAGGGAACCCAACTTTATCCCAGAACTCCTGTTTAAGTGCATTTTAGCTTGCAGGCATCACAGGGAATTTTATGAATTTGTTGCTTGTTGAACAATGCTTGATGTAACTGCATTCATAGCCAAACTTGCAGCAGGCTGCGATATGCCACCAATTAAACTTTTGACCTGCTCTCAAAAAAAAAAAAAAAATGCAGTGCAGCAGTTACTTTTACAGGACTGGGTAGTGCATACGAGCTGCATTCATTGCAAGATGCATTCATTTCTAAGTCATCTGCCAGATGCCAAGCACTCGCCAGAGCCACCTAGTTTGTCAGGACCCACATACACCCATTACCAATCACCCATTTTCTATTCAATATCACCTGCTCACAGACACACACACACACACACAGTATAAAGAGTACCTCCTTTCACTCTGCCACTGTCGGTCTTGATACTCACAGCCTGAGTCTTCACCCGACCCATCCCTTGCTATCGAGCTTCCGGATTCCTGCATTCTGCCAGTTCCAGCGACTCTGTGTTACCTGTTGTCTACATCTTCCTGGATTCTCTCTTTGCGTATCGTGTGTGTCTGCAACGGTTTCCCCTACTCATTTCATGAACTATCAACCCCTTCAGTTAAGGCTCTTTTACTTCATCTGTTTAATGGACCATTGTTATTCACCTTTACTCTTGTGCCCAGTCCGCTGTGTGTTGTGACACCAGAAGATGACAAAGTTCAGTTACTGCCTGGCAGGAAAGACGTAGCCTCTGGTGACACTCCACCTCAGACAGGGTCAAATATGTGGATCTTGGTCGGTGGACACTCTGCCTCCTCAGTCTCCCAATTCTTTGGCCCATAAGGTACTTCATTTGGCTGCACAAAATAAAATACATTACTGATCATTACTGACAAAATACACTGGCAAACTAAGGAGATCAATTAAAATTTAGCTCAAATTACATGTTCAGTAGTCAGCCATTCAGTCATTCACAGTGGATCCAGGCTTGCATGGTTGGTAATAGATAAGTCAGTTTAAGTACATCCATGTACTGGCCTGAAGTCATTAGCCAATTTCATTTGTTATTACTGCAAATAGGTAGCTGGGCTAATTTTGATACATGCAAACACTATCCATTATGGCATTTCATATTTATGTATGTATTTATGTATTTCCATTGCAACAGCAGCACCCAGCAACAGCCCCTCGATTCCTACATTTTGGAGTGAAAAGGATCGGCCGTTCATTGGATCTTATTGCTGTCAGGATGGCAAGTAGCTGCTTTGTTTTTTATTTATTTATTTAAAAAGCACATTACAGCTGAAATAAAACCTGAAAGACGACAATACAACATTTACCATCACAAGACTGGTGACTATCAGCACTTTTAATAGTTAATTTTACAGACTTGTTTTATATATTTTAACCATATTTGTTTTCTTAAAACTGTCACTTTTGGGAGAAAGACTCACACATACTTATAATAGATTCTGCAAAGATCTTTTTCAAAGCATTTCGGAAGGCTGTCATTTTTTGATCTTACGATTGTCAGTTTCAATGGACGGATACCGAGGCAATCCACCTCGTCGAGATGGAGCCAGTAGTAGTCAGGGCGGTGGCAGCAGCCAAGGGGCCCAGGATGGAGGCGCACAAGACCACCACGCTGATCCGTACGTAAGGCGCATGGAACAGATGGTTCGGATGCTGCGGGCTGACCTGGACAGGGCTCCTCGCTTACCAGGGCCCTGGGAGCGATTGCATGCGGACCCTATCATTCGGCGCATGGAGCGTAGGTTGGGGCAGGGTCCTGCGGATAATAGGGGGATCTTCGACGCTTTCTGCGGGTCGCGTCGTATTTTGAACTGCATTCTCCGCAATCTTGACATCGCCCCTTTCACACGTGACATCATGCTGGGCCATGAACTGGATGTGCAGGGACTCACAACAGCTAGTTTCCTATGTTACTTGCGCTTTAATCAAGCAAGCCTGCGCAAGCAGCAGTTAGTCCTTGAGGTATTTATACCGGAATTGCCTGTTGAGCAAGTTATGGGTCGGGCGGAATCTCGGCGAGCGGTGACGGCATTGCTCAATGACCTAGAGGCTCTTCGGAATGCCTTTTGGTTTATCGACGGGATGGAGCAAATGAGGCGTCTTGGCCAAAACCTTCCTGCGGGAGCGCAGGTATGGGATGACAAACGACATCAGTGGAGGGACGGCGTAACCTTGGCTGAGCAGCTGAACTTTATCCATATTATCGCAGGCATACTGAGCACCGGGAGATGCCGAGACAGCGCGGTCGGTTCAATCATTCTAACAGTCGTTGCTTTCGCGGTGAGAGGGACTATTTCGTCGGCAAAGCTCGCGCGGGTAATTATGGACCTTGGGCCGACAATGCCCTTCATCAATGAGGCCTTGAGCCTTCCTGACATACAATTGACCTGGCAAAACTTCGGCCACTATGTGGACGATGCCATCATGCCGAGCATCATGCGACGGTGGTTAGAATATATACCTGCGCATGCTATCCGACTAAGAGTGGTTCTTGCCCAAGCGGCGGGTTCAGGCTTAACAGCACTGGACATAATTGCTTGTGCTGTTCACGAAAATCCCCATTTCCCGTGGGCATTTATCCGAAGACTCTATCCCGACCAGTGGGACAACGCGGGGGCTGCCATGCGGAGGGTTGGGGCCAACCCTTATTATGGATATAGAAGAGATCTATCTCAGGTTAGGTCAACGCTATATAGACATCTGACTGCCTTCTGCGGGCGACTGCTGGTTGCCCTTGGTGATCGCACCCTGGAAAGATATCAGGGGTTCGTAGAGGACAGATCACGTGCAGATGTTTGGAGGCGTCTCATCGACGCATACGTCGCAGCTCGAGGCCGAGAAGGAGTTGACATCAATAGGGACATGTCAGCGCAAGAGCTTGCGCAGCATGCAGCTATGCTTCGTCTTGTTGCTCAGTACCCTGCAAATATGGGAGGACTGGCCCGAATGGACAGTCATCCGGATTTGCCTGGCGGAGGTGGACGCGGCAATGACAGTAGCGACGACGAAGACGACGACGCACCAGACAACGGCCACAACCGTGGACGAGAGAGACCTCGCCGGCCTTCCCACTCCGACGGCCATTCCATGGAGGAAGGCGACAACAACGGCAACGAGGGTCAACACCAACACAGACCGGGGCCCGATGAGGAATACTATGGAGAGCACTACGAGCACTTTGAACATCCCAATGCAAGTCACGGCGGAGATGGGGTTGTGGATCAGCACGTGCAATATGTCGTGGAGCCGCCGAGCTACTCGGCTGAAGATCAACACGTCATCGACGAGTATCAGCGTCAGGAAGGAGAGGTTCAGCCTCCACCTTACGAGCAGGTCGATTCGCGATGTGCTCCGGCATCACCATCTGTGACTGCATCGTTGGCTGATCTGGCTCGCGAGCTGCAGGTGCCCGGTGGTCAGCCTGTGCATATGGAAGTGGGACATCAGCACCAGCCGAGGTACAGAGAGCATACCGCCGCCCGCGAACTGTCTGTTGATAACACCGCTCAGTTGGCTTTTGAGATTTTCCGCCAGAGCCAACTACTTAATGAACTTGATGAGGCCGAGGAAGGATCCAGCCACTCCAGTTCTCATGATGTCACAGCCCCCATTGCGCCCAACAATGCCCCAAGCCTTGCCCTAGCACAGCCTGCACCTGCGCCAACCATGTCATCTGGGCTCTCAGGCCAGAATGCGTCAACCATGCAGCCGCTTGCTCCATCACCCGGGCCTAACACCCCAGGCACCACAGCGGGGACCGGACAGATCCTGTACCGTTTTCCGGGCGGTTCAACTGTGGTCCGGGGACAACGAGGTAGAGGGCTCTCGCCTCAGTTTCAGCGCGCCAGAGGTCGGGCGATAGCAGAGATACAGCGAGATCAGTCCAGAGGATGGGAACACGGCGTATTAAGGGAGGAGGAGTCATTAGAGGCTTATCTAGAGGGTCGAGACAAGGACGTGAGCATGGCGGATGACAGCCTAGGGCATCTGCACGACACAAGTATCATCCAGGGAGGACCCGACCTCCGGACCGTGCACTCCCCATCAGGCAGGTTCCGGCAGATAGACCCTCAGGTATTCTGGACCCAGTCTGAGTTTGGATCTCCAGCACAGCATGCACTTCCCTCACAATCGGGGGGTCGTCTGCCCAACCGCAGGTATGCGAGCTTAGGAGACCTCCCTCCTGGTATACAACAAGTTGTGCAACCACCATTACTGTACGTTCACACCGAAAGCAGCGAGAGCGTCAAAGGTCGCTCTGGCCGCCCTGGCAACAACGCTGTCTGCCTTGAGCTCCGGCGGCGAGAGCGTCAAAATTCGCTAAACATTGATCTCGTATTTAAAGGAGCCGTTGTTACACTCCCCCATAAAACATGCTTTCTAGCGTGAAGATGTTGCACACTTATTATCAAATTCACTTAACTGCCAAAGATCTAGTTGCATGTGGTGTGGCTTTGCTCCAATATGTGTTCATATGCCTGAAATATTCTGAAGCAGCAATACTGTTTTATATTGTCGCATGAAATTCCCGCTTTTTTTATGAAAAAAAAATATATATAACATTGATGCACATCAGTAACTCGCCAGTAACTTTTTTAATTTACGTTCCAGTAAGAAAACATTGCAAATTATTGGAAATCCAGCGACCGCAATAATTAAACCCTTGGGAACAACTGTGGTCGGAACCAAAGTTCACAGTGACTGTTTTCTCTGACTCCTCTCAAGCGGTGGACTTCTACATTCTGATTGCTTGCCGCCGAACCGCGTCATAGCTCATTACCATAAAGTTGACTTGATTTCAACTTTCTTCGACGCTCACACCGGCGAAGACGCGCCGCGCTGCTCCTCGCCGCTTATCGCCGCCTGCTCCCATTGAAAATGAATGACTTCCGGCTACTTTGACGCTCTCGCCGCTTTCGGTGTGAACGTACAGTTAGCAATTGCTGGGAGTCCCGCTGGCCAGGGAAACCAGCTAGCCCTGCCGCCATCCAATGCACCTCAGAGTTCTCCACGCCCTGCAATCTCTGATCCGGCTCTGTCCAGCGGGAGCCGACCAGTGGCTTAAGAGGTAGTAGGGGTACATGGTTTTATGTTGGTTTTAGACATGTTCAGTCTGTTACTTTTAGAGCTTACTATAGTGTTCTTAGTGTTAATGTCTGATTAATGTTAATTCTGACAGTGTTGTTGTACTGTGCACAGTAACAATCCAAGTTTGCCCGAGATACTGGTGGGTTGTTTTATTGATGTGTGATGTTCGTTAGTCTTATTTCCCATGATCCGTGAGAAGTGTGTGCGGCTGCCACCTTCTATATGCGCTCCTTATAATTGTAACCGTTCTTGTGCTCTTAATTAGTCCAGCAGGGGTGCTTTCTACAGTCTTTGGATTGGTTCAGTTGCCGTTAAGTATACGTGACAAGTTAGTAAATAAGAACACGGAGAAGAAACTACTCATACTTTAATTTACAAGTTAGCATTATTCATTGTTTTCAAAAAAAAAAAAAAAAAAAAACTGTCACTTTTAGGTGAAATTACTTTAAATTACGGCACTGACACTACATTTTATGACAGACCTTGGATTTTGGACTTGTTGCTGGTAACAAGACAAGAGCAGCAAAAGGAGGCCGAATCAGTTCACTTCTGCTGTGTAACACTGTCGAGTGCATGCTTATGAGTTAATATACCATATTAGTTTTTCGTCTCGTAAACACTGCTTGTCTAAATGAAGGGAAACGTTGCCTATATTCACAATTAAAACGTTAGCAGTGGACTATACTAGTGTTTTCAGCCAATGATAAACGTCCGGTGAAAGGTTGATGAGGCTATTCAATTTTATAAGGTTCCATTTACAGCACTGATGGTGTAATGCAATTAAAATTACAATCAGTTATATAGACTTGGTCATTCATTTAGTTGTTCAGGCATAAAATGAGATGAATGACCATGTAAACAAGTGCGATCAGTAGCAGCAGGCAAGCACAGAATCTCCATTGAGAATACAGGAGTAAAATATATTTCCATGTATATTTATAATTGAAGAAGTGAAAATTTGAATCTTTTTTAAAGAAATATCTATGTTTGAAGAGATAAATGAGTGTATGGTGTGTGGTTGTTTGAGTCTCTGTGTGTATGTGTGTTTGAACAATAAAGAACAAAACCTTTAAATGGTGTCAAATCTACATAATATGGCAATTCATAACCATAATTTATTCATATTCCTCAGGTGGTTGCTGGGTAATTTCTATCAGTCTGCTACACAATATTTTGCTACAAGAACACATATTGTGTGGTTATGCAAAGTCGGTGGGCAAGGCAGCCCAGGAAGAGGATTTACGCAGTTCATCTTTATTTCCGTAGTGCTTTTACAATGTAGATTGTGTCAAAACAGCTTAACAAAGAAGTTCTACTAAATTCAAACTGCATCAATCCAGTGAAGCAGTGACGTAGGAAACTTCAGCCTCCCTGAGATATATGCAAATACTATTTCTTTCTGTCCTTATGAGTGGCTATAATTGTTGTCCCTCACCTACAGAAAGACCTCACAAGACTACACCATCATTCACTCTGGATCCTCCAAACTCACCTTCCAGAATCCAGAAGCCTCCCCTGCACAACTTACCCTTTTACTCCGTTACTTCACCTTCTGTATTTGCAAATAAATTACCCTTTGGGGCTTTTGAAGTACAGCTTGTCTGTTCAATTTGACTCAAATTTATTTCTATAGCACTTTTTACAATGTGGATTGTGCCAAAGCAGTTTAACACAAAGCAGTTTAGACAAAGAAAAGAGACAAAAAAAGCCATCAATATTTCAGATTGTGGTACATTCCAGCATATCAGCCATATTAGTTTAATACGCATATTAACATATGAATTTAATATGTCATAAAGATGAAGCACATTAACATTTCTGATACTTCTAAATATTGTTTATTGAAATTCATATAAAGCATGAAAGGCATGACATTATAATGCTTGGGTTATTTTCTCAAAGCTACCATATTAATACATTTAACTTCTTTTACAGCCAAACTAGAGTTAATGTAATCTACCTGGATACTTTCCTGAGGCAAACATTTTCTTCCGAATATCTGACAGACTTAAACCATAAACAAGAGGATTGAGGATGGGTGGTATTAAAAGAAACTCCAGTGACAGAAAAATTGACAACCCTACAGAAATGTTTAAATTGACAACTCGACTCAAAGTAATCTCAGATATGACAGAAACTGAGAAATTTAAAAGGACCACTATGTGTGGAACACATGTTTGAAAAGATTTTCTCTTGAACTGTGATGAACTTCTTCGACAAATTATTAGAATTTTTACATAAGAATATATAATTAAACTTAAAGGAATGATTACAGTCGTTATCAGCACATACAAGCCCATAATATTAATAATAATGCTATTTACACAAGAGAGCTTGACAACTTCATAGTTGTGGCAGTACAATTTCCATAGTTTGTTACCACACATTTTCAGCCCTGAAGTAAAAATGGCAACAACACCAATACAAAGCATTGAATATGCCCAGTTTGAAAGAAATAAAAGAGTCAGGAACCTTGGTGTAATTATGTTGTGATATTGTAAAGGCTTACTAATTGCAACAAATCTGTCAAGTGCCATAAACATTAATATTGTATTCTCATTTGTTATGTATGAGTAAATGACAAAGGATTGTAAGAAGCATGCTTCACGGGAGATTGAGTGTGTATCAGACAGCAAGTCTATCAGAACTCTTGGAAAAAAGCCAGCTGTTCCATACACAGAGTTAACAGACAAACAGGAAATCAGAATGTACATAGGCTGGTGTAATGTGCGGTCCCAAAATACAGTAATAATAATGACAGCATTAAATAATATAATAACACAGTACAGAATCAGTCCTGTAGTGAACAAAGCATATCTTATGTACCCAAGATTTTCAAAAAACATGAAGTAAAAGTATGTTGCATTGTCCATTTTCACACAAGCAAATGATAACTTCTTTGATCTGAGAAAGAGAGCAGACAAAATTCAACACAAAATCAATACTTTAGCCTAAATATGATCTTTTAAGCTTTAGTTCATATTTTATAAATTCATGTTGTCTTAAGGCATACATTATTATCCTTGTATCAATACAATTAAAATTATCATCACTGCATTATCAAAGAATTTGAAGGAAATTACATTAGTGCTTCTTCTGTTGCCGAAGAACTCACACCTATGCATACTAGCCTTTTTATAGTATCCAACTTGTCTCAGGAGGCCCCTCTCGCTTGTTTTGCATTAAGAACACAGATCTCTTCTACAATTGCTTCAAAATGAACATTTAGGAAACACATCTAGCAAGTACAGTAAATCACAACTGACACTTGTGATTTAAATAAATATTGTTTGTGTTGGTGGAGTGGTTGATGTTCTAAAGAAAGACTAGTTTACAAATTGATGGCCATTGTGGAGAGAATGATTAGAGCAATCATTAGATTGTATTGTGCTGACATAAATAGTTTTGTCTAGGCTCGTATACTGGCTAGTATATTAAAAACAGCACATGTACACCTATGTTTGTATTTATATTGTATTAGATTTTTATTTTCTCTTCTTACTGCATATACAATAATTTATATATATATATATATATACATACAGTTGCAACCCCCCTTATTAAACCCCCTTTGAATTTTTTTTCTTTTTTAAATATTTCCCAAATGATGTTTAACAGAACAAGGAAATTTTCACAGTATGTCTGATAATATTTTTTTCTTCTGGAGAAAGTCTTAATTGTTTTATTTCGGCTAGAATAAAAGAAGTTTTTCATTTTTTAAAAGCCATTTTAAGGTCAAAATTATTAGCCCCTTTAAGCTATATATTTTTTTAATAGTCTACAGAACAAACCATCATTATACAATAACTTGCCTAATTACCCTAACCTGCCTAGTTAACCTAATTAACCTAGTTAAGCCTTTAAATGTCACTTTAAGCTGTATAGAAGTGTCTTGAAAAATATCTAGTAAAATATTATTTACTGTCATTATGGCAAAGATAAAATAAATCAACTATTAGAGATGAGTTATTAAAACTATTATGTTTAGAAATGTGTTGAAAATTTTTTTCTCTCCGTTAAACAGAAATTGGGGAAAAAAATAAACAGGGGGGCTAATAATTCAGGGGGTTGAATAATTCTGATTGCAACTGTATATATATATATATATATATATATATATATATAATTTTATATTATTGTTTGAGTCATATAATTTTCTGTACTGTTTGAATACATAATCATATTGATGCATTGTTTCGCAACTGTATGTTGCCAGCCTGATTGAGGCAAGGCAGATAGAGAGATCTGTATGATAGTGCCTGCAACATATCTGGCCCAAATATCAAGCCAGATCTCAGCAAGATCTGTCTGATAGTGTCTGTGCCAGACTTAGGCCACATAAGGCCATACAAGTCTCCAATGTGTGTGCACTGATTTTGGTCAGAGGACCCAGGCGTAGTGAGCGGGAACATATACCAGGTTTTGGTATTTGGGTAATGTAAGCTGGATTTTACACTCGCAATGTCAGATTCCAAATGGAAAATTCTATGTATTTCATTTTGGTTGGATTCTGGACTTTGAACTGTGTTGAACATTGGGAAGTATATAATGCATCAGTAAAAGTAAACTGTACAGTGTGTCTGGAATGTATTCAGAGTGCTTCACTTTTTCCCCCACATATTTTTACAGCCTTCTTAATCCAAAATGAATTACATAAATTATTTTTCCTCAAAATGTTTGAAATCTTTACAAAACTAAAAATAACAAATAAAAACTAACAAATACATAAACATTCACAACCTACTTTATTGAAGCAATTTTTCTATTCATGTTGCTAGTTGCAAGTTACCATTTCAATGGCTGAGCCTGGTAAACAAAGTAGGAAGTCTAGTTGAAACTTATGATTACTCACGTCAAAGAAACCATTGTAAACACAGTCAAGTGTTATACCAGCTATATTAACTATATCAACCAGCAGGGGTTCTCAATGTCTACATCCTAATGTCTGAATCAGAATTTTTATTAAGATCAAAGGTTTGGAAATATTGAAATTATACAACTTGGTTTTTGTTTTTTTGATTTGAACGTTTTATTGACTTTCTTATTTGTCAATAATGCAGATGAATATCAATACAGAACATTGCCATAAAAGCAGTACAAAATAAATAAATACAATAATGTCATATAAATTAGAGTAAATTAACCAAATCAAAACACATACCAAAAAATAGAGAGAGATAGTGGCGGTGTTGCCAATATCATAGCCTTAATTATTATTAAGAAATTTTCCCCATTTTTCAAAATAAATTTCAATCCTTCCATGTAAACTGTAGGAAACTTTTTCAAATGCTGCCACTCTTCCTAACTCTGAGATCAACTCAAAGATCGGACATCTACTTAAAGATTTCCAGGAGTCTGTTTCCAACTTTGCTCCTGCAGAAGCCTCTTTCTTTTAGCATATTTCCCAATATTATATCCAGCAGCCGGATATAGCATTGATCTTTACCTTTTGTGGGGTTCTTCAATATGGGGCTGCTACATGAGTGTGAATGAGTGTGTGTGGATGTTTCCCCCACAGTCCAAAGACATGTGCTATAGGTGAATTAAATAAACTAAATTGGCCATAGTGTACGAGTGTAAATGTGAGTGTAAAAGTGTGGCTGGAAGGGAATCTGCTGCGAAAACATGCTGCAATAGTTGGGAGTTCATTCTGTGGTGACCCCTGATAAAATAAAGGAACTAAGCTGAAGGAAAATGAATAAATAGTCTCTGTTCCTGCTATATCCTCTGGCAAGGACAACTGAATCTGCATCTCCTGGATGTGAACATACATTCATTCATTCATTCATTCATTTTCTTGTCGGCTTTGTCCCTTGCGGGGTCGCCACAGCGGAATGAACCGCCAACTTATCCAGCACGATTTTACGCAGCGGATGCCCTTCCAGCCGCAACCCATCTCTGGGAACTTCCACACACACATTCACACTCATACACTACGGACAGTTTAGCTTACCCAATTCACCTGTACTGCATGTCTTTGGACTGTGGGGGAAACCGGAGCACCCGGAGGAAAACCACGCGAACGCAGGGAGAACATGCAAACTCCACACAGAAACGCCAACTGACCCAGCCCAGCCGAGGTTCGAACCTGGGACCCAGCGACGTTCTTGCTGTGAGGCAACAGCACTACCTACTGCGCCACTGCGTTGCCCGTGAACATACATCCAGAAAAAAAAACTGCAACTTACCACCATCCATTAATTTTAAATTCATTAAACTTTTGTACAAGACTTTCTGATAGAATGAAAGTTTGTGACATTCATTATATTGCCTTCTATATTCTTTCTTTCTGCAGCCACTCATCCTCTCTCTGTTGCTACTGTGGCATTCATCAATCTGTTTATACAGCCTTTTTGCCTGCAGCCCACTCAAGCCTTCCTTCCTGCTGCCTGTCTGGTAAATAAGTCAAGGACAAGTACCACTGTTCTGGTTGCAGTGTCATTAGATAGTAGATTGTTTATATTTGTCTGACATCTCCTGTCTCTCCTTTACCTCAAACTCTCTGCTATTATATCTAAACACTCCTTTACTATCTCTGTATAAGTGAATGGCTTCTTGTTTTTGCCTAGTATGCAGGACGCATGGAAAGATTAATCTGTAGCTCTCTGTTCCTGTCATAGCTCTCACAGGCATCTTACTGGTTGATTCATATGAAAAATTTAGCTGTTGTAATTTTGCTGCCCTTACAACTCAATCTCTCTGAAGACCCTGTCACACCTGTAACAGTAGTAATAAGCCTAGCTTTTGATTATATAGTTTGTCTATAGAACTTGTTTCGACTGTCACAGTCTTTCTTGCTTGAATGGTTTTGTGCAGTTTTGTCTCATATGAACAGAAATGTAAACAGTAAGAATTTGAATTAGAAAATAAATTGACAACCCATGCAGATAAAAAAATAAACTGACCCCCAGGGCACAGGACACAGAACAATTATTTAGCTTTTCTTCCCTGCAATTAGCTATGCCCTGCTTGCCACAGCTAAGGCAAGTCTCCAGTCAATGCATTCCCCCTAACTGTCTGCACCAGTTCAATAATTTTTACTACTAGTTTTCTTATACATGATTGTAGCTTATTAGTTATAGATGTTCTTGTATTGGTCTCTTTTGTCTTGTGCTGTTTATTTTTTTCATCACCAGTAAGCCTTGAAGAACATCAAGCCTTGCTGACCATCATGCCTGATGCCCTCCTGCCTGAAGATGCCAGCAACTCACAGCACTTCATTACCTATTTATATAAACTGATTGTCAAAACATGACACGCTGCAAACCATCAGCATGGAAGCAAAGTCAGCAAAGCGTCTTTAATGGCAAGAGCTTATACAAATGATCTGTTTCCTTTTAGAGTTGAGCGAAACACACGAACATCACAGATAAACTGTCAGTTTCACAATATTGCGTGTATAGTTAATGTAACAAAGTGCACATTAAACGATGGGATGCAATTCCAATCTAGATTTTTCTAAACCAAAAGCCACTATTCTGTGAGTTTTAACATAATTATAGTAATATTAATAATATAAAGTATTTGTCACACTTTATCTTAAGGTAAAATCATTACTTTTAACAAGCTGATAACTAGCGTAATAAACTACACATTGTCTGCTTATTTATAATAAGGTAATGGTAAAGTAGAATTTGGGTTTTAGTTATTGGGTAGGATTATGAAGTATAAGATTATAGTTTATAAGTACTAATCAACAGTCACTGTCTTGATAATAAGCAAGTAATAAGCAAGTAGTTAAATGTAAAAATTGGTTCTTGAATAAAAGAGTGGTCCCACTTTATATTGTGTCGCTTATACCTGTGAACATACATGGTAACTAGATGTGTAAGTATTATGTAACTACAGTGTATGGACACACTGGTACATAGTATTTACTTGTGTAATACTGGCATGTAACAACCCACTGAATAGTATGTGTAAGTTAAAATGTGTAACAGGACATTAGTAACAACACTAAGAAAGTACACATCTGTAACAAGAATTACATAAGTGCATTGTGTAACAACAAAATGTACTTAAAGGTGTTTTCCCACTTTCACACCTGTTTGCATATGTACTTCTGAACACTGTATTAGAAAAAAAATGGCAGAACTAATGCTGCATTAGAAGGTTTCACCTTGTGACACCAGTGTAACTACAGGGTAAATTCTCAGGAACTGTCCACTCAATATAGAGTGTAAAATGGTCACAAATTACTGTGTAATATATAAAACCTAAGCCTTTGTGCAACTGTTTAACAACGGCAAACTTCTGCCAAAAACAGTATGGGTGTAGATTGAACTACAAGTGCTGTATAATTATATGTTGTTTTTAGGTAAATTGTAGAATCACATCAGTAATCAGTTTACCAAAGATTGAGTTATTAATGTCTTGTTACACATTTGAACTTACTCATACTATTCAGTGGGTTGTTACATGTGTGTAGTTAAACCAGTATTACACAAGTAAATAATATGTAACAGTGTGTACATGCATTGTAGTTACATCCCTGCTGAAAAATCCAGCTTAAACCAGCCTAAGCTGAATGGCTGGTTTTAGCTGGTCGACCAGCCTCGTTTTAGAGGGGTTTTGGCCATTTCCAGCCTGGTCTTAGCTGGTCAGGCTGGGAGTTGACCAGCTAAAACCAGCTTGACCAGCCAAAACCAGCTATGTCCAGCTTAAACCAGGCTGGTCTAGCTGGTTTAAGCTGGTCATTTTCCAGCCTGACCAGCTAAGACCAGGCTGGAAATGGCTGGAAACCAGCCTGGAAATGGCCAAAACCCATCTAAAACCAGGCTGGTCGACCAGCTAAAACCAGCCAACCAGCTTAGGCTGGTTTAAGCTGGATTTTTCAGCAGGGATATTACTTACACATCTAGTTACCATGCAAGTTCACAGGTATAAGCGACACAACATAAAGTGGGACCAAAAGTGTTACCAGAGATCTCTTACTCTTGCATTTACTAAATCATACCAAATATAGTAATATAATGTAACATGAAAGACATAACTTTAGTAAGAGTAAAATGGAATAAAATGTATTGTATCTGAAAGCAAATGAAAAACACAAAAATACTATTTCAATGGCTTTATAAGGCTGATCATTTTTTTTGCGAATATCAGGCAGGTTAAAAGCATAAATAAGGGGGTTGAGTACGGGAGGTATAATAAGAAACTCAAGTGAAAGAAAAACTGACAGACCTATAGGAATTTGTAAATTCACAGCCCGACTCAAAGTGGTGTCACACGTAATAGCAATTGTGAAATTCAAAAGGACCACTATGTGTGGAATACAAGTTTGATATGCTTTGCCTTTAAACTGTGCCGAGCTTTTCTGACAAATTCTAAGAATTTTTACATAGGATATTAATATTAAACCTAAAGGAATGATAGTAGTTATTATTACTAATAACAAGCCAAAAGCATTATTGATTACAATGTTGTCACAAGAAAGCTTGAGTACTTCATAGCTATGGCAGTATACCTTAAATAGTTTGTTACCACACATTCTCAGTTTGGTAGTTAAAAGTGCAGCAACACATAGCAAAATCATTACAAAAGTCAGGTTTATAACTATTAAACAGGCAAGAAACCTTGGTCTAACTATGCTGTGGTAATGTAAAGGTTTACAAATTGCAGCAAATCTGTCAAACGCCATTATCATTAATATTGAAAACTCATTTGCTACATATGTGAAAATGACAAAAGACTGGGAGAAGCATGCTTCACGGGAGATTGAGTGTGTTTCAGACAGCAAGTCTGTCAGAACTCTTGGGAAAAAGCCAGCTGTACCAAATAGAGAGTTGATAGACAAACATGAAATCAGAATGTACATAGGCTGATGTAATGTCCTTTCCAGAAATACCGCAAGCATAATAAGGACATTAAATAATATTATAGCAAAGTACAGAAAAAAACCCAAAATGAAGAGAGCATATCTTATGTACCCAAGATTTTCAAACAACATGAAGTTAAAACTGGTATAATTTTCCATTTTGCTTTAGGAACCAAGGTTTTCCATCAGTGACCTGAAGAAGGAAGTACAGAAAAATAGGCAATTAACTATGGTGTCACAAATAACTGATAACAATAAGGTTACATTTGTTAAAATCAATAAACAATTTTCACCATATAATCCTTTTTGAGACATTTCTACACAAATTAACATTAGTTGATGACTTGTTCACAAATTGAACATTACATCAACAGGCAACCTAAACATTAATTTTCAACATTACTCAAATTAAAACACATTATAGGAGTTAAATACCTTCTGTGAGACATCTTGACATGACCATTGTTTCGATATGTGAGGGAAAAAGGGTTTAGAACTGCGAGTCTCCAGAATAATAGAGTTTTTATAGGGTCACAACATGTCTCAGGAGCCTCTGGTCTTTTGCATAAAAACACAGGCACCACTTAGATTTGTCTTAAATTATAATACATTACATATTAAATTAGATGTTGCACCTACAAGTCCTCTCTCTGTTCGAATTCTGAAAGAAATAATAGTACTTTTTGGAGAAATCTTTAAAATAATTTACAGAGTCTATCAGTAGCCTAAATATTCTGTTTAAATCCTCATGATGGTCATGAATGCACATGACCTGTGACATTCACATTCCTTCGGCTTAGTCTCTGATTTATCAGTGGTCACCTCAGTGGAATAAATAACCATTTACTCTGGCATATGTTTTATGTGGTGGATGCCCTTCCAGCCACAACCCAGCACAGAGAGTACACTAACTTGTTAACCTCCAGTGATGGGAAACACCCATACACTGCATTCACACAACATACTGATACACTACAGCCAATCTAGTTTATCCAATTGAACAAATGTGCACGTCTTTGGACTGTGGGGGGAAACTGGAGCACCTGGAGAAAATCTACAAAGAACATATAAACACCATACAAAAAGGCCTCCTGGCCCAGCCTGGACTTAAACCTGCAAACTTCTTGCTGTGAGGTGACAGTGCTAACCAGGGGTGCATTTCCCAAAACCATCGTTAGCCAACTGAGGTCGCAAGTTCCGTTGTTACAAAGATAGTTTGTTGATTTGCCGTTTCCCAAATCCATCGCTCCAAGGAACATACGCAAACTGCGTCGCAAACTTGAGCACTTGAAGCGACACCTCTGGAGCTGTAGTTAGAAACATAGTTCCTGGCTGTGTTCTATTCCCACTTATCCCCCCTATGCCCTATTCATTTAGAACATTCTAACATTCAAAGTTTGAATTATTAAAAATAAAAAAGCATTAAGGTCATCTCTCTTAGGTGCAATTTGCTTTCAAAGTATTTTTACAGTTCAGTTTTAGCGATCTTCATGTTTACAATTACGCTCCCTTCACAGTGCACTTTGAAAACTTTGATGTCATTTTGAACACAGCCTCATGACGAAAGCTATAGGTGACTATTTTTAAAAGCGGAATTTATGTTACGTCTCCAAAGCTTGTGAAAACAAAAAACATAGCATACGTTAATGCTTTAAATTTATAGTAGTGTGGAATTATAAATTTATATAATCTAGTTTCAAATGAACAATAATCTACATATATAAAAAAGTTATATTCTTTAATTTTAATTACATAATTTCATTAACAGCACCGCTATGAGAGACATTAACCTTTGTCTTTCTGACTACTGGCTGAGACAATGTGATGCAAAAGCTAGAGGCAGGCTTTTAACGACTCTGCCTTTGTTTTAGGGTGATACTTTCAGGCCAAAGAAACCCCTTTTGTTGATTAACTTGTGTGGCAGGTTTTCTAACACCTATAGGCTGGTTAATCCAATACCTGATATGCATGCTTTGTTTAGCCATCTCCCCTCCTTCTAAGAAGACAATATAGACAGGACATCTTTGTTTCAATGCAGACTTGTGATAAAACTAGCAGACTGCAGACCTCCAATAGGCTCCTGCAGACACATGGACTTCTTGAAGACGCTGTTTGACTGCAGATTAACCAACACATCTCAATAAAGGAATTCTGCTTGTTTCGAGTCTCCTGGACTGGGTTCTCTTCTTCTATTCATCATTAATTTTTTTACAACAGTAGGTTATTTATTAAGTATCTGTACTGTATATGACATGGGACTGCTGGTTAGAGCATATCTGCAGTGGTTTGCATGTGATCAAATTGTAAAAGCAGACTTTTCAAAAAACAAACAATATCCTACTTAATAATCATCATCATTAATATTATTATTAAAATAGGACTTTTTTCATTTTCTAATAAATGATAAATATTAAATAAAATTTCTTAATAAATAGCCTCATTATTTATTTATTTATATGATGTATATATGAGATTAGAATACGTATTAGCTTTTGTAAGTGATTTCATGTTTTAGAATAGAATATGTAATGTTCTCAGTAATATTTGTAAAGGAAACATCGGCCCTATATGTGCCATTTACATATATTTCAATTAATATAGAAAGCGAGTGCATGTTTTTACCAAAACTAATATTGGATTTTATTTTAAATGCGAGTGCGTGTAAAACAATATAATTTGCACAAAGAAATGATAGGGTTCTTCTCTAAAGAAGTCGTTACTCCACTCCGTTTTATGAGCGTTTTACGTCATAACTAACGTGGTTCAAATGATGGATCTGCAACAGAGAAACTAAGGGTTTCGGGAATTTTTTTGCTGGGTTTTGCTGTTGATTCATGTCGTAAAATGTAGAATTATGGCTGGCGATGAGTAGAACAAGTACTCTATTATGCTTTGCATCACAATGCATTGGGCCCCACCAAACCACCAGCAGCCCCTCTTACTATCGAAGGTTATATAATAACAAGAGCTGTGCAGAATGAATTTGTAATATAAAATGACAGAGATTATAAGAGAATATTTTATTCACCCGTAATTACATGAAACTGTGGAGAAAACGTTGGATAGCTTGGAGATGCAATGATGTTAATTAATCTGTGTTGTGTAACATGTATAACAGGAACATTTAAAGAACATTCTAAAAACAACTTACTCAATTCAATTCATGTTTATTATATAGCACTTTTACAATGTAGATTGTGTCAATGCAGCTTTACAGAAGTTCTAGTAAATTGTAACTCTGTCAGTCCAGTTTTCAGAGTTGAAGTTCAGTTTAGTTCAATTCAGTGGGGTTTAAATTTCACTGCTGAAAGTCCAAACACTGAAGAGCAAATTCATCAATGCACAGCTCCACAAATCCCAAAACAAGCAAGCCAGTGGTGAGGAACAAACTTCACCAATTGACAAAAGTGAAGGAAAAAAACCTTGAGAGAAACCAGACTCAGTTTGGCACGACCATTTCTCCTCTGGCCAAACTTCCTGTGCAGAGCTGCAGTCTAGGCACTGGAGGCTGGAGGACACTGGATGTCCATTGTGGAGCGCTGCAAGTGTGAGCAGGTCACCGGCAGGTGTTCAGGCTGGCCCACAGGATCAATGCGAAGACTCGTCTGTCACTGTGGTCTTTAAGGAATCAGTTTTATGCTCTCCGCTCCTCCACAGCATCAGCTCAGGATATGGCCTGATCCAGGATCATGGATACCTTTGCATCATTTCTTCACAGGTCTTGGATCGCATCAGTGGCACTGCATGATCTCAGGTCTTGGGATGAGTATCCCTAGGTGGAAATAGAGAATAAAGAAAATAATTAGCATAGCTGCTGTTCATAGTGTATTTAAACATGAGATGCAAAAATGAAGTGCTATAAATTAAAATAGTACTTACATAAACAAACATAGAAACAAACGTAAAGCATATGAGTGTTTCTAACAAAATGTCTGGTGCATTAAGACAGGAGGACTGTGATCTACAGGTGTTTTGTCAAGCCCACTCTCCTGCATGGAACATAATGTTATGTGATGGATTGTTTGTATGCTTTACTAAAAAGATAGGTCTTTAATCTAGTTTTGAACTGAAAGAGTGTGTCTGCGCCTCAGTCATTATCAGGAAGGCTATTTCAGAGTTTAGGAGCCATAAATCTGAAGGCTCAAGCTCAAAGCTCTGCTTTTCTGGGTACTACAAGAAGCCCTGAGTTTTGATATCTTAAAGAGCGGTTTGGATTGTAGCAAGACAGAAGGTTGGTTAGATTAACAGGGCATATGAGTGTTTCTAACAAAATGTCTGGTGCATTAAGACAGGAGGACTGTGATCTACAGGTGGTTTCCTGCGTGGAACATACTGTTATGTGATGCATTGTTTGTATGCTTTACTAAAAAGATAGGTCTTCAATCTAGTTTTTAACTGAAAGAGTGTGTCTGCGCCTCAGACATTATCAGGAAGGCTATTTCAGAGTTTAGGAGCCATAAATCTGAAGGCTCAAGCTCAAAGCTCTGCTTTTCTGGGTACTACAAGAAGCCCTGAGTTTTGATATCTTAAAGAGCGGTTTGGATTGTAGCAAGACAGAAGGTTGGTTAGATTAACAGGTGCTAGATTATTTAAAGCTTTGTAGGCAAGAAGCAATACTTAATAATCAATATGGAACTTAAGTGTAAGGAGGATAAAATTGGGGTGATATGATCATATTTTCTAGACCTGGTAAGAATGCTGGCAGCTGCCTTTTGCACTAACTGAAGTTTATAAATAGAGGATTCTGGGCAACCAGCAGAGAGAGCATTACAATAACTCAGCCTAGAAGTAATCTAGTAAGTAAAATAGCCTTTCAGCATCTGAGATGGATAGCATACTCCATAACTTATTTCACATAATTCTCAGATGAAAGAAGACAGTTTTTGTGACATGGGAAATATGATTTTTAAAAGTTAAGTTGCTGTCTAATATAAGACCCATATCTTTTACAGAAGAGCTAATAATAACTTTGTATCCCTCTAATTGCAGGTTGAGTTGTGAGATCTGCTGTGATTTAGGCCCAAAAAGTAATACTTCTGTTTTGTCTGAATTTACTAGAAGAAAATTGTTGGTCATCCAGTCTTTAACATATTTGATACACTCAGTTAGCTTAGACAGTTCAGACGTCTCATCAGGTTTTGTTGAAATATATAATTGAGTATCATTTGCATAGCAGTGAAAGCTGATCCCGTGTCTTCTAATAATGTCTCCCAGATAAAATGATCTTTGAGGCTCCCCATACTTTACTGGCCTGACCAATGAAAGCTGTCTGTTTCTATTTACAAACTGGTTACGGTCAGTTAAGTATGACTTAAACCAGTGCTTAATTTGTAAATTGCGAGGTCCCGGAACAGATCATAGTAACGGATCCAGCATGTTACCCGAGGATGGAGAGCTGTTGCGCTCAAAAGTGGAGAGTGGCGGGGGGGATAGGGGATGTTGGTGCCGTGGATGGTGTAGGGGTGTCGTGGACGAAAGCGAGCAGGGGGGCGGTGACGCGGGTGAAAGTGAACAGCAGACGGGGGAGGAGGGCGGTTGAGGAGCGGGATCGGTAAAATGAGGTTTATCAGTTTTAACTTGTAAGTCAGAAATAAAATCAGAAAACTCTTTTAGAAAATTGACATAGGCTCCTGGGGGTCTATATACGGTGATTAAAGCGAGAGATAACATGGTTTTTTTCTTAATATCCAAAAGCATAACATTAAGCGCTAATACTTCAAAAGAGATAAACAAGTCCGTTTGTCGGATTAACATTAAGAATATCTCTAAAGATTGATGCAACTCCACCACCTCGACCAGTCTGACGAGCCGCTTATATAAAAATCTTAAAGGAGTGGCTTCTTTTAAATGAATATAGTCATTTTGTTTCAGCCAGGTTTCAGTGAGACAGAGTGCATTAAGATTATTCATTCATTCATTCATTTCAGTGAGACTGCTGTTAAAGACTTGTTTTGGAGCGGTTTAGACGCCAACATTATGTCAAGCCTTCCCGAAGAGGACACAAACTGGACTCTGGCTCAGTTTTTAGATTTTGTTTTGAGTTTTTGTAGATCACCATTCACCGTGAGTACTATGGAGGAAGCAAACACTAAATATTTTTTGGAGGGGGGCAACGGACAATGAGACCTGCGAGGAGCGGGACTAGAAAGGAAGAGTAAAACTACACTTCACTCACCTGTGTATCTGTCTACGGCTCCCCAGGTGGGTTCTAATAGTCTGGCAACGCCATGTTGTATTCCCGCCAGCATTCCGTGTGCTGCTTCCGCTGTGTTTGCGGCTCACGGAATGTCCCCTATTTTCTATAACTCCACCTGAGTTTCCCGATCGACCACCACCGCCTGAGCTTCCTGAATGGGGGGCGCCAGATCCTCTTGAATTTCGCAAATGGCGGGCGCCATGTTCTCTTGAATTCCCCAAATGGTGGGCGCCAGATCCTCTTGAATCCCCCAAATGGTGGGCGCCAGATCCTCTTGAATCCCCCGAATGGCGGGCACCAGATCCTCTTGAATTCCCCGAATGGCGGGCACCAGATCCTCTTGAGTTCTCCGAATGGCGGGGCCCAGATCCTCTTGAATCCCCAGAATGGCGGGCGCCAGATACTTTCGAATTACCCGAATGGCCGAGCCCCCAACTAAATCCCTCAACTGGCCAAAGCCGCCACCTGAGTCACACGAATGTCCAGAATCGCCGCCTAGGTTCCACGAATGGCCAGGGCCACCACCTGAGTCCCACAAATGGCTAGTTCCCTGTATGGTCGCCAGAACTGTGTCACTTCCCAGAGCCATGTGACTTGCCAGAGCCTTGTGACCTCCCAGAGCTGCTAGAGACCTCCCAGAGCTGCTTCTCAATGCCTCCTAAGCCAAAGCCTCCTGACCCACTGGGGTTCTATGAACTGCCAGTGCCTCCCGAACCAAAGCCTCCTGACCCACTGGGCTTCTATGAACTGCCAGTGCCTCCCAAGCCAAAGCCTCTTGACCCACTGAGCTTCTATGAACTTCCAGTGCCTCCTGAACCAAAGCCTTCTGGCCCACTGGGGTTCTACGAACTGCCAGTGCCTCCCAAGCCAAAGCCTCTTGACCCACTGAGCTTCTATGAACTTCCAGTGCCTCCCGAACCAAAGCCTTCTGGCCCACTGGGGTTCTACGAACTGCCAGTGCCTCCCAAGCCAAAGCCTCCTGACCCACTGGGGTTCAATGAAATACTAATGCCTCCCGAACCAAAGCTTTCTGACCCACTGGGATTCTACGAACTGCCAATGCCTCCCAAGCCAAAGCCTCCTGACCCACTGGGGTTCTATGAACTGCCAGTGTCTCCCGAATCAAAGCCTCCTGACCCACTGGGGTTCTATGAACTGCCAGTGCCTCCTGAATCAAAGCCTCCTGACCCACTGGGGTTCTATAAACTGCCAGTGCCTCCCGAGTCAAAGCCTCCTGACCCACTAGGGTTTAATGAACTGCCAGTGCCTGCTAAACCTAAGCCCCCAGGCCCTCCGCAGCTCCATGCTCCAGGCACTCCGCAGCTCCGAGTTCCAGATCATCTGCAGATCCATGCTCCAGACCCAGCTTTGCTGCATGGACCTGGCCCTCCGTCCCTCCCCCTCTTCCGCCTCCGCTCCACCTCCCTCCTGAAATATTGAACTTTATTTTTCAGTGAGCGTCTGGAGGCTGCTCCTTGGGGAGGGCTATGTAACATCCTGTTTTTTTAGTAATATTTGTTTGGCTGCATCTGGATCCGCACCTTTGATTATTCCCTGCTTTACGCCAGACGTGACAGGTAGACTTAATGGCAGGCATTGGGACCTTTACAGCTAGCACCAAAATAACATTGTCCTTAGACACTGGCTAGACATTGAATTTTGGTCACTTGACGTCCTGAACTAAATCTAGCCTAATATTAACATCATATGATGTGTGCCTGCTGGGCAATAGCTAAATGCACTACAGAATGTTACGTTTACACACATCCACAAATTACATGTTAGTGCATCAGCTTTTTTACAGCGTAATACTCACTACTCATGAACATTTTGTAATATCTACTTTATACTCATACTTTGAGTAATAATTACAACAGATACTTTTACTCTACTTGCACTACATTTTTAGGCAAGTAATAGTACTTTTACATATGATGTTTCAGTACTCTTTCCACCACTATTCGCAGTGTAGATCAATTGAACCAGGCCAGCATCTGCTGAATCTTAGGCGTGGCTGAGGCTTTCTGGAGGCTTTTGCTGTGGCCTGATCGAGGCTCGTCCTCTGCATCTGGAGGAGCAGCAGCATCGTGAGGCAAATTAGCTATGCCTGATTTGTATTTAAACCTATAAAAGTTAAATTATGTCAATTGTGTGTTTGTGTAGATATTTTTAAATTTAAATGTTTATAAATATTTAATTATGATGAAAATACAGTATTGAATAAAAAACCTTTCAAATCCATTTTCTTGTCATAATTCTTATTTTATAATGTTTACTTCATAATTGTAAAATTTCACTCCTCCTATTTAAAACTAAATGGCATTTTCTGTTTGTCCTGCAAAGATAACATCAATGCCATTTAATAACAGACACTTGTAACTTTTAATCAAATTTTTAAAACATTTGCTTAAAAGACCTCAAAGATATAGAGAGAAATGTAAAACATGTTACAGCTATCTCCAGTCTCCCCCTATTCTGCAAAATTAAAAACCTTTAACAATTTCTAACTTCATGACTTTAAACATCTAGCAGATATGTTAACAGTCAGGCTATTTAGGACCTTAAATACAAAGAGTATAATCTATAATATTAAACATACTCCAAATTAATAGAGAACACATTACGTTTTTATTGTAACTGATTTGTTCAATTCAATTAATCTTTTTTCTATAGCGCTTTAGATTGTGCCAAAGCACACACAGACAAAGAAAAAAAAAGCCATAACAGTATTTTATATTGTGGTACATTCCAGTATATCGGGCATATTAGTTTAATATGCCTGTTAACATATCAATTCAATATGCCATAAAGATACAGAACAATAACATTTCTAATACTACTTAATATTGTACCTTAAAATTCATATATAGCTAGCATGAAAGGTATGACATCTTGGATTATTTTCTCAGATCAATTTCTCAAAGCTACAGTATTAATACATTTACTTTCTTTTACAGCCAAAGTAGAATTTGTGTAACATACCTGGATACATTTCTGAGGCAAACATTTTCTTCCGAATATCTGACAGACTTAAACCATAAACAAGAGGATTGAGGATGGGGGGTATTAAAAGAAACTCCAGTGACAGAAAAATTGACAATCCTACAGAAATGTCTAAATTGACAACTCGACTCAAAGTAATCTCAGATACGACAGAAACTGACAAATTTAAAAGGACCACTATGTGTGGAATACAGGTTTGAAAAGATTTTCTCTTGAACTGTGATGAACTTCTTCGACAAATGATTAGAATTTTTACATAAGAATATATAATTAAACTTAAAGGAATGATTACAGTCGTTATCAGCACATACAAGCCCATAATATTAATAATAATGCTATTTACACAAGAGAGCTTGACAACTTCATAGTTTTGGCAGTACACTTTCCATAGTTTGTTGCCACACATTTTCAGCCCTGCAGTAAAAATAGCAATACCACCAATACAAAGCACTGAATATGCCCAGTTTGAAAGAAATAAAATGGTCAAAAAACTTGGTGTAATTATGTTGTGGTATTGTAAAGGCTTACTAATTGCAACATATCTGTCAAGTGCCATTAACAATAATATTGTATTCTCATTTGCTATGTATGAGTAAATGACAATAGATTGTAAGAAGCATGCTCCACGGGAGATTGAGTGTGTATCAGAAAGCAAGTCTATCAGAACTCTTGGAAAAAAGCCAGCTGTTCCATACACAGAGTTAACAGACAAACAGGAAATCAGAATGTACATAGGCTGGTGCAATGTGCGGTCCCAAAATACAGTAATAATAATGACAGCATTAAATAATATAATAACACAGTACAGAATCAGTCCTGTAGTGAACAAAGCATATCTTATGTACCCAAGATTTTCAAACAACATGAAGTAAAAGTATGTTCCATTGTCCATTTTCACACAAGCAAATGATAACTTCTTTGATCCGAGGGAGAGAGCAGAAAAAAAAATTCAACACAAAATCAATACTTTAGCTTAAATAGCTTTAGTTCATATTTTATAAATAAATGTTATTTTAAGTCATACATTATTGTCATTGTAGCAGTACAATTATTAAAAATTATCATCACTGCATTATCAAAGAATTTAAAGGAAATTACAGTAGCTCTTCAGTTGCTGAAGAACTCCCTCCTATGCATACCAGCCTTTTTATAGTATCTAACTTGTCTCAGGAGGCCCCTCTCACTTCGTTTGCATTAAGAACACAGATCCCTTTTACAATTGCTTCAAAATGAACATTTGGGAAACACATCTAGCTACTACAGTACAGAAAATCACAACTGACATATTGTTTGTGTTGATAGAGATGTTGATGTTCTGAAGAATGTCATTTGTTGGCCATTGTGGAGAGAACTCTAAGAAAAATCATTAGATTGTATTGGACTGACATAAATATAACAGTTTTGTCTAAGCTGGTTTAAAAGTATACTGGCTAGTATATTAAAAACAGCACACGTACACCTAAATTTGGATTTATACTGTATTATATTTTTCTTTTCTCTTCTTAGTGCATTTAATGTAAAGTTTTATATTAGGGTAATCCTTTAACTACGGGCACTTTTATGTCCTTTGATTATATATAAAAAAATATATTTAATTTTGTTCAAATTTCTCTTTCTTTGTCAAACTAACAATAAAACCTACTTTAATTTTTTTACTAGCTTTCTATTATTTTTTTCAGATTATTCAACCTCCTTTTAGATGTAAAAATCACTGTTTTCGCCTTGTTGCACACCCAGAGTTTTAAACTTCAACAATGAAAATAACATTTTAAAATATTATTTATCTGGTAACTATTAATGTATCTTATTTAAGCACTAGTGAAGTAATTTAAATATTTTATAGTTATAAATTTGAGACTATTATCAATATAATTTTTTTATACAAAATATAGCTGTCGCACAGTATCAGTGTCATATCCACCACAACACTGTAATATCGCTTTAAAAAGTTTGTGTGAAAGATTATTTAGGTGGTTTCTATGAAAATGAATAGTGACGTCTGAGCATGTTCAAGATGGAGGGAATTTAAATTTCATCAACAACACATGAGGAAAAAACGAGGTAAATATTGCTTGATAAGGAAATACATTTATTCTACGTCATTTCCAAACATGTTGTACCTTCAAAGATGTTTTTAAAAGCCAAACAAAATTAAGGTAAATAAGAGTATTTTGTATACATGTAATGCTAGTATCAATTCAAAGCTAATCAGTTAAGCTACCCACATAGCAAAAAATCTCTGGCCCAGCTCTGGCCCACACAATCAGCTTTTGCTCGGCCCACATGCCACAGTGAATTACGGTACATGACTGGACCAAGTCTGGCTTCCAGACAAGGGCCAAACATTGACCATATCTGGGCCAAGTCTCAGCCAAGTTAATAACCCATAACTGAGCCTGAACTGGGCCAGATATGTTGGTGTCACGACTGTGATGAAATTAATAAACCCATGAATCATTGTGGCGTGCTATGGGCGTGCTTTTTCTCAAAGCGACCTGATTGGTAGATTTTTTTCTTCATTTGAAAATAATAAAAAAAGTATTTTAAATGTGGGTCAAGATAGGCCAAACTTACATGGCGCACATATCAGTTAATTCATCTGGGCCAAATACTACATTTGACATCTGGCCCAAGTATTGTGTGCCGCCTTAGAGATGGTGCCACCTCTGCCAAAGCAGGGCCATGTTTGGCCCACATGCTGTATGCCAGTGCCAAATCTGAGCCAGAATTCTTTGCTACCTGAGTATCTTTAATTTCTTCACAATAAACTGTAGACATGTCATTTCCACCACTGTCATTTCTGTCATTTTCCACCGCTGCCCTCTGTGGTGGAAAAGACAGCATGTGGTTGAAATTACATTTATGGCTTCAAAACACAATTGATATGGATTGCAAAAGTACAGGGGTTGGACAATGAAACTGAAACACTGTCCAATTTAGTGTTGGAGGTTTCATGTCTAAATTTAAGCAGCTGGTGGCCAGTCTTCATTGATTGCACATTCCACCAGTAAGAGCAGAGTGTGAAGGTCTGATTTGCAGAGTAATAGCACAGTTTTGCTAAAAAATATTGCAATGCACACAACATTATGTCATATGGTGACATATCATAGTTCAAAAGAGGATCAATTGTTGGTGTGTGTCTCGCTGGCACATCTGTGACTAAGACAGCAAGTCTTCGTAATGTATCAAGAGCCATGGTATCCAGAGTAATGTTAGCAAACCACCAAGAAGAAGAACCACATCCAACCGGAGTAACTATGGACGCAAGAGGAAGCTGTTTAAAAAAGGGATGTCCGTGTCCTTACACTGATTGTATCCAAAAAACATAAAACCACAGCTGCCTGACTCACTGCAGAATTAAATGTGCAGCTCAACTCTCCTGTTTCCACCAAAACTGTTGGTCGGGTCAACAATTACTCATGCCAATGCCAAACATGTATTGCTCTCTGATGAGTCCACCTTCACTGTCTTTCCCACATCCGGGAGAGTTACGGTGTGGAGTATCCCCAAAGAAGCATCCCACCAAAACTATTAATGCCCAGAGTAAAACATGCAGTGATGAGCAATTTGGCCGTTTGCACCAGACCAAAGAAAAGAAAGAAATTTAAATACAGCCATTCAGAAGCACAGAATATGCACTCACTCACGAAATGGTAAGGTTTAGAATCTATTTAATACACGTTAACCCTCTTTAACATCATTAAATGTAGATGCTGAATCACTCATGTGTTTAGTTCTAAAGTTAATTTCAAACACTTTATTGTATTTTCAAGATCTGAGCAGAACTATCTGCTGCTGCTTTCAGTAAATGGCAATAAATATCATGTAAAATGGCATTCAAACTCACATTGTTAGCATTTAGCTCTGAATAAAGCACACAAGGTTTACCTGAGGTGATCACTGTCATAGGTTTCATAGGAAGCCATTTCTAATATTTCAATTCGAGGTGTTGGTTAGAACCAAAACTCATTTTAATATGAACTACCTGACAAAAGTCTTGTCATCGACTCCAGTTGTAAGAGCAACAAATACAGTAATAACTTGACTTCTAGTTGATCATTTGGAAAAGTGGCAAAAGGTAGATTTTTTTTTTCAATTAATCATCTGTTGAACTGCATCCCAGTCGTCACAAATTCTGCAGAAGACCTATTGGAACCCACATGGACACAAGATTCTTGCAGAATCAGTCAAGTTTGGTGAAGGAAAAATCATGGTTTGGGGTTACATTCAGTATGGGGCGTACAAGAGATCTGCAGAGTGGATTGCAACATCAACAGCCTGAGGTATCAAGACATTTTTGCTGTCCATTACATTACAAACTACAGGAGAGGACAAATTCTTTAGCAGGACAGCGCTCCTTCTCATACTTTAGCCTCTACATCAAAGTTCCTGAAAGCAAAGAAGGTCAAGGTGCTCCGGGATTGGCCAGCCCAGTCACCAGCAATGGCGATTATTGAGAATGTCTGATATGATGGAGTTGAATCCAAAGAATCTTGATGAACTTTGGAAGTCCTGCAAGAACACTTTCTTTGCCATTCTTGATGACTTTATTAATAAGTTATTTGAGTCATTCTGGAGATGTATGGATGCAGTCCTCCAAGCTCATGGGAATCATACACATGTAGCGAAATTAGCTCAGTTTATGAATATTAATGATCAATAATAACGAGTTATTATTAATTAATAATATTCTGAATTAACTTATTGTTAATTTGACTAAATAAATATAACAATGACTTTGTCCGCTTGTCTGAGCGCACTTGAATCTTTTTATTTATTTAGAAAGGGAATCGTAACTACTTGTCCAGTAGATGAATAGTTTAGCAGTTTAATAAACTGGGTTTTAGCTGGTAGCCAGATCTATCATTAATGTGACCTTTTCTGTGAGGCAAAATAAAGACAATCCAAAGTGGTTATAGAGTGATTTATTTGACTAGTCTAACATATAACAAACAAATGTACAAAACGTAACAACAAAGACATAGAAAGCGAGCGAGGAAGTAAAAGAATTTAGGTAAAAGAACGGCAAATCTAGCTCAGTTCCACACAACTATTAAGAACCTCCAAGACTATAAAAAACACTTTTTTAGTGGGTCTCTTCCTTTCGTTGTGCAAGTTTCTCTGATGCGTATAAGATGGGGTGCTTTTTAGCAGTCCTTTCTTGATGCGTGGAGTTTGCGACACAGTTCGGAGGATACGCGAGATGCAAACTTTAAACTGAGTTTAATTTGCCGGAAAATAAGAAAACATGGACTCAGGCGAGTCACGTGGGTACAGAAACGCAGTGTGCCCCCTCAGGGGCTTTCCTGTGGAGACTTTCTTTTCGGAACCTTGCTGCTTCGATGTTCAGGAGAAAAATGGGTTTTAACTATGGGTCAAGTCACACCTATTTTCTACTGACTGACCAATGGTTTCATGGCAAAGTTTAAGTGGGAGATTTTCTTTGTATGTGGAACTCTAATATGCGTAATGAGGGTCCTCCCGAAACGTATGAAGAGACATTAATTCAGAGCATTAAAGAATGTAAGCCGTATAAATTATGATCATGCCTCCTAGGTCATGAGCTGTAGGATTATGTACGGAACAGAATGATACCAGACATGATACTTTTAGAAGTACATAAAACATAATTCAGGCATTCTTAGTTTGTCTAATGTCTTGAAAAGGGCATGTGCAGGTATATATATTAAAAGACAAAGTCAGGAAGACAATACAAAAGTTTACAAACACGGGGCTGCACCCCAGTCGAGCTGGAGCTGAACTCCTGTCGGACAACATCTCCAGGGCGCTTCGTTTTGTCTGGCTAGTAAGTTAAATTTCACATTTTAGCCATATAGACTTTTGTTCATCCCACTTAAATCACAGTAATGCATGTCTGGCTAATCCCATAGAGATTGTGTTTGTTCCTCGTATTATTAGATCAAGAAATAAATGTACTGTGTGCTCTAGAAAAAAATCGGTAACACTTTATAATAACAGTACATGAATAATGATGTATTAATGTGCAAACTAAACATTACTTTATTATGAATTAATGATGAGTTAATGTATGCACTAATCATGAACTAACTTGAACTACAACATGAGTCACGTGAGTTCATGCGTGAATAACGGCTACCTTAATTACTTGTTAAAACTAAAACAAACCAACAAAATTATAATTTAATTGAACACACCCCATCACATAAAGTACAGTATAGTACCGTCCTATTGTGGAAAGGCACAGCTGAAAATCTTTGGTTATATTGCCACCCAGCGGCCAAAAGCTGTTGGCGCACGTAGATTCAGCCACGGCGGCGATAACAATGGCCGTAAAAGAAACGTTTTGAACTAGTGACATCTGTACTTGCTCTGCCATAATAATCAAAGCAGCAGCAGCGTAGCAGATATATACCGCCAAGACCAAATACATCAACATTGCCGTATACATATTCATGACCAGACTAAACCCTGGGAGTGTTCATGACAGAAGTATGATTATAAATGAAAGGAAGCTGACCAGACAAAACATGAAATATTTTGTATTCATATCGTCTGGACTGAAATACAAGTCAAAGTAAATTTGGAAACACTACTTTCTTTCTTTTTTTTTATTGTGTTTTCCATTCTGTCCCAATTTTTTCTGATTTGGGGTTGTAAAATTATCTGTAATGGTCCTTTCGTCTTGGTATCAACTTTTAATATTATGCCATTCTCTTATTTTATCATATACTGGACCAAAGCAGGGGGCATTACTGCCTGTGATTCCAGCATAGGAGCTTTTGTGACACGGTGGTCTCCTTGGTGCGTGTTATGAAGAAGACAATGAAATTCCACATGGATTCTCAGAAATAACACTCAGAATACATTTTAATCATTAATGTGTTGTCCAACAACACATAACAATTATTACTCAGAGCATGTAGCAAAAATCAGCATGATTTGCGACTGCAGTTATGAGCAAAACAATAGACCATTTCTAGTGTGATTGCTCAATGAATTAAACATCACTAGTTTTCATCAGAAACAGGTTAAACAATATTGCAAGTGGTGATTTCTTCACCCATGATAGAAAAACATGGCTTAATGCTAAAGGTCTCTGAAGGGTAGAGAGAAGGCTGAAGCCTTACCCCAGCTTGGGTGAGGCCCACAAGTGCAAGTCACATTTTGGCTGGTGACCATTGCCAGTATACGGAGAAGAGTGAAGAGAGAAAATAAGTCATGACTCCCTCAAATAGGGCTAAGAAAATGAAGATACACGCACATAAAAAATTACATTTGTTGTAGAATGAAGTAATAGCAGTTTTAAAAGTCCAGTTCTGTGAGTCGTACACATGTAAGTGTGAAAGGCTTTGAAGCTATGTTTAATCTACAAGATCTAAAAGATTGTTACTTAAACCTGGGTCTGTAGTTTTATCACCTACCAGTGGCATGAGTCTGTGGATTTCAGAAAGCTGAACAATGTAACAAAGTTTTATGTAACATGCAGAAATGTAGCTTTAGCGTTAGTTCTATCAGGAAGACCTAATGTCACGTCACTCATTCCAATCAGACCTAACCAATAGCCACTCGACACTAGGAATATACAGTATATTTGTGAATGTTGAGATGTTATATTGGTTTCACTGGTGAAAATAAATCATTGAAATGGGTATATATTTGTTTTTTGTTAAGTTGCCTAATAATCCTGCACAGTAATAGTCACCTGCACACACAGATATCCTCCTAAAATAGCTCAAACTAAAAACAAACTAAAAACTACTTCCAAAAATATTCAGTTTTGATATTAATGAGTTTTTTGGGTTCATTAAGAACATGGTTTTTGTTCAATAATAAAATTAATCCTCAAAAATACAACAATAATTCTGCACTCCCTGTATGTATATATATATATATATATATATATATATATATATATATATATATATATATATAATATGTGTGTGTGTGTGTATGTGTATGTGTGTATGTAAGTGTTAGTGTACACAGTGCCTAGATAAGCCTTTACACTGTACTTAAGTTGAATCTATCTAAATAGCAGAATTATTTATTTATTTACTGACTTCTTGACAAAGAGAAAATAATTTAGTTATTAGAAATTAAATATTAAAAACGATTATATTAAAAAAAAATATTGAAAACTTCTTTATTGAGTGAACTTGAGTGATCTCTTTAATGTTAGTTAATATGCAGCAGATAAATACAGGCAGAACTGTGCAAATGGATGTTTTTATATGCCATTCAGCAATATAATCTAGATCCTGTTTTGTCATCACTAAGTATAACATTATTCTTTATGATGCAATTAAATAATTCAAATACTAGTTCTAAAGTGACATTTCTGAATTATCAGTGGCTTTTCCTTCTTTTGCTGCAGATGTGAATCCATGGTGGAAGAAAGTAGTTTGTCACACAAATAGGCTTAGACACTCCGTGGGTGATAATATTTTTTATTTACACAATTATGCCTGTATATCAACACTTCTGTGATATACTATGGCACTCAGCCTATATATAGCAATGTCAGCAAAGCATTTTTATTGGCAAGGGTTTTTACAAATGATCTGCTTTCCTTTTAGAGTTGAGGGAGACACACTAACATCACATAAATGAGAAAATGTCAGTTTCACAATGTTGTGTGTAAAGTTATTTTAACAAAGAGCTACATTAAATAAGGCAAACCACTATTCTGTGAGATTTAAGATAATAATAGCAACAATAATAATATAAATTAATTGTCACACTTTATTTCAAGGTAAAATTGTCACTATTAACAAGCCATTAACTAATACTTAGCTCAATAAACTACAGATTTTCTGCTGTTTAATAGTAAGGTAATAGTTGGGTTTAGTTATTGGGTAGGATTAGTGATGTAGTGTAGGATCATACCTTATAAGTACTAATAAACAGTGTATAACATTTTTTTTCCCTTTGATTTACAACAAATTTGTTTTCAAATAATTATGAATGCTGTTTTGTTACAGTATACAAATACAGTAATTTGACATAATGTAACATGAAAGACATAACTTAATGAGCTTATGTATTACATCTGAAAGAAAAATAACAAACAAACTAAATAACTATCCCATTTTATAATTGGCTTATACAGGCTTTATAAGGCTGATCAATTTTTTGCGAATATCAGGCAGGTTAAAAGCATAAATAAGGGGGTTGAGTATAGGTGGTATAATGAGAAACTCAAGTGAAAGAAAAACTGACAGACCTATAGGAATTTGTAAATTCACAACCCGACTCAAAGTGACATCACATGTTACAGCAATTGTGAAATTCAAAAGGACCACTATGTGTGGAATACAGGTTTGAAAAGCTTTGCCTTTAAATTGTGCTGAACTTTTCTGACAAATGATAAGGATTTTTACATAGGAAAATGATATTAAACTTAAAGGAATAATAGTAGTTATTATTAATATAAACAAGCCAAAAGCATTATTGATTACAATGTTGTCACAAGAAAGCTTGACTACTTCATATGTATGGCAGTATACCTTAAGCAGTTTGTTACCACACATTCTCAGTTTGGTAGTTAAAAGTGAAGCAACACCAAGCAAAGTCATTGGAAAAGTCAAGTTTATAACTAATAAACAAGCAAGAAACCTTGGTGTAATTATGCTGTGGTAATGTAAAGGTTTACTAATTGCAGCAAATCTGTCAAATGCCATTATCATTAATATTGAGAACTCATTTGCTACATATGTGAAAATGACAAAAGACTGGAAGAAGCATGCTTCACGGGAGATTGAGTGTGTTTCAGACAGCAAGTCTGACAGAACTCTTGGGAAAAAGCCAGCTGTACCAAATAGAGAGTTGATAGACAAACATGAAATCAGAATGTACATAGGCTGATGTAATGTCCTTTCCAGAAATACCGCAAGCATAATAAGGACATTAAATAATATTATAGCAAAGTACAGAAAAAAACCCAAAATGAAGATGGCATATCTTATGTACCCTAGATTTTCAAACAACATGAAGTTAAAATTGGTATTATTTTCCATTTTGCTTATTGCTTACTTTCCATTAGTGACCTGAAAAGAAAGTTCAGAACAAAGGCAATTAACTCTGGTGTCACAAATAAAAGAAAACTATAGGGTCACATTTTGTTAACATCAGTGAAATGCATTAGGTATAACAGCGAACAATTTACACCATACAGTATAATCTTTTTGGAGACATTTCCAAACACATTTCTACATTAACAGCTGATGAATTGTTTACAAAAGAAACATTACATCAACAGACAACTTAGACATTCATTTTCAACATTACACAAATTAAAACACACATTAAAGGAATTAAATACCTTCTGTGATACATGACCATTGTTTCTTTATTTGAAATGTAAGAAAAAAATCTTTTTGTTTTTAAAGAACTGTGAGTCTCCAGAATCCTAGAGCTTTTATAGCATCATAACATGTCTCAGGAGGCTCTCGTATTTTGCATAAAACACAGACACCAATTAGATTTGACTTGAATTATATTAAATTACATGATATAATACGTTTTAAAGTTAAGAGAACATGTCAAATGTGGAAAAAAAATCTAAGTTTATTATTTGTACAGCTTTATCGAAGTTAAATAATTAGTGATAAAATAAAATAATTGTTTGAAAAGACAGTGAACCCCAAACCACACAAAGGCAGCTTAAATTAATAAAAGTAAAAACCTGAAGAATTAAGGCCAATTGCTTTATATTAAGTTAAGTTTCACAAACTGAGCATGTGATATGATTGAGCACGTCTGGCTTCTTATCCGTAATCAGTAATAATCCAATCAGAATGACCCAAGCTTACTATAAATGGATCCTTTTCTCCCTACTGCTCTATCTTCGTTTTGGAAGACCACAAGCTAGACGCGATTCAGTGATCCAAGCTTTGCCAGCCAGCCAGCCAACCAACCAACTAACCATCCAACCAACAAACCAACCAAATAACGAAACTATCAACAAAACATCCGCCAACAACCTACCAACCAACCGACAACATCTACAATGAATAAAATGGACAAAAACAACAGCAAACAGCAATAACAACAACGATATGAACACCGGCGAAAGCTCCGCTCTCCCTGATACGCCCGCAGCGGCTCAAAGACACGCAGCCCCGCCAACAATGGAACTCGAAGCCGAGGCTCCAGTGAGAGGCCGCAGGCCCATCCGCGCCGCTACAATGCAACGCCGCCAGAATTCAGAAAAAACCTCTCAGACGCCGGAATTACCATACCTTCACGCTGCAATAAAGCCGACCTCTTGAAGTTATACTCAGCCATTACTCCGCAAATCCCCACCCACCATGGACTCCGCAAGATCCTACTGCTCACGCCACGCCCCCTACCCTCAACACTCCAATTCACAAACTGAACTTTCTCAACCCGGACAATCGAAAAAGGCTACCCAAAAAAGTACAGCACCCAGCAGGAAATCATCCAGAACACTCATTCAAGATAACTGGATCAGCCCAGCTACATCACCACAACATACAGACATTCACCCAGACAATATTCCCTCCACCATTCACACTGATCAACCATTTAACACCCCTCTCATTTGGCCTCCAGCTCCCCACTCTAGCTCTACTCCCAGCCCTCCACTACATACCAATTCAATCAGCCACACTCATATTCAGCTCCCCATCCCCAATAATCCCCCACACACATCGACACAATTTATCCAAACCACCTCTAGCTCTAACCTCAACGCTTATCCTCTCCCTACACCATTTACACTCTCTAGCATTCCCCGCATATTCACCCCCCTTCCCTCCACCAAGCACTCACTCACACTTCCAGCACTGATCCAGCCCAACATCCCACCGTCCCTTCACAAATTTCCTCAGCACGCCCCTCATACACCCTTTTCACTGCCACACCCCTGTCCACGCCACACAACGCTCCAGCTCTGGAACCACCCCCCGTCTCTAATGCTGCAAAAAACCTCATCCTATCAGGTGCAGATATCGACCTCACTACACTTCTTTCACCAATAGCACCCCCTACGGCAGAACGACAGGTGGATTGCGGCGATTTCACATGTACGCTCAAATCTTCAGCCACTACTCAAACTCGCACTCTCTCACTAGCAGAATTTCATGTAGCTTTCTCCAGATTCACCGACATCATATGCTCAGTTTTTCCCCATAGGAGGCGCGAGCTAAATGATTATATGGCCATCATCTCGGAACTCGCGCTCTCCTATGGTGGAACGCATTTCTACACTTATCACAAGTTATTCTCCGCCAAATGCACCATCCGTGTAACTCAGTGGAATCAGCTTCCTTATTGGGGGGGGGCTCTGGATACTGATCTCCACAACAGAGTTTTCCTAGGTTGCCGCAATCTCTCCTGTGCGGTCTGCCGTTCCAGTCTTCACCCTACCACTTCCTGTCCCTTCATTATTCCTTCTCCAGAGAAAGAACCCACGAACTCAAGATCCACAAGCTATGTTCCTTGCCCTTCTACTTCTGCTATCCCAGCTCTGCTTCCTCCTTCTTTCTCCTCCTCATCTCAAAGTGCTACATTCTCTAACCCATGTTTTAATTTTAACATTGCCAGATGCTTCCGCCACCCCTGCAGATATCCACATACATGCAATTACTGCGGTGTCGCGCATGCCCGCGTCGTCTGCCCCATTCTAAAAGCTAATAAAAAGCCAAGAAACTACTTATCGACTCCTGTTAATGTATCTCAACTTGCTGCTGAATTATGTTTTCACCCTGACTCTAACTTCTCTGAATTTCTCATTTCAGGTTTATCCTATGGATTCCATCCAGGCGTGTTGACTCTGCCATCTTACAACCTCGCTTGCCCTAACCCACTATCTGCTATCGCTGAACCCAAAGTTGTAGACCAGTTAATCAAAAAAAGAGATCGACAATAACTTTATGATCGGTCCCTTCTCTGCAACACCCCCCCCCCCCTTCAGTGCATTTCGAATTAGCCCTATCGGTGTAGCCACTAGAAATTTTTTAGACAAAAAACGCCTCATAATTGACCTATCATCACCCCACAACTCCCCCTTTTTAAGTATCAATAGTTTAATCGAAACAGATGAATTCTCGCTTCATTACCATGACATTGACCAAGCAATCTCCCTAATCAAAATCGTCGGCTGCAACGCATGGCTTGCCAAAGTCGACATTTCTTCCGCATTTAGGATTATGCCATAACATCCCGATTTCTGGCATCTGTTTGGCATTAATTGGAGATCCAAATTCTACTTTGCAGTCCGTTTAACCTTTGGATGCAGAAGTAGCCCCAAAATATTCTACATGCTTTCAGACGCTTTATGTTGGATTCTCGCCAATAACTATGGCGTTTCACATCTAGTCCATCTACTTGACGATTTTCTTATCATCTCTCCCTCTAGTATGCCACCTGCCAGACACCTAGCGACTACTCAAAAAGTCTTCGCTAATCTCGGCATCCCCCTAGCAAATGAGAAAACGTCTGGCCCTAGCACTGCTTTAGAATTCCTAGGAATAAAGCTGGATTCTAAAAACTTCCAAGCATCACTTCCTAAGGAAAAAAATCGACAGAATCATTTCTCTGTCATTCGTCTTCCTTGAGAATCAAAACTGCACTAAACGCGAACTCCTGTCCATCCCGGGTCACCTTAATTTCGCTATGCGTATAATTCCTCAGGGATGCCCCTTTGTCTCTCACCTTCTCCAAACCGCAGCCTCCGTCCAGGGATTAGAAGGAACCATCCTATTGTCAGACGAATGTCATAACGAACTCAGCCTGTGGATTTCCTTCCTTAAGTGCTGGAATGGCTGCTCGTTTTTCTATAGTGATTTGATTTCCTCTCCCGTAGACATTCATCTATTCACCGACGCTGCCACCTCTGTAGGTTTTGGGGGATATTATCAGGGTCGTTGGTTCGCTTCTCCATGACCTCCGCAAATGCTAGAAATTCCCCTGCCCTCCCAATCATCAGCCCTCTTTGAATTGTACCCATTACTGGCTGCTTCTATTATGTGGGGCGAAGAATGGTCCGCGTCTAGCATTTTAGTTCACAGCGATAACGAAGCAGTAGTACAATGTGTCAACAAAGGACGTTCTCATTCCCCTACTCTAATGCCTTTACTTCGCCGTCTAGTTTGGACATCAGCGAAAAAACAGTTCATTATAATTGCAAAACATGTACCAGGTTTCAAGAATAAAATTGCTGACTCTCTTTCTCGTTTTTCTTTCCAGATATTTCGGCAATTGGCCCCAGAAGTGGATCTTCATCCAACACCCATCCCTCCATATTCAGAGATGATATTGCCTTAGACCACCCCATGCACAGCTTACACCAAGCATCCATCTCCCTTATCTTGGAAGCCGTAGCTCCTAGAACCTTACAGTCATACCTCACAGCGTGGAATTCATTTAAACATTTCCACACCTGGTACAACACACAACTCCCTAATTTTTCCCTCCTCACCATTACTTCTTTCATCACACCTCTACACTCTTCCAAAAACATTCAAGCCAACACTATTAAAAGTTATCTAAGCGGGATTCATTTCTTTCACAAATTAATCCACGGTTCCCCTGCAGACTCCATTTCCAACTCTCAAACTTGCCTCCTTATTAAAGGCATCCAGAAAGCCCATCCCTCCTCCCCAGATTCTAGGCTACCCATCACACAAAATATTCTCTCCAAATGCATTTCCACTCTCCGCAAAGGTTATATTTCCACAAACACAGATCGTACACTAGATGCCATGTTTAATCTTTCTTTTTTCGGATTTCTTAGATGCTCCGAAATCACTATAGTATCCAAATTTAATCCAAGCATTCACCCTACCATCTCAGATCTTGCCTTGTTGGATGAGGGAACTCTTTCTTTCTTCATTAAACAAAGCAAAACTGACCAGTCACGTAAGGGACATTCCATATTCATATTTGACCTCCCCTCACCCACACTCCCCTTTCAAACACTCATGGCCTTCTTACAATTTAGGAGAACCCAAAGCCTAAGCCCCCTCTCCCCCTTATTCGTAGACGACACAAACCGCCCAGTAACACGTTTCAGGTTCCAGAGACACCTAAAAGCTGTTCTCCGCCTCTCAGGCTTTCCCTCAGATTCATACTCCAGTCACTCCTTTAGAATAGGGGCAGCCACCACAGCAGCACAAAAAGGGCTCTCGCAACAACAGATCCAGACCCTGGGAAGATGGTCATCCGACGCCTTCAAGACATACATACGTCTTAACCAAACACACCTTAAAGAGGCCCAGTTTACCCTCGCTAGCCACCAACCAGCAACTACTCAAGGGCGAGGGCACGACCCAGCCACCCTCTCTTCTTCTCTTCCTTCTAGCCTGAGTAATACTCAGTTTCTCCCCCTGTCACGTAGCTAATTGGAGTTTTCTCCAAGCCCCCCTCGTCACCCCGCCCACCCGGCCGTTTCCACAGGAGTCTTCACTACCCCCTCCCCTTTTCCCGACTCCTGCCGGACCCTGCCCCCCCCCCTAAGGCTCTGACTCCCGCAGGAGTTTTACCCTGAGCTTTGACTCCCGCAGGAGTCATCTCACCGCCCCTCCCAGACCTTAGCAATCTTTTTTATTTTTCATATATATATAAGCGCAAGCATATAAATATATATTTATATTTAGTGCTGTCATTCCCCGCTCTATCTCCTTACGGAGTGTTCCTCGAGGACCTAACATGCCCGTCACCCTCTATCAGGAGTCTTCACCGTCCAAATCCTCTTGTCCCAGACTCCTGCTAGAGTTGGCCATCTTAGCCCTGTCCCCCGCGCTCCGACCCCCGCAGGGGTCATCTCACCCCCATACCCCCTCACTGCACACCATCAAGATGTAGCATGCACTGCACTTTAACCAATTCATACCACATCTGGTAATAAGAACCACTTACAGAGAGAAGGTGTACTTAAAACAATGCTGCCTACTACTATGTGTACACCTATTCATTGTACGTATCGCTGTCAACATTGGGAGTATGTTGTTGTATTTTGCACTGTCTGTATTTTATACTGTCTGGAGCCAGCACCTAAGCTTTTCACTCACCATAGCACACGTGCTGCTGATGATGTGACAATAAAAGTGATTTGGTTTGATGGGGAGATTGCTGAATTTGCAGTAACTGAAGTGAAATGAGAGCACAGCACTGGTCTGCAAAAGCACTTCTCTAGTGTATAGTCTTTCTGGGGTGCGATTCCGAAAACCCTTGTTAGCCAACTAAAGCCTAGTTCACACTACAGGATTTTAAGCCTGCGGGTGCTCGGCGCTCTGCAGTCTTTATGTGTGAACTACTGAACAACGGGTCAAAGAGGCTCGCTGAAGCGTCGCCGACACCTCACAGACAGAAATCCAATATCTAGCAGGATGAATATTCCAGAGCAGTCGGCCGACTCGACCCCACGTGCTGTCAGATGTAATGATGAGCTGCAGCCAATGAGAGAGCATATCAGCAGGAGCTGAATGGCCGTTTGCTCAGGAGCTGAACAGAAACGTCTGTGATTGGCCAGAATGGGCATTGATGCACTCGCTTCATTCTGTGTTAACACAGACATGAGAGTAGGTTATATTAACAGTGGAACTAGAATTCTGTAACTAATAGAATTACCATACTGGTCATTCTGACATTTCTCACATCATATTTACATTCAAAACTTCTATTGAGATATTAAAATTAAGCTTTGAATGTCTGTCATTATATTTTATGACAGCATTACCCTAAAAATATTATCTTTTTTGGTAATACAGCCTATAAATATGTAGTTAAGATACTAGAACATGCAAAGGTCTGCCTCGCTTTCATTTTCGCTTTCAAACAGGAGCTATTTCACGGCACAGAATATGCTGTTTTGAAATATATATATATATATATATATATATATATATATATATATATATATATATATATATATAAGCATATATATAAACTGCTTGTCAAAACATGAAAGGTGAAAACCATCAGCATGGGAGCAAAGTCAACAGACCAATTTTATTGAAGAGGGTTTTTACAAATTATCCGTTTCATTTTAGAGTACAGGGAGACATGCTAACCTCACAGATATGAGAAACTTTCAGTTTCAGAATATTATGTGTAAAGTTGATATACAGTACCAAAGAGCTACATTAAATGAGGGGATGTAATTTCAAATCTAGATTTCTCTAAACCAAAAGCCACTATTCTGTGAGATTTAAAATTATAATAGTATTATAATAATAATATAAAGTAATTGTCACACTTTATTTCAAGGTCAAATTATCACTATTGACAAGCCTTAATGGCTAAGACTTAGCTCAATAAACTACTTATTGTCTGATTATTAATAGTAAGGTAATAGTAAAGTAGTATTTTGGGTTTAGTTATTGGGTAGGATTAGCGATATAGTATAATACTAGTACTAATAAATTGTCAAATTCTTAACAATAATAATAATAATAATAATAATAATAATAAGGGAATAAGCCAGTAGATAAATAAACAAATGTGTAAGTTCTCTTACTCTTGCAATTACTAAATCTTATCAAGTACAGTAATATGACATAATGTAACATGAAAGACATAACTTTTATGAGAATGTGTTGCATTGCATCTGAAATACAAACAAACAAAAAAGGTTTCAAAATTTCAATGGCTTTATAAGGCTGATCATTTTTTTGCGAACATCAGGCAGGTTAAAAGCATAAATAAGGGGGTTGAGTATAGGTGGTATAATGAGAAATTCAAGTGAAAGCAAAACTGACAGACCTATAGGAATTTGTAAATTCACAACCCGACTCAAAGTGATATCACATGTTACAGCAATTGTGAAATTCAAAAGGACCACTATGTGTGGAATACAGGTTTGAAAAGCTTTGCCTTTAAATTGTGCTGAACTTTTCTGACAAATGATAAGGATTTTTACATAGGATAATAATATTGAACTTAATGGGATAATAGAAGTTGTTATTAATGTAAACAAGCCAAAAGCATTATTGATTACAATGTTGTCACAAGAAAGCTTGACTACTTCATATGTATGGCAGTATACCTTAAATAGTTTGTTACCACACATTCTCAGTTTGGTAGTTAAAAGTGAACCAACACCAATCAAAGTCATTGGAAAAATCAGGTTTGCAACTATTAAACAAGCAAGAAACCTTGGTCTAACTATGCTGTGGTAATGTAAAGGTCTACTAATTGCAACATATCTGTCAAACGCCATTAACATTAAAATTGAAAACTCATTTGCTGCATATGTGAAAATGACAAAAGACTGGAAGAAGCATGCTTCACGGGAGATTGAGTGTGTTTCAGACAGCAAGTCTGTCAGAACTCTTGGGAAAAAGCCAGCTGTACCAAATAGAGAGTTGATAGACAAGCATGAAATCAGAATGTACATAGGCTGATGTAATGTCCTTTCCAGAAATACCGCAAGCATAATAAGGACATTAAATAATATTATAGCAAAGTACAGAAAAAAACCCAAAATGAAGATGGCATATCTTATGTACCCTAGATTTTCAAACAACATGAAGTTAAAATTGGTATTATTTTCCATTTTCCTATGGCAACAATATTTTCCAAGGACCTGAAGAAGAACATTCAGAAAAATAGACAATTAACTCTAGTGTCACAAATAGAAAACTATAAGGTTACATTTGTTAACATCAGTGAATGCATTAGGTATAACAGTGAACAATTTACACCATACAGTATAATCTTTTTGGAGACATTTCTTAACACATTTCTACATGAATTAACAGCTGATGAATTGTTTACAAAAGAAACATTACATCAACAGACAACTTAGACATTCATTTTCAACATTACACAAATTAAAACACACGTTAGAGGAATTAAATACCTTCTGTGATACATGACCATTGTTTCTTTGTTTGATATGTGAGGAAAAATCTGTGTGGTTTTAAGGAACTGTGAGTCTCCAGAATCCTAGAGTTTTTATAGCATCATAGCACGTCTCAGGAGGCTCTTGTCTTTTGCGTAAAACACAGACACCAATTAGATTTGACTTGAATTATATTACATTACATGATTTATTACATGTATTAAAGTTAACAGAACATGTCTAATGTGGAAAAAAAAAAATCTAAGTTTATTGTTTGTACTTTACCTCTTGTATGCGTTATCTCATGTGCAAAGCTCTTAGGAATAAAATAAAAATAATTGTTTGAACAGACAGTGAACCCAAAACGACACAAATGCAGCTTAAATTAATGAAAGTAAAAACCTGAAGAATTAAGACTAATTGCTTTATATTAAAGATCATAGTTAAACATGCATTGATTACATTTTTTGGCAAATGAAGAAAGGTTAGAACACATTTTATGTTTATAGAAACAATGTTTCATCATTTGCAGGTACAATAATTAATACAAATGAAATTAAACATAAATTAATAATTAATTCTAATATAATTAAAAATGTATTTCATTATATTGCACAGACAGGTATAAAATATTGAATAAATCTTAAAGTTTTCAAAAACACACTGTCACGTGCTGGTGTGAGTTGAGAACAAAGGTAAGGATCCAAGTGCAGGTTTAATAAGAATAGTCAGACAAACAGGCAATGCTCAATACAGGAGTTGCTGGTACATATGGACAATCCAAATCATACCTGCCAACATTTGGTCCGTAAATTCCGGGAGATGGGGGGGGTTACTTCATACGCTAATTTGCATATTACTGACATCATCACGCCGAATCATCGTCATGTATTTCTGTAGATTGTGTACCCTTTTTTGTTTTACACCTAGTCTCCATCTTTCTCCCCATTTATTTTAATGTATCAGTTACTTAGATTGTTAACTTTATGATTTTACAGGGTTTTAAATTCTTTCTGCATCGGGAGTACTGATTCTATGCTGCCATCTTGTCGATCTAAAACCCAGAAGTCCTTTTAGCTTTTAATACTGTTAAACTTGCCATTTTATCGGATCGATTATTCACACTTAATATTTATAGGCACCTAGTTCTATGGATAAAGTTTTTTAGTTTTTTTTCCCACTGATTGTCCTCAAAGAGTGTCTGTACAGGGTTCAATATCTGAAGAGGTTGTTTTGAACACTGGAGTACCCCAAGGCTGTGTGATATCACCTACATTATTTTCTATGTATATTTGTAAAATGCAGATTTCTGAAAGCAATTTTACTCAAGTATGCTGATGACATGGTCATGGTTGGACTTATGGTCAAAGTAAAGGAGGAGCTAGAGAGGGCCTACTTTGAGCACGTAGAACATCTGTTGATATGGTGCAAGGAGAGTGCTTTGTCACTAAATACGTTGACAACCAATGAACTAAATATTAGTAGGGAAGGGCAGCCTATACGTCACCCTGTTATTAGTGAGGCTCAACAGGTTGAAATTGTAAACGTGGGTCACTTGGGGATTTTAGATATTTTTGGTGAATTTTGATGAATATACAGACTACGTCTATAAGAAGGCAACGCAGAGAGTTTCTTTTAAGGAAATTAAATAGTTTAAATGTCAGTAAGGGTATTCCGAGAAGTGTCTATACCAGTCGGCTTCGAAAGTATTATATCCTATAATATTTCTTGCTTGTATGGAAATCGTAGTGCTAGAAGCAAGTATAAACTTGCAAAGATTGCTAACACAGCTAGTAAGATCTTATTGGACCCCCGGATGCAGCTTGCGAAACTTTATATAAACTAGGCTAGACGGAAAGCCTCACAGTTCAAGACTCCCCTCACCCTCTTTATTATGAATTTGAGAAGCTTCCTTCTGGTACAATACAGGGTACCCACAGCAAAAATAAATATTTTTAAGAAATCTTTTATAATGTTTACTATTACAATATTGAACAAATGACCATAAAGTAATTCATATACTTTATACTGGAAATCTGTTGTGGTGTAGGGCAGGGGTCAGGAACCTTTTTTCAGTAAAGAGAGCATTTTTTAGAGACATTGGGGTATATATATAGTTTTATATATATATATATATATATAGTTTTATATATATATATATATATATATAAGTTTTGTTCCTATTTTTAACTGCGCATCTACACTCATTTGTTCGCCGTGGTACCATTTTCTTTTTCCTAGCCCCTGACATTTTACCTATTGCTTCTTCTGCTGATTCATATGTTTGTAATCATATAATTTAATTCCTCAATATTATCACTCCTATTTGGCATGGACTTAATCAATTTACAGCTTCCTTTAAAGCTGAATAATTCCCATTTAGCTTTTTGCATTTTACATCTTATAGCCTCATTATTTTGTAAACTAAAATTTTGATTTTATTTTTGTCCAAATTGGATAGTGATCACTTCCCTTTGTATTATTTCTAACTTCCGATATGCAAGTACCTGCCAATTGCTGTGATACAAAAGTAAGATCAATAGCTGATTCCATACGGTGAATGACATTGTGTTTTATGGTTCTTCCTTCATTTAAACACACTAATTGTTTATCGTCCATAACCACCTCTATGATATCCCATTATCATCAGTTTTTGTACTTCCCCACAATGAGTTGTGAGCATTGAAATCCCTGCTTACTATTAGTTGTCTACCTCACAATTGTTCTCCAGCATGTCTCTTCATTTCATTTTTGACAAGGAATTCAAGTTAACCATTTTTATTTTGTTAACCCAAACCGAATTAATAACAACTTAAAGCTTTCAAACACCATTAACAGGTTTATAGTTCATACCATTTTGAATAAAACTACTCCACCTCCCATCGCTGAGGTTCTATCTTTATGCACTGCTGTGTTTGCGTATATTGTGAAGTCAAGTGAGGATTTCAGCCAAGATTCCAGTATGCATATAATGTTTGGTTTTATTGTTTACTCCTGAATATACGGTTTTAACTCTTGTCTATTGGCAAATAAACTCCTAGCAATCCACTGTAAAATGGATAGCATAATCAATACCCACCTTCACATACTGACTGAGTATCTGACATCTCCATTATTAATGTTGTGTTAACGATCTCTACTGTTAGCTCTTCCATCTTGAAATACTTCTCAGCCGCTTTTACAATTACCTTAGATTGCTTTATCATACGTAAGCCTTTCTTTTACCTTCACATTTTGAATTTGAACTGCTCTTTTATGTGCTTCACAGCCTTTTAGAAGCAGTGCTGTGCTCTCCTCCACAATTTCAACATTTGATTTTTGCTCCACTTTCATATTTACCATTTCCCTCATACCCACCCATATTAGCGGTGTTTGCCCTTGCAAGCTGCTGCAATATGCCTGGAACACGGAGCATCTTGTTGGTGGAGGATAATAAGGTCTATTTATGTAACTGACATTTCCAATTCTAATTCTTTCAGGTAATTTATCCTCATCTAAAGTTAGCACAGACAAATTTGGTCCCTTAATTCCGTGGCGTGTATGGTAAATGTTTAACTTTGGTTTCCCACACATCTCATTTACTCAGATTTGTTCCTCAGTAATCTCTGTTGATACTCCTGATATTACACCCTTAAGTTTTCCTCTTTCTTCCCATATTTGTGGCTTAACCTCCTTCCCAAGCGGTGATTTACATTATATTGTGTGCTTTATCTCTACATGTTGTCAATAAGTCTCCATCTCTCAATGTTTTAACAAACAGCACATCACCAACTAATTTATGAATAGCTTCACTAATGGATTCAGTGTGCATGTGGATTGTAATCGAAGTATAAATGTTATTTATGTTGTTAAAGGACTAAAGTTAACCTTTCTTGGATGCTGCTTTTGTACCAAATCGTAGTTACAATCACCTGTTGACATCAGCTGTTTCAAATCACATCATTATTTAACCAATTTACCTGATTACTAGCCCTAAATTGCTCCTGTCTAAAGCCGCGGTCACACTGGACTTTACTCCCCATAGACTTCCATTCATACGCATGGGAATGCGTCAGACCGGAAACGCAGGGTCATGCAACGAGTTTCGCAGGTTGCTGCTGTGCAAAGTTCAAGCTTGGTGAACTCTGACCTGCGAAATCGCATCACTTGACTGCGTGAGACTAATCTAGGATCAAAAAATGACCTCTCTGAACAGAAATTTGGCTTGAAGCCGAAGTCACAGTAGAGCTTGAGCTTGCGAAATTCTGTCGTACGGCGCTGCGAAAAGGGGTGGGATTAAACAAGATGATTAGACATTTAAAAAAAGCGAGCGATTGGTCCATGTTGTAATTTTCTGTTCAGAGAGGTCATGTTTTGATCCTGGATTAAAGAAGCTTGAAGCAGCTGGAGAGTGGATGGTCTAATGAACCCCTGACATAGAGCCTCGTTGATATAATTCCTTATCGCCTCATACTCAGGACGGGAAAGAGGGTAGCTCCTTCTGTGCAGTAGTTTGACATCTGGCAGCAGATCGATGCTACAGTACTAGGACCGATGTGGGGGTAACTGTGTGGCTCGTTCCTTGCTGAAGATGTTGAGATAGGGGGTGTAGATGGCCAGAATGGAAAATGTGGAGGATTGGTGAGAATCTTCTACGGTGGTGGTGTGAACGGAGAGGGAATAGTCTCCATTAGCCGCTTTAGTGTTTTCTCAGGGCTGGAATTCTGTCATGATGGGTTGAATGGGTTTGGGATTTTTTTATATTTAGAGGTTCGGGGAACAGACACAGTCTCTATGTTCTTATATCTAGGTGGCTCTATGTGCTGCAGATTATCTGAGTTAGGTAAACTGTGGAGGCTATCAGATGGTTGGTTAAGCCAATCTGTCTGCTCCCTGACCTGGGCCCAGTTAGTCAAATGCCAACACTTAGACTATATGCCAGATTACTAGAGAGGAGAGCTGCCGCAGCCCAGGTGGGATGAAGACCATCTCTCTTCAACAGGTCAGGTCTACCCCAAAAACTTGGCCAGTTGTCTACAAAACCTATGTTATTCAGTGGGCACCACTTTGACATCCAGCCATTGAGTGATGAGAGTCGGCTGTGGAACTCGTCACTACGATAAGCGGGCAGGGAACCAGAGCTTATTACAGTGTCTGACATTGCTTTGCAAGATCACCCACCTCTTTAACATTACTTTTAGTGATCTCCGACTGACGTAGCCGAACATCATTAGCATCGACGTGGATAACAATCTTACTGAACTTACGTTTAGATTTAGCCAGCATTTTTAAATTTGACATGATGTCAGGCGCTCTTGGCAGACCTTTGACTGGTGGCTGGTGTCTCTATTTGAGTATAGGTTCCGTACTATGTAGTTGCCAATTACTAGGGCACTTTCATCAGGGTTCTCAGTGGGTGCATCACTGAGGGGGCTAAACCTGTTTGATGTTGGAACAGACATACAGTGTTTTCTACCACCTCTAGATTCTCTCACAGTGACCCAGCTGTATCTCTGCGAAGACGCAACAACCGGAGCCAAACAATGTGAATGGCATGCTAGATTAGTCACATCTAAATCCTTATCTAGAGGCCTAGCACTCTTACTATCCTTAATTAAAATTTGGATGTGTATCTCTAATTCTGAGATCTTCTATGTCAGCCTGACAATTTCCCTACATTTAGCACATGTAAAGCCCTCCTTGCTGACAGAGAGATACACTAATCATGTGCCAGAAAATGCATGTGACAAGAACAGGGGAAGCCATTTTTTTACTTACCATGAGTTGAAGTAAATTCTGAACTACCACAGCAGTATATTGAGTTAAAGGGAGCTGAAGAGTGTGTATGAAATGAGAAATAGGCAATGAAGGGAGAGAAAGAGAGAGCACACGAGAAAGAGAGAGAGCAGAGCACCTGCACAAAACAATTTACAATGTAATATAAAGGGTGTAAAAAGGTGGAATATGTAAATAAACTGGACGACGCACGTGAGAAAGAACAGGCGCGATCTAGCAATCTAGAAAGTGAAAGCAAAAAATAAAGCAATAAGCGCAAGCAAAAATCTGAATGAAATACAAATGAATAATAAAGGGTGCAGTCAGGCGCGAGCAAAAATGCAAATACTTGATAGAGACATACAGTATTAACAGAGAGAGAGTATAGTATTTGTAGTAAAGTTTACGGCCACCTGGCCGCCAAAAAGAAGGAGGCGGAGAACCGAGGAAGTTTTAACAAATATTTATTAATAAAAGGGGAGGCAGCTCCTCACGGAGACTGCCGTCTAAACCAAAACAAACGGTCAAACTGAAAACAAAAGTAAAACAATATGTCCGGGCCAGGTCCTCTCTCTGCTTCCTCTGCCATCGTTCCTCCTCTTATAGTCCAAAGCTTCTTCCGTGGTATTCGAGGCCGGTGCGCGCTACAGGTGTATGCACTTATGCGGTGGCCTCATTCCATTCCCATGGCTCTCATCGCCCCCTCGCCACAGTATTATATAAAGCACAGCTAATTTTATAAAAAGAAAGCATTATTAAGTATTAAGGTGGGTTTTATATAAACCGGAGCAGTTCTCTTTTTGTAAGGGAAAAACCACATTCCTTTCAGGTTTACCGTGGTTACTTGGGTCTGCTTCTCTTTAAATGTGGGGGTTTATCAGATAACAGGCCCTAGTGTAGTCAGTTTTGGGTCTAAAAGAACGGGGTATTTAGCAATTGTTAGCTAGATTTAACAATTTGTTACACTAGGCTGCAAGGAGTTGCTGATCCTGAGAATCTGACCTCACAGATACGAGAATATATCAGTTTTGCAATTTTGTGTGTAAAGTTACATTTATTCATTTATTTTATTTTCGGCTTAGTCCCTTATTAATCAGGGGTCGCCACAATGGAATGAACCTCCAACTTATCCAGCACATGTTTCACGCAGCAGATGCCCTTCTAGCCGCAACCCAACACTGGGAAACACCCACACACTCTTGCACACACTTACATACACTACGGCCAATTTAGCTTATTCAATTCACCCATACCGCATGTCCTTGCACTGCGGGGGAAACCGGAGCACCCGGAGGAAACCCACGCAAACATGGGGAAAACATGCAAACTCCACACAGAAACGCCAACTGACCCAGCTGAGGCTTGAATCAGCGACCTTCTTGCTGTGAGCCGACTGTGCTACCCACTGCACCACCGTGCTGCCTGTGTAAAGTTACTTCACTTTGAATTATAGTGTAGTTTTCCATGTTCCTATTCCTTATTTGTTTCTGATTTCTGCCTGCCCCTGCCTGTTTTTTGGATTAAACATTGTGCTGCTGGATGCTCCTGTTTATGTAAATGGAGAACCACTTAGTTGAAGTGCAAGATCAATGTAATAATCCAAAGTCTATTGTGGAACGAGTATGGGCATGTTTGTGTACTCAGTGGCTCAGAATAAATAAACTTGAGTCACTCATGGTGCTTAAAAACTGTAATCAGTGATGATGAGCTGTGGCTGTGTGTATGAGAGGGGGGTTTATAGGCACAATGCATGATGGGAGTTGTAACTCAGAAGGTATTGTAATCCAGTATTCTGTGAGGTAAAAATAAATAAATAAAATAATGTAATTGTCACAATTAAAGTCTCACTATTAACAAACCAACTAAGTGTTTAAACTCAATAACGTGCTTATAGCTGTTTATTAATAGTGAAGGCAGTAGTTTGCTTTACGCATTGGTAGAATTAGGTATATAGAATAAAATTGTACTATATAAGAACTACTAAACAATCAAGATCTTAATTAAAGGCAGTTAATGAGCCAAACTAAAGTGTAAAGTATAATTTGTAAGACAAATGTCAAACTGCTGATATTTAACCCTATAGAGACTTAAGTTTCTAAGACCAATATAATATCAACCTGATCAATACTTTACTTCAAAAACCTGTTATATTTGATTTGATAAAAGGTAACAGCTAAAAACTGCCTGAAATGTTCTCTGTTGTCAAAATGTCAACAGCAAAAAAATTTTTTGTCATTAAATTAACTTGTGAGCAAAACGTTGCGCAAACACCTGATGTATCAAATGTGATACAAACTATATATAATAAAAAAAGACTTTATATGGCAAAAAATTGTTTGCTACATGGTTTAATAAACATCTCAGTTCCAGAAAATTTAAATTTTCAACCTATTTTTTTGATATCTCAGGTCTTACAGGGTTAAAACCATAGAAATATGCAAGTTGTGAGCTTTAACATGATTGCATGGTATGGACTGTTGTCAATTAAGGAAAAGCAAAAACTGTGTCGAGTAGTAAAAATTGGCAGTGCAATTGTAGGTAAAGCACAAAGACAACCAAATGAAATCTATTCAATGAGAATTAAACAGAAAGCACACATCATTATTGAAGAAAAATGTGTATCAAATGTCCTTTGTACTGACTGCCATTAGACTTTTAAATACTAGGTTCTAAGTATGTAAAGGGTTTTAAATAGAGTTTTTTATTGCGATATATGTGATGACATTGAATGTATTTGTGTTGTCTGTTTTTTCTGTGATGTAATGTGAACGTTGATGTGGTTGTGAGGTGAGGCCAAAGATAAATTTCCACTTGTGGACAATAAAGAAAGAAAGAAAGAAAGAAAGAAAGAAAGAAAGAAAGAAAAAAAGAAAGAAAGAAAGAAAGAAAGAAAGAAAGAAGTTGTAACAGTAAACCCATGCTGTTTATACATTTTGTTCTTCTTGGCTTTGTAGCATATTAATTTTGAAATAAGCAGTGTATTATGAATGTTGTTTTGTTTACTCTTGCAAATAGTAAATAATATCAAATACAGTTATATTACATAATGTAACATGACTTTAATGAAAGTGTGCAACATGTATTGCATCTGACAAGAAACGAACAAACAAACAAAAAAATTACCTGAACGGCTTTATAAGGCTGATCATTTTTTTGCGAATATCAGGCAGGTTAAAAGCATAAATAAGGGGGTTGAGTATAGGTGGTATAATAAGAAACTCAAGTGAAAGAAAAACTGACAGACCTATAGGAATTTGTAAATTTACAGCCCGACTCAACGTGGTGTCACACATAACAGCAATTGTGAAATTCAAAAGGACCACTATGTGTGGAATACAGGTTTGAAAAGCTTTGCCTTTAAATTGTGCTGAGCTTTTCTGACAAATTATAAGAATTTTTACATAGGAAAATGATATTAAACTGAAAGGAATAATAGTAGTTATTATTAATATAAACAAGCCAAAAGCATTATTGATTGCGATGTTGTCACAAGAAAGCTTGACTAGTTCATAGCTATGGCAGTATACCTTAAATAGTTTGTTACCACACATTCTCAGTTTTGTAGTTAAAAGTCCAGCAACAACAAGCAACATCATTGGAAAAGTCAGGTTTATAACTATTAAACAAGCAAGAAACCTTAGTGTAACTATGCTGTGGTAATGTAAAGGTCTACTAATTGCAACATATCTGTCAAAAGCCATTAACATTAAAATTGAATATTCATTTGCTGCATATGTGAAAATGACAAAAGACTGGAAGAAGCATGCTTCACGGGAGATTGAGTGTGTTTCAGACAGCAAGTCTGACAGAACTCTTGGGAAAAAGCCAGCTGTACCAAATAGAGAGTTGATAGACAAGCATGAAATCAGAATGTACATAGGCTGGTGTAATGTCCTTTCCAGAAATACTGCAAGCATAATAAGGACATTAAATAATATTATAAAAAAGTACAGGAAAAAACCCAAAATGAAGAGAGCATATCTTATGTACCCTAGATTTTCAAACAACATGAAGTTAAAATGGGTGTTATTTTCCATTTTGCTTTAGGCACCAAGGTTTTCCATTAGTGACCTAAAGAAGAAAGAACACAGGAAAAATGTCAAATTAACTACAGTGTCACAAATAGTTGGTAACAATAACGTTAAATTTGTAAACAGCGTTAGGTATAGCAGTGAACAATTTAGAGCACATAATAATGTTAGACACATTTCTGAATACATTTCTAAAATAATTAATCTTAGTTAATGACTTATGAACAAACACAAATAAACAATAGTATGTTTTCAAATGTAACGTTACATTAACATCTTAAAAATTATATTTCAACATTACACAAATTAAAACACACATTACAGGAGTTAAATACCTTCTGTGATACATTTTGGCATGACCATTGTTTGCTTACATAATATGCAAGGGAAAAAGGTTTAAAAGAACTGTGAGTCTTCAGAATTCTGCAGCTTTTATAGCATCATAACATGTCTCAGGAGGCTCTGGTCTTTTGCATAAAAACACTGGCACCACTTAGATTTGACTTCAATTATGTTACATATTAAATTTTATTACATGGCACATTATTAGTCTTCTCTCATTTAAAAGTATAGGAGGCATTAATAGTATTTTTTTAAAGATCAAATCATTTACAGAATATATCAGTATTAAAATATATATATTTTTAATCCTTATGAAGGTCATAAATTCACAATACTTGTGAAATCGCTGTTAGCTAATATTGTAAAATATGAACTATGGCAGGCAATGAGTAGAAAATATAACACTGATGATTTGCATCATTACAGCTGTGATTATGATTTTAAAATCTGAGATTCCATATGCAGCTTAATTGAAATATAGTGGTTGCCAAAACCAATTCTCACTATACACAGAATATATACAATTTGTTGAGTGCCTGAACCACCAGGAGGCCCCCTTGCTAATAAAGTCAAATAATGACAACAGTTGTTCAGGAGGAATTTTTTTATTTAATTATTATTATTATAACTTTGCCCTTACAATGATTATGAAAAGACTACAAAATGAGTATCAGAATGGCAACATCCCATTCCCTAAAAAGTCATGTGTCATTACCTTTCATATGTAAACCCCTAAATCAATTAACAACTGTTAATTGTGCTTCATAATAATAATAATAATAATTATAATAATAAAGAGACACTGTTCCTGTAACAGCCAGGTCAGGTTCTCCCCACTCACAGTCATGCCCAACCATCACTCCAGCCCCAAAAATACCTGCACCTCACTCCATTCAGTGTCTGGTCTCGTTGATGAACAGAAGGACTACCTCTCATGGTCAATGATATTCAGCATTTCCTTAAAGTTACTTACCTGTCTCGTTTCCCTGTTATCTCCAGTATATACGTCTCTCCTTCCTAGTGTGGTTCCCTCCTAGTCTTGTCTGGTTGCCCGTTTCCCGATCCCTCTGTGTACCTGGCTTCATCTCCTCCACCATTCCCTTCGAATCATCTGGTCCATCCTCTTCACATCGGCTGCAATAGACTTCCATTGTTCATACTATTCGTCTGCCGTCCATCATAATAAACTGTCATTATACTCACAGCTCTGGTCTTCATCCTCATTCTGTGACAGAAGGCCGGACTGTAACCGACAGGATGAATACCACTGACCCATTTCAAGCACTTGTGAATTCACTCAAGCAGGTAACAGTGACAATGTAACAGCCAGTCCAGGCCAGTCTCCCCACTCACAGTCAATTCAACTCAATTCAATTCAATTCATCTTTATTTGTATAGCGCTTATACAATGTAGATTGTGTCAAAGCAGCTTCACATGGAAGATTATAGTGAATTGAAACAAACTCAGTTCAGTTTTCAGAGATTAAGTTCAGTTCAGTTTAGCTCAGTTCAGTGTGGGTTAATAATCACTACTGAGAGTCCAAACACTGAAGAGCAAATCCATCGATGCGCAGCTCTACAGATCCCGAACCATGCAAGCCAGTGGCGACAGCGGCGAGGAAAAAAACTTCACCAATTGGCAAAAGCGAAGATTTAAAAAACCTTGAGAGAAACCAGGCTCAGTTGGGCACGACCATTTCCCCTATGGCCAAACGTCTTGTGCAGAGGTGCAGTCTAGGCGCAGGAAGCTGGACCTCAGCGAAGATTCGTCTGTCCTTGGAGCATCACAGGAGTTAGTCTCATGTTCTCACTCCACGATGACCACCACAGCAGGATACGGCCTGGTCCAGAAAACCTTGGGATCATCTCGTCGCTGGTTTCGGATCGCGTTAGTGGCACTGCGTAGTCTGAGGGCCTCAAGATGAGTACCCCCAGGTGGAAATAGAGAATAAAGAGAATAATTAGCGTAGCTGCTGTTCATAGTGTATATTAACGAGAAGCAAAATCATGTGTGGGGCACATCATGCGTCATACCGCTATGTACTGCACCGAGTGTATGCTTTGCTAAAAAGATAGGTCTTTAATCTAGTTTTGAAGAGCGAGAGTGTGTCTGAGCCTCGGACATTATCAGGTAGGCTATTCCAGAGTTTAGGGGCCATAAATGAGAAGGCTCGACCTCCTTTACTCGACTTTGATATTCTAGGTACTACCAGAAGCCCTGAGTTTTGAGATCGTAAAGAGCGGGTTGGGTTGTAGCGAGACAGGAGGTTGGTTAGATATACAGGAGCTAGATTATTTAAAGCTTTATAGGTAAGGAGTAATATTTTAAATTCAATACGAAACTTAACAGGCAGCCAGTGTAAGGAGGATAAAATTGGGGTGATATGATCATATTTTCTAGACCTGGTAAGAACTCTGGCAGCTGCATTTTGCACTAGCTGGAGTTTGTAAATAGAGGATGCAGGAAACAGAGCATTACAGTAGTCCAGCCTAGAAGTCATGAAAGCATGGATTAGCTTTTCTGCATCTGATATGGATAGCATACTTCGCAATTTAGCAATATTTCTCAGATGAAAGAAAGCAGTTTTCCAGTCACCCCAATCACTCCGATCAGCATCACCAGAGTTTTGATTAGCCCCGCACCTACACATCATCCCTAGCCATCACTCCAGCCCCATAAATACCTGCACTTCATTTGCACCTCCGAAGGTGGTATAGCAACCTAACACAATGTCCGTAGTCTGACTAGCGTACTTGCATACTGTTACCTGTGCTCTAATGATGATGATAATGATGATGATGATATGCTGTTTATTGGGACTTGGTAGTGAAGTCTATCTGTAATGTGTGTGTGTCTGTGTGTGTAAGCCTGTATAGTCCAACAGGTGTCCTAGACAGGGAGCAGGAATATCAGAGCGTCTTCCTTATCTTGCTATCCGGGAGAAGTTGTTTTTCTCCAGCCGAGGCCGTCTGGCTGGAAAAACACTGGGAGCCGAAAGAGAATAGAGTATTTCAAATTTAGGACAATATCTGGCCATTTCACAGATATTTAACGTCCATCACTGGTCTCCAGGTCTGGCCAGATCATGTTGCAAAGCCGCTAATTTCACCCCGATGTTTTCCAATTTGCGCTCTAACGCATCAATCTGAGCATAAGCATTTCTGCCCACTATAGTTTCAATCAAGCCAGCCAGCTTGGTGGGGTTTTGAGATGCGCTGACCGCTTTCATCAATCGTCGATATCCCAGGGCGCCGCATAAGCCCATCAGCAGAAACCCTGTTATCAAAGTTCCGAATAGATAGATATCCTCAATATCCTCCAGGGACAGAGCAGCCAGGCACACGACGCGCCACTTCTCCCGCCCGTCCATCACGTATCCAGCTGCAAACGTCCCGGCAGGGCAAGTGGGCTCTCCCGAGCCCAAACTTCTCGTCGAGAAGATGGTGTCAATCGCGTTCAAAGACCAGTTGATCAGATCCATAATTCCTTATTCGTTTGGATAGCAGGGCACGGAGAGTCTCAGTGATGGAATAAACAAGACAAGAGGAGCCAGCCAGGGAAGATAAGGGACGGAGAGGGAAAAAGTGTGACCGCCTTCGTCAAGAGCCAAAGAAAGATTTGAACCCATAGGAGGGTTATTTCATAATTGACTTGTGCTCCTAATGTTTATTTCTATATAGCACGTTATTTGGAGGTCATTATGTGTGTCCACTGTCTGTAAAATTGACTTCCTTTTTTAAAGAAGAGAGTTTGTGCCCCTTTCGACATATATATTTTAAAATGCAATAGATTTTAACTAAACGCCTGCACACTTTTTCAGTCTATGTTGCAATGTAAATAGAACCTTTGCGAAAATGAAGTGTTCAGATGCAAAAACTATCTGCTACCATCTGGAATTTTCTTCTACAATGAGCATTTTTCTTAGCCTCTTATATTTGTATTCAGTTATTTCAGGTTAAAGGCAATGAAAGTAACATAGTCTTTGCTATAAAATTGAAAATACTGAACCTACACATAAGAGCTTGAAAAAAAAATGCTCATTTTAGGAGTAAATTTCAGATGCCACAGAGGTTTTTGCATTAACTCTTCAAATGTTAATTTAATTTGTAAAAGAAATGTATTTGTAAAAGGAATGTAAAAATACTAAGAGTGCACTACACTTTTAACCAGTCCTTACCTCAAACAACATTGCCTACAATAATTTCCCACCAACAGTCAGACTGTGTACTCCTATTCATTGTCTTCTACGTATTACTGTCAACATTGCCGATTGTATATTGTTTTGTTTGTTAGGAGTATGTTGTTGTTGTACTGGTGGCGCAGTAGGTAGTGCTGTCACCTCACAGCAAGAAGGTTGTAGGTTCAAGCCTCGACTGGGTCAGTTGGCGTTTCTGTGTGGAGTTTGCATGTTCTCCCTGCGTTCGTGTGGGTTTCCTCGGGGTGCTCTGTTTTCCCCCACAAGTCCAAAGACATGCAGTACAGATGAATTGGGTAGGCTAAATTGTCTGTAGTGTATGAGTGTGTGTGGATGTTTCCCAGAGATGGGTTGTGGCTGGAAGGGCATCCGCTGCGTAAAAATGTGCTGGATAAGATGGCGGTTCAGTCCGCCACGGCGACCCTGGATTAATAAAGGGACTAAGCCGAAAAGAAAAGGAATGAATGTTGTTGTATTTTGCACTGTCATTGTATTTTGCACTGTCTGGAGCCAGCACCTAAGCTCTTTATAGTACACATGCTGCTGACGATGTGACAATAAAAGTGATTTGATTTGACTTTTTTTTTAACATTTAATTTAAAAGTAAGAGCGTTGGTCATTTTTTCAGTTATTTAAAAGTCTTAACTAAATATAGTACATACAAATATATAATACATACAAAGCATTGAAAACTTTCACCTTAGAGTCTGTAATTTTAAGTTTATTTCAATAAATAAATAAACAAATGAAAGAAATGAACCATAATGACCAGATCTATCAATATTTGTACCCTGTTTTTTGTATAGTACAATGTCCATAATACAAACTGTGGTCACACTTTATTTCGATGGTCCGTTTGTTGAATATAAGTTACATTGCATCTACATGTCAATTAATTCTCATTAGATTATAAGTAGACTGTTGGGTTGGGGTTGGGGTTAGTGTACGTTGACATGTACTTGCAAAGTTTCTTATAGTCAGTTAAATGTCTGTTGATGGACTGTTAAATGTCAAGATCAACAAATATTAAGCAGACAGTCTACTAATACTCAAATGGACCATCAAAATAAAGTGTTACCCAAACTGTTTCAAAAGAGATGAGAGATCGGAAGCAACCTCAATGTTTAAGATGCCAAAATAGATTTTGATTATTAATGACTTATTCAGTTGTATCTATTTATTTTTTGAAAAAGCACCCCATGACTATCCTCCGTAGTCTTGTCAGATTTAGCCCATAAATAAGAGGATTTAACATGGGGGGGACGAGTAGAAATTCCAGGGACATGAAATTACGCAAATCCTGGGGCAAACTCTTTGAGCCATAACGACTGTACAGTACATCAAACAACAATGCAACAGTTACATTAAGCAATGCAAGCAGATGTGGCACACATGTTTGGATGAATTTGTGCCTGCTCTCTGTTGACTTTCTGCATTTTACAATCAAATAAATGTATGAGCAAAATATCAATACCGCATGCCCAAAATATACAATAATGATTACATACCCAATCACGTTATTTACTGTCGTAGAAAAACAGGAAAGTTTAACAACAGACCAATTTTCACAATATAGCTTTTCAATAGTAGAACCACATAAAGTGAGTCTGGCTGTTAGTGCAATAAGGACAGCCATGCAAAGAAATGGAGTCAGCCAACAGAAAAGAATACATTCAACAATTCTCTGATCTGTCATTATAGAATGATACTCCAGTGGTCTACATATCGCCACATACCTGTCATATGCCATCACTGTTAGTGTTGAAATGTCACATAAAACGGATGAATAAATGACAAAGATCTGAATCAAGCATCCAGCATAAGAAATCACATGATCTTGGGATAATAAATCATACAAGAATTTAGGGTAGAAGCCAACCGTGCCATAAAGTGCATTTACACACAGATTGCATATGAAGAAAAACATTGGCTCGTGAAGTTTTTTATGCAACATTACAGCATAAAGTATGGTTAGGTTGCAAAACACAATGAATGGATAATACAGTGCAGTCAAAGAAAAAAACACAAATCTGTTTCCCATCGTATCATTTAGTCCAGAGAGTGTAAACACTACAACAATAGTCTCATTCTTTAGTAGTGGCAGCATCTGAAATAATACGCAAAGTCAGATGAAAATCATATCATGCATTTATTACAACATTCTCTGTAAGTACATTTTAAATAAAAGTTTGGTTAATTTTAAACAGCATTCATATGTTCAAATGTATCATGACACTGTTCAAAATGACAGAAAATGAAATGATTCAAATCTTACCACATGCAGTGTGTGTTGGACAATCTCAATGTTTGTCAGAGTGTTGTGTAAAAGATTGATTTGGTGTGGTGTGTATATATACATTGAGACTGGTCTCATGCTAATTATCCTTTTACGAACGCCCAAAAAGAGCTCTCTTGAGAAGCTTAAATCTATGTCAGCCAATTTTAAAATTAACATGAACAATATACTTGGGGGTTGGCGTAAATAGAAAGGATGTGAAGGGACAAAAACTAAGCCTATATAGCCTCCTTTGTTTTGTATGTAATTAAAGATCAAATAACAACAAATATACCTAATTCCTTCTTAAAGCATTATAAACTTGTTAGCAAGCTTTATTATCATTGTAAACTTTAACTACAGTGAGAAACAATTGATAAATAAAAAAATGGAAGTAAAATCATAAATAAATAAATAAATAAAGCAATGTTTTAGCCTAAATTTAGAGAGATGTGTACTAGAGATGCGCGGATCAGCTCAAATGTCACCCGAATCCGCTCCTTCATTCTAATCATCCACCCGCCACCCGCCCGCACATATTATTTTATCTGATATATATATCCGCACCCGACCCGCACCCGATCGCCACTTTAATAATTCGAATTCTTTGTTTTAAGCATGATGATAGGTGTAACTTTCTCCGCAATGTCCGGCGGCAGAGTAACAGCTCGTTAATTCATGCTAGAGCAAATGATGAGACGGACAAAAGTACTGCATGCATGCCCTTCTTTTACTTATTTCAGTGTTTTCAGGTTCACAGTGCAAAACAGCTCCCGGGTGGAATTACTGAAGTAAACATAAAACAAAACCGGATAAAACTTTCTCCCTCTAATTCACCGCACGCACAGCACACAGCGAGAGCTCACATCACACAGCATGCATGTCGAACTACACTACCCACAATGCCCCTCGTTATGTACTACAAAAGCAGTCCTAAAGCGGCCACACTATTTCCCGTCTCCTGCAACTTAGGTCACAGTGGATCGTTCGTTATTAACAGCAGATTCAGCTTTTACATATACAGGAAAAAGAGAACAAAAACGGCGTCCCTTCAGCCTAAACAGCAGTGTGTATGTACTTGGCCCTTTTCTTAGCACTGTGCAAAAACAGAATAGCATCTACTGTGCTGGATTCGGGCTATTCCGCCTCGCCTCCAAAACACGGCTGGCTGCACTAAATGAGCGTTCGCGCGAACCGCTTGTTACAGGAATGCACAAGCTTCTCCTTGCAAGGCGCTGCAGTCGTGTAAATAAGCGATCTTGTTTCTCCCAGAATGATAGCAGATTTCCCTCTGATGACTCCTCTAACTGAAGTTAGCACAGTACTCTTGCACTTCATCCATTATTTTGGGCGTCTCTCATCTTCACATTCCTCACAAGTCCACTCTCTGCTTTTTTGCTGGTCAACTGCTATGACCCGCTACATCCACCCGCGACCCACCCGCAATTAATCATAATGTATTTTTTTATTACCCGACCCGCCCGACCCACGGATTATCCGCAGCGCCCGTGGATTTACCCGCCATCCGCGCATCACTAATGTGTACATTATTTGTTATTTTAAAGTCACAATATGTCTAAGACAGCCAATAAATACACTTTGTTTCCATTTCCATTTTCTTTGTTGATCATATGAGCATACATGACGAGTAATAGATGCATTTATTTAGGGCTATTAATGAATGTACATTCAACAGCATGCACTAAGATAATTCTTATTTTTTTGAGGGGCTGTGTTGTGTAAGGTTACCATGTATAGTTGGATTGAAACGTTCAGTTTTGAAATGTGTTATCTGGAATGGATACACATATTGACAGCCTACCTTGTCTGTTCCTTTGAACTGGAGCCGTTTTACAAAAATTAAATCAACTTGCCATAAACTGGTTGCTTTTTTTTCCCCATTTTGTCTTCGGTCAAAAATTTGGCTATGATTTTTGATAGCAACCAAAGACCAGGTTGTTTGAAGGCCAGATTTCAAGCATCTGTAAAACTCCTTTTTTTATCTTAAAAATGTTGCCAAACTTCAACATATGCTACCAATGTATAATGCGAAAATGCTTACTCATGCTTTCATGACCTTGGTTAGACTACCTGCGTTACTAGGTGGTTGCCCTGTAGGCCTAATTAACAAACTTTAGCTTGTTCCAAATGCAGCTGCTAGAGTGCTTTCTAGAATTAAGAAATATCATCATATTACTCCAGTTCTTTTATCATTGCACCGTGGACATCCATGGTTCTCAAGACTCCGATGCCTAGACTGCAGCTCTGCACAAGAACTTTGGCAGGATTTTTGAGTGATGCAAGCTAGGCAAGGAGCTTGGGCGGTGCAGCCATACTCTGGGACTTAAAGCATTACTAGGGGGCACTTTGGGGCTAAGGCCGACACTAGAGAGTTTTCTGGGAATTGGAGCAGTTGTGGTGAAGGAGCCCTTTCTTCTCCTACACTTCCGTGAGTGAGGTGGCAAGAAGCTGGCAACCTCTTCAGACACTGCAATGTACTCTTCCACCTCTAAGGGTGCTTTCACACTTGGTTCAATTGCCTGGACCGTACCCAAGTTCGATTGTCCCCCCTTGCCACCTTCTCGGTTGGTTTGTGTTCACACTGTCTTTTTTCCTTCTGAACCCCGGTACGCTTGCATCATAGAGCTGCTGTTTTGTTTGCGGCTGTTGCTAGGTGACAGTCACGAAAGCAAAGCGCCAAAATGGAGACTTCCGCACATCGCGGTCGATTTGCTTTTACTGAATCATAAGTTTTGGACATACAGAAAGCGACTCGCGTCTATCTGCTGCAAAAATATTATAAACATTCAGAACATCACACAGTGACTGCAGGAGACATCACTGTGTATCACTGTGCTTGGCTCAGTCCCGCTAAAGGTACAATACGTGGCGCACACACACACACACACACACACACACACACACACACACACACACACGAATGAACGTTATGAAAACGATAGTTTGTTGTACAGTTGCCGGTTCACTTCCGCTATTTGGTACGATTGCATTCATACCAGAAGTGAACCGTACCAGAGTTCGCATGAACCGTACCCCAGACCACCTCTTTCAGGTGGACTCGGGTACGGTTCACGGGTGCGCACCCGAGTTCAGAAGACACGTTCACACTAGCTAAACGTACCGTACTATGACGTCAAACGAACCCGGATGCGGACCAAAAGTGCTAGTGTGAAAGCACCCTAAGAGTACTGCAGTGTCTTTAACGTGTGTCTCGGGAGATGGCGCTGCAGCCAGGGTGATCGCTGGGTTGGCCATAGCAGACTTAGGCCCTAATTACACTAATACGTTTTAGTTTTAAAACGTCATTTTACAACGAAAACGATCCACGTCCACACTGGTGTTTCACCTAGCACTTCTGAAAAGATTTCCGTCTACACTATACCGCTGAAAATGCACATGACATGACCATACACCCACTCTGGCAGCGCTGCAGCGTATGCAGATCTGAGCTCCAGGCAATCAGTGGGTGCTTTAAGCACACTTCCACTAGTTAGAGTAGCACACATTGGACTTTTCAACAAGGATATACCGCTGGATCTCATCTCACTATAGTTGTTAAACGTAATATTTAATTCATCTTGTCTCTATCTAACAATTTTTAGGTTTTTGAACCTATTACCTGTTGTCAGGTAACTTGTTTTGGCTGAGCGCAAAGATAAGTTAATATATTAATTTATGTAACCATGTACACTGATTGCTTGCCTTAATTTCCTATATTGCACAAACTTAATGTATGTTATACTTTTATAATGGCCATTATTGATTATTAAAACTGATATTCAGCAAAAGAGACAGGGTATGTTTCATATTTTTCAGTGTAAATGAAAGGAGACAGTTCTGTTATAGCAGGGCTATTCAATTAGTTTCTCATGGGGGCCGGTTCATGAAAAGCATCCCAAACGAAGGGCCGGAGAGATGTGACTTGCTATATGAGTGATAACACAACAGCAATATAAGAGCCCATATATGTTGTATTTTTGCTCCTTAAGACACCCACGTTGGCCTTTTCTACATTAAAATGTTGATATATTGTATTTTGAAACTACATAACATCACTGCATTGTACAATAGACTTTTTTTTTTTTTACAAACTTTCAAATGTTGTATTTCAGAGCACAACAAAAGCAGTGCATTGCTGAAGTAGGCTTCTTCTACATTCAGACACATTCATGTTGTTTTTTGAACTGCATAACAATTAGGGATGCAACAATTATAGATTTTGGTTGTACGATTATATAGTCTGAAGAATAATCATGGTTTGACGGATATCACCTCTAATGTAAATTCAAGCTTTATATTAGGTGAGCTATTTAGATGACCTGTTGTTGCCATCTGCGTTCATGCATACATAATCATCTTAATATTAATTCGTCTTCCATGTCTTTTGTTTACACTGCACTGAAAGGCACGCACAACTCTCACCGTGAGATGTTTTCGACTGCGTGCGCCCGCAAAGACGCAAGCGCGTTGCTCCGCTTGTGCGCGCATATTGTCATATATTTGTAACACTATGGTTAGATCTAATTGCGCGCCAACCTGCTACAACCTGGGTCTCCAGCAAATGATGGTGAATTAGGCTGGGTTTTCTCTGGTTACTTTTCTCTTAATAAAAGCGGTGCCTCCAAAAATGTCCAATAAACCCATAAATTGTTGTATATTTAAACAAAAATGACCTCAATTGAATAAAGTTTTGGGTAACTATTGAAGTAAGTGGGTTTTATCCCCTTTCCACAATTATTAGATGAAAGAAATGAAAACAATACAGACGTGACAAAAAAAAAACTATTTATTTTAACAGGATGAGCAAAACTTATTATACTGCAACACCTTTTCTTTTATATGTTTAGTAATGAGCACAGGAAAAAAAAAACCCTATTAGGAATTAAACAGTCAAGTAATAAAACAAAATCAAAAAAGTATTCGTTAACCTGCTTAAACTCAGAAGCTACATGAAAACCCCACGCACACACAGACACACACCACTACTAATCACGTGTTTAACATTGAGAGAACTTAATATACCAAGCGCTTGGATTTCCGTTGGGGCCCAGAAATTTCGTTGGTGCACTTTATAACCGGCAGGAAATAGTAAATGTACTGAGTGATTAAACAATCCTTGTAGTTACTCACTCAGACCTCCAAAGAATACTCTCCAGCGGCCGCACGCGTCCCACGTCGACAAAACTCTGATCCAGGCGGGCACAGCAATATCACCCAATGCTGCTCCACACACACACTCCAAGATGACGAGACGATATCACGCACCGATGCTCCACGAACACAGTGAAAGTTGACGAGACGATATCACGCAGCGATGCTTCACTCAAGTCTGTTCCTTCCTCAGTCAGCAGTTTAAGCTGTCCTACTTCACAACACCACACGAAAATTCTCTGATGCAGTTTATAGTACTTTCGAGTTTTTGAGTCCTCCAAAGAAAATGTTGTTTTTAAAAACAGTTGAGTCCGGTTTGCCTATTTTCAACTCAAACGCGGCTGCAGCTCTCTCTCTCGTCAGATCACTCACACTCTTTTTTTCTCTCCCTCTCTAAGCCCCTCCCCCACTCCGGATTGGCTAGTAGTCAACACTCAAAACCTAATCGGAAAATCTCATTGGTTAAACATTTTTAACAGGCCAGAACACATTTGACCTAATAATATAAAACACATAATACATATAACATATAATATGATTCATCCTTGAACTTTATAAAAATAAAGTGCATTTAACCACAAGACAAAATAATAATAAAATAAATATGTACATTTCCAGAGGGCTACATCCACCCCCCACCAAAATTCCAGCATGCCCCCATGTCTGGACTTGAAAAAAAAACAATAAAAGATAAATGATAACATTTCAGTCAAACAAGTGTTGTGATTCACAGTCTAGGGACAACACAGGGAAAAGTCCTTGCATTTCTCGTGCAAAAATTACATAATGCTTGAGAGTTACACCACCACACATTTGCCTCACATTTACAAAAACTTGAAGAATTGCATATCTGATTGCCAACTCTACAGCAATGGGAAATAACCACTGCCTCCTTAGAAGGTCTTCCAAGCTCGGGATAAGTAAACCTTGTGGGTGGTTTCCTCTGTCTCGCAGATTTTCTTGCTTGAACATCAATCACATCTGTAGGTTCTACCACTGAAATCACAGGAACCTCAGGCTCAGTTTCATCAAGTGAATGTTCGAATGGCTGTTCATGCATATCTTCAATCACTCCCTCATGGTCAGTGTTTTGTTTGTCTAGAGCTTTGACTTGGTGTCCTACTACCTGACCCATCTCCTCCCTGGAGGAAATATCATAAACATCTTGTACATCAGAACCCCTATCTTGTTGATCCCCACCATTATGTTCAACCCCTAACAGTGTAGAATCAAAAAGTATACAAGATCCACAACCATCTTCTGACTCTGTATCAGTCAATGATAAATCTCTCTGTAAAAAGTTAGAAGATTCATGTACCTTTTTGTACTCTCTTCGTCTTTTCCTGAGATTATGGACTTTGGAAGGGGTTTGGGTTTCCCTTTCACCACTCATTTTTACTTGAGGTTTTAAAGGCAGGATATGGTTCCTATGCAGAGTCTTTTTAGACCCATTGCCACCCTCAGGTACCAGCTGATAGACTGGCAAATCAGACAGCTGACTCTCCACCACATATGGAACTGAATGCCAACGATCCGCCAGCTTGTGCTTACCCTTTAAACCCAGGTTCTTAATAAGCACCCTATCTCCCAGGTTTAGGCTGTGATTGTGCACTTTCTTATCATACCTCAGTTTGTTTCCCTCGTTTGCACGTGCAGAAGCAGTAGTCGCCAACTCATATGCATCTTTCAACTGTTTTCTCATTTTCCCTACATATGTACCATATGAAACTGGCATAACATCCTCAGACTGAAAACCTAAAGACACGTCTACTGGCAACTTAGGTTCTCTTCCAAACATGAGGAAGTAAGGAGTATATCCAGTTGCTTCATTGGGGGTGCAATTATATGAGTGAACCAAGTGAGCAATATGCTGGCTCCATCTTGATTTCTGATGTGCCTCCAATGTCCCAAGCATATTAAGCAGGGTCCTGTTAAACCTCTCCGGTTGCGGGTCACCTTGTGGGTGGTATGGAGATGTACGTGATTTTTTTACACCCAACATAGTCAACAGCTCCTTGATCAGAATACTCTCAAAATCTCGCCCTTGATCAGAGTGTATCCTATTTGGTAGGCCGTAATGAACAAAATATTTCTCCCACAAGGTTTTCGCAACCGTCAAAGCTTTCTGGTCCCTGCATGGAAAAGCTTGGGCATACCGCGTAAAATGATCAGTAATTACCAATACATTACTGACATTCCGGGTGTCTGGCTCAATTGTCAAGAAATCAATACACACCAAATCAAGAGGACCAGAGCTGTGTATATGCGATAGAGGTGCACTTCTCTGAGGCAAAGTCTTCCTCACAATGCAACGCTCGCAACCCTCGCAATGATCTTTCACTGCAGACTTCATTCTAGGCCAGAAAAAACGATCTCTCACTAGAGCATATGTCTTATCAAAACCTAAATGACCATTTTTATCATGAAGAGACTTTAGTACTGCATCTCGAAATTCACTTGGTAGCAACAATTGCCGTATGTCACTCTTGTTTGGCCTGACAATGACCCTGTACAAAAGCCCTTGGTCAATCAACAAATTGTCCCACTCCCTCTTTAGAAATGTCATGTCTGGATGATCCGACTGAACGCTATTGGCATGCTGTTTTTGCTTAACCCCAGACCACACTAACCCAAGGCAAGGATCCATTTGCTGAGCCACACTTAATTCTCTAGGTGCTAGATCAGGTAAGTACCCAGTGGTCAAGGATGTATGTTTACACAACACATTTTCTCTCTCGGGTAAAAAAACACTCGGTTGTTCATTTTCTACAAGTACATTACCACCTTTCACTTGGCCCTTTGTCTCCACAAACTGGCAGAGAGTTCGAACAGCAGGGACTGAGAGTTCATGCCAGTCACTTTCCTCTACAGAACCACAAGGGGGTCGTCTAGAAAGAAAATCAGCATCAATGTTTTTCTTCCCTTGACGGTACTTCAAGCTGAATTGGTATGTTGAGAGAGCTGCAAGCCATCTGTGTCCCGTAGCGTCTAACTTAGCTGAAGTCAAAATATATGTCAGAGGATTGTTGTCCGTTCTGACCTCGAAAGTCACGCCGTAAAGATAATCATGCAGTTTATCAACAACGGCCCATTTTAATGCCAGGAATTCTAGCTTATGTGCTGCATAGTTCCTTTCCGAAGCAGAAAGACTCCGACTAATGAATGCCACAGGGCGCAATCCTTCAGGATGTTGTTGATAAAGCGCCCCACCCAATCCATCCAAACTGGCATCTACATGTAGCACATAAGGCAGCTGAGGGTCTGCAAAAGCCAACACAGGTGCTTGCGTCAACCGAAGTTTAAGCTCCTGGAAAGCTTGGTCACATTGGTCATCCCATCTACACCCAAATGGATCTGACGGTTTGAAGTATGTCACAGTAGTTGAGTTTTTTTCTTTTCTCTCTTTACGTTTCTGTGGATAACCTTTTAGCAACTGGTTGAGAGGTCTGCACAAACTAGAGTACCCCTTCACAAACCGTCGATAATACCCACAAAAACCCAAAAAGGACCTCAACTGTGTAACTGTCTGTGGTCTGGGCCAATTCACTACAGCTTCCACTTTGGATGGATCAGTGGCTATCCCATCTTGTGACACAATGTGCCCAACATAAGTCACAGATGTCCTGCAAAACTGGCATTTGTCCAAGGACAACTTCAAACCCTCCTCCTTAAGGCGATCAAGAACCTTGAGCAGACGCTGATTGTGTTCTTCAAGGGTTCTGCCAAAAACAATCAAGTCGTCAAGATAAACCAGCACTTCCAGAAAATTCATGTCACCGATTGTTTTCTCCATGACTCTCTGGAAAGTTGCAGGGGCCCCACTAATGCCCTGGGGCATACACTCAAACTGATAAAAACCTAAAGGGCAAATAAATGCAGTCTTTTCTTTATCAGACTCCTCCATGGGAATCTGATAATAGCCACTGCGCAAATCAAGTACACTGAACCACTTGCTCCCTGCCAAACTATGGAGTGCATCTTCGACACGAGGAACAGTGTACTGATCAGGAATGGTACGTCTGTTCAAAGTTCTGTAATCTACACACATTCGCACTTTGCCAGATTTCTTGCGCACTATTACAATTGGAGAGGCGTATGGGCTCCTTGACTCAGAGATGATGCCGCTATCCTGCAACTCCATCAAATGTTTGCGCACATCTTGCAAGTCAGCAGGAGACAAACGTCGAGAACGTTCACGAAAAGGAGTCGAATCTGTAAGCCTGATTTCATGCTTAGTGCTCTTTGAACGTCCCACATCCCATTCATGACAGGAAAATACATCTCGCCTCTCCATTAGTTTTTCACATAACTGCTGCTTAGCATCTTCAGATAATGGCGAGCTCCCAAAGTCAAACAAAACAGGCGTTAATTCACTAGACGACTGATTTTTGGCTAAGTCAGGCTGCGGTATGACATCAACTGGGTAAAGGCAAGCAATAGGCATGCCACGCTTCAGATGTATATCTTTAATGGATCTGTTCATCACAGTAACAGTAAAGTTATGATGTGATAATACAGAAACAGTTTGCACTTCAGGCCTCACTAACAAATCATCTGAGACAGTGTCATCTGGTTGGTCTATCAGCACATGTTTGTCAGCAGGTTGAACATAAAATTTTGGTTTACCCCTTATTTGGCATGTCTCCCCAGGTTTCACCACAACGGGTTTGTGCTGTGTAAACCAAACAGTACCACGTCTCTCACAATCATCCGATGAGTTGTCAGATTTTTGCAGATCCTCATAAACTTCCCTAACAACAGGGTGTATGAACATTGTCTGCAAAAAATGTTCACCTAACTTTTGCTTACAAGACTCAAACAAGCGTCTCACTACGTTGGTGTTAGTGCCCACCAGAATGGCAATTCTCGCCTCTGACTGAGAATCTGGACAAACAAGTGCAAGAGTGTCAACTGTCTGTGGTAAGCCTACAACATTTTCAGTGAATTCAAGTTTGATCGGTAAATAACCATCATATGGGTATTTGTGTGAACTCAAACCCCATATTTCAAGATTCTCCACTGGCATTAAAGGTAGGTGCTGCAAGTAAGCATCATAAAAACTTCGGTAAAGGATAGTAACTTGAGAGCCACTGTCAAGAAGAGCTTTCGCATAAACTCCTTCAATTTGGACTGGTACTTCAGACGTTGGCCCAATCAAGCCAGAAGGAATGTGAGCAGAACAGGTGAAATCAGTAGTAGAACAAGACGTGGAACGAAATGGTATGGGAGTTATGTGCCGTTCCACCACAGAGCTCCCTAAAAGTTTCCCGACATTCTGGCCTGACTAATTAGCTTTTGATTTACCTTTCTCAGGTTTTCACTTCCCTGGCACTCTCTCTTTGTGTGACCATCCTCACCACACTTGTAACAGAAAATTCCAGGCCGAGGAAACTTGGGTGTGCTCCTTTTGGGGGAAATTTCTGTAGCAGTAACATCCACTACCTGACACACAGAGCCAGCTGCCGGGGGAGACTGCTCAGCAACAGCGTTAGTGGTGACTGCCTTCAACAACTTAGAAACTTGTGTGGTAAGTGCACTCACCTCTTGCTTTATGCTGGTCAACTCAGACCCAGAAGAAGTCTGTGACACTGATGCAGTAGCAGAAACTACAGATTTTCCACCATCCCTAGCATTTATCCAATCTTCCTCTTCCCTCACTTCCCGTAGTAATTGAGAAAAACTAGGAGGATCACGCAAGGTATGGGTCATTCTGAGACGAAGTGCTACCATATCATTAGTACGGGCCCCCCTGACAACCTGTTCCATGCGCATTCGATTTAGATCAACAGCTAAAACTCCCCCTTTTACAAGCAAGCGATGAAGGAGCTTGTCCAGCCTATAAATGAATTCTGAAAGCTTTTCATTCTTTTCTTGATAGGTACTCCTGAACCGTGCAAGCAAATCAGAATTACTTTCAATATTACCATAGGCAGTTTCCAAAGCAGCCAAATAATCAGTCGCAGTTGCATCTGGATTGCTACTCTTCAAAAACCGAACTATATCTAGAGCTGGCCCCCGTAAACTCTCAACAATGCGCTGCTTTTTCATAGTATCTGCACACTGCCACTCACTGATCATCTGAACCGCCTGCTCCATCCAGGGGTCATATTCTTCCTCTCCAGCAGGTACTGGTTTTACACCAGAAAAAACTCTTAATCGCCTGTAACTCAAGGTATCACTAGGCACATGAACACACTTCTCTACAAGGCGATCAATGGCTCTCACCAAGTCAACATTTACATTTGGAGTTGGGGACTGACCTGAGTCCAACATGGCCTTCACATCCTCCAGTGACTTTCCTTCCTTCTGCAGTAGAAAAAACAGCTTTTCCTGAAAACCTGCATCTCCCTCAGAAGAGTCAGTCACCATTCCTTCAGGGAAATGGACCTTCCATGGCCCTATCTCACCAGGAATCCCTATCTCTGATGGTACAGTATCTGGGGTGACATCATTACTGGTTTCAATCAACAAAAACAGCTTGGTTCCAGTGGAATCTCCACGTTTGCCATGAATTTTGGTTTGACCAAAAATCTTAACTGTATTTAGCACATTTGAGATAGTTTCATCCCTCACGTCTATTGGGACCTCGCTAAGTATTAAACTGCGTGCTGGATTTATCTGAGCCTGGCGACTCCACTCAGCAGCCTTAGAAATATCCATATTTCGCAATTCTTCAATACAAACAAACAGGAAAGGGTGGGGGAAAACTGCTTAGAAAAAAAAATTAATTCACAAAAATAAAGCAGAGAAAACAGATCCCAGCGGTGCCTCCAAAAATGTAACACTATGGTTAGATCTAATTGCGCGCCAACCTGCTACAACCTGGGTCTCCAGCAAATGATGGTGAATTAGGCTGGGTTTTCTCTGGTTACTTTTCTCTTAATAAAAGCGGTGCCTCCAAAAATGTCCAATAAACCCATAAATTGTTGTATATTTAAACAAAAATGACCTCAATTGAATAAAGTTTTGGGTAACTATTGAAGTAAGTGGGTTTTATCCCCTTTCCACAATTATTAGATGAAAGAAATGAAAACAATACAGACGTGACAAAAAAAAAACTATTTATTTTAACAGGATGAGCAAAACTTATTATACTGCAACACCTTTTCTTTTATATGTTTAGTAATGAGCACAGGAAAAAAAAAACCCTATTAGGAATTAAACAGTCAAGTAATAAAACAAAATCAAAAAAGTATTCGTTAACCTGCTTAAACTCAGAAGCTACATGAAAACCCCACGCACACACAGACACACACCACTACTAATCACGTGTTTAACATTGAGAGAACTTAATATACCAAGCGCTTGGATTTCCGTTGGGGCCCAGAAATTTCGTTGGTGCACTTTATAACCGGCAGGAAATAGTAAATGTACTGAGTGATTAAACAATCCTTGTAGTTACTCACTCAGACCTCCAAAGAATACTCTCCAGCGGCCGCACGCGTCCCACGTCGACAAAACTCTGATCCAGGCGGGCACAGCAATATCACCCAATGCTGCTCCACACACACACTCCAAGATGACGAGACGATATCACGCACCGATGCTCCACGAACACAGTGAAAGTTGACGAGACGATATCACGCAGCGATGCTTCACTCAAGTCTGTTCCTTCCTCAGTCAGCAGTTTAAGCTGTCCTACTTCACAACACCACACGAAAATTCTCCGATGCAGTTTATAGTACTTTCGAGTTTTTGAGTCCTCCAAAGAAAATGTTGTTTTTAAAAACAGTTGAGTCCGGTTTGCCTATTTTCAACTCAAACGCGGCTGCAGCTCTCTCTCTCGTCAGATCACTCACACTCTTTTTTTCTCTCCCTCTCTAAGCCCCTCCCCCACTCCGGATTGGCTAGTAGTCAACACTCAAAACCTAATCGGAAAATCTCATTGGTTAAACATTTTTAACAGGCCAGAACACATTTGACCTAATAATATAAAACACATAATACATATAACATATAATATGATTCATCCTTGAACTTTATAAAAATAAAGTGCATTTAACCACAAGACAAAATAATAATAAAATAAATATGTACATTTCCAGAGGGCTACATATTCTTACATTAGAAACAACAAAATTGCAAGCGGAAAAGACGTGATATGGGAACGGCCCCTGCGTTAATCCGGTGTGCGGGCGTATTAGCCTCAGTGTACATACTTGGAACTTTAAACTAGGGCACAGTTGGCAACTTGGCATAACTTTGTTTAACTGCAGCAGTTTCGTTTTGTTCCGTGCAACAGAAATGCGGCTTAGAGAAGCCTCTACGATTAATTGTGACGAATTAAAGGGCAGTTAATAGTGAAATCGGCTAATCGTTGCATCCCTATTGATGATATCAGTGCATAGTACAAAAGGCCTTTTCTACAAACATATCCAAATATTTTTGGCTGCCCGCGCCACTCCCTGAATGTCAGGTGACTCACGCTCTGCGCAGCTTGCAGCTCATGCTGTATTGAACAGACGCACGTCACTTCATAACTATAGCGGCCGTTTTTCGACTGAACAAAATTTATTTTTGATGTCTTGGTCACACTATTTGGAGGGCCGGAACAAATTACCTAGGGGGCCGGGTTCGGCCCGCGGGCCGCCAATTGAATAGCCCTGTGTTATAGGCTCCATTTTGTTATAAATATGCATACAGTGAAGATGATGGTCATATAAATATGATGCCTCAACATTTTTGGTGTCAGTTAAGTTGTTAATATTAAAATGAAAAAGGCAGTTCCTTTTATCATTAAGATAGTGAAACAATGTAGCCAGAGTGATGTAAATGATGTTATAAAGTACACTGTTCCCTTTGAAAATTTACCTGGCGTGTCCTCGGGAGTTTGTTTTTCATATCAAACTTGCAAAGTCTGAACTTACAAGGAAAGGATGCAAGACTGAACTTTGTGTACTTAATATTGAGAAAAAGCCCCAATCAGCCACGCCTCCATTTTCAGATGTCTCAGGTTTACCCCCATCCACACTGACACGGAGCAGCAGTGTTTTAAAAAGAAAATGGCCTCTTCAGTGTTTTCAAAACGCTCTATTTTCAGGGATCAAAAACTCTGAGGTAGTGTGAATGGAAGGCGTAACTGTAGCAAAAGTTATGCGTTTTAAAACTAAAACAAATTAGTGGAAATGGGGCCTTAGGCAAATCAAGGATTCCTGAAACTGTCTCCAGTAATATAAGCTGAGATGTAGCAGTCTGGGACGCCCTAATCCTCTTCAACCTCAGTTTAACCGATGGAGTTAGAGGAGGGTTATAAACAGGACACAAAGAGGAAGGGGCATGGGGCGGTCACTGAGAATGTGAGGTGTGAGGATATGCCAATCCTTACGGTGGTAGAGGTAAAGGGAAAACCCCCAAAAGCCCAGGATCCCTAGCTTTTCTATTTTCCCCTGTTGCAAGGGTTGGTTAAGACTTCAATTAAAGGTCTATTTAGGGTAGCCAGCCATATGCCAAGTCCCCTATCCAAAGTCCAGAAGAACTGGACAAAGTTCTTTACCTCTAGGCCCTGCTGGTGGACTGATGCAAGACTCTGCTGGCACTCCTGTCTCTCCTGTAATGTAGTGGGTGGAAAAATAGCAATACTGATCTCCGTGGAGTCCTCCAATGGACAGTTCATACTGTCAGGGATCTGGGGTTAAGGTGAAGAGTGCAAAATGTGATTCAAAGTATTTATATCTTATTAAAAAACTAAACTACTCAGTGGGGGAAAACAGTCAGATGAGCGGGGCTGGCAAATCAGAACCACACCAAGAGCAGGCAGACTCGAAACTCAAGAAAAACAACTTAGAACTGGCACAGGACAGCAAACATGGGGAAGCTTGGTACAAGAACAAATCAAGAAAAACAGGTGAACTGAAAAAAAAACTGGTAATAGGATAACAAGGTGTAGGGACTAGGCAATAGACATGAGAGCACTGTCACGATGGGCTTACAAAAATACAAGATATATCCAAATGCAGCAATTAAAGTTTTAATAAAAATAAAGGGACAGGCCAGGTACAAAAATCCAACGGAGACAAAGTACAAAACAATAAACAAAAGTGAATCAAACAATGTTTGAACAGGAATTCAAAAACATAATCATAACATAAAACAACCCTGCTGAAAAATCCAGCTTAAACCAGTCTAAGCTGGTTGGCTGGTTTTAGCTGGTCGACCAGCTTGGTTTTAGAGGGGTTTTGGCCATTTCCAGGCTGGTTTCCAGTCACTTCCAGCCTGGTTTTAGCTGGTCATGCTGGAAAATGACCAGCTAAAACCAGCTTGACCAGCCTAGCCAAGGTGGGAGCCCAGCCAAAACCAGCCATGTCCAGCTTAAACCAGGCTGGTCAAGTTGGTTTTAGTTGGTCATTTCCCAGGCTGACCAGCTAAGACCAGGTTGGAAATGGCTGGAAACCAGCCTGGAAATGGCCAAAACCCCTCTTAAACCAGGCTGGTTGACCAGCTAAAACCAGCCAACCAGCTTAGGCTGGTTTAAGCTGGATTTTTCAGCAGAGAAAGTGAACAAACAAACCAAAATGATGAGTAAGTGAATAGACTTGGACCAGATAAGAGCCAGGAAAAACAAAACAGAATCGTGGAAACAGAGTGCACGAGCAAACAGCAAAAATCCAAAGGCAAACTAAACACAACATAACAAAGCTTATAAAGACAACACTAGTTAGACAACAACAGACAGCTGGAACAATTAGTGATCACGTGAACCACAAAACCGGGACAAAAACCAAAACATAACAACTTTCCAGAAGACCACAAGATAGCACTACAGCAGACATGACAAGCACATGGCACAAAGAGAGCACGGAATCCATGTGCTCACATCAAACAGGACTAGAACAAACCGACAATGAGATTACTCATGAACCACAAATTCACTGAAACATTATTTTATATGATTTTCTCAAATATCTTTCAACTATATTCAACTATATTTTTTAAGTTGAGGGGGTCAATATGATTTTATAAAGAATAGGTTTAATTGTTCATGTTTAGGGCTAAAATCATCATGTGAAGGACCAAATGATGTAATTCATATGGGACCCCATATGGCCTAATGTTACCGCTTTAAACATGTTTGTTAAACATCATTGAATATCCCCTGAAGGCCTTTTTTTGTCCAGAACTGCTCCCAGTGGAATAATTGAACAGATAATTATCTGGTTAAGACAACACTTTAATTAAACCCTATTGACCATACAATTACTCTTGGATCCTGCATGATTAAGTTTTTACTGACCTGTGAAAATATCAAATCAAAAAAGTTTGTTCTTTAATGGAAAATAGTTTTTTAAAATGAGGATAATACCAAATGCTTTATTACAGTCCAAATTAACTTAAAGAATCATAAAAATACCAAACACAATCAAATCCTATTATTTTTTGGAATTTAACAAACTAATATTTTTTTTTTTTCGTCTGTGTGTTTGAAATTTTGCAATATAATTCAATGAACTGCTAAAGAAAGCTTTTTATTTTAATTTAGGAGTGCAACATATTTAATGGTTTCTACAACAACAACAACAACAAAATCTATCCAAAATGTGTTGTTGTAAATGTTCTTAATCTACCATTTGTTAAATCGCTATATATACAGTATATGTGTGTGTGTGTGTGTGTGTGTGTGTGTGTGTGTGTGTGTGTGTGTGTGTGTGTGTTTAATTATTCCCTAATTTCTGTTTAACGGAGAGAATATTTTTTCAACACATTTCTAAACATAATAGTTTTAATAACTCATTTCTAATAACTGATTTATTTTATCTTTGCCATGATGACAGTAAATAATATTTTACTAGATATTTTCCAAGACACTTCTATACAGCTTAAAGTGACATTTAAAGGCTTAACTAGGTTAATTAGGTTAACTAGGCAGGTTAGGGTAATTAGGCAAGTTATTGTATAACAGTGGTTTTTTCTGTAGACTATCGAAAAAAAACCCAGCTTAAAGCTAATAATTTTGACCGTAAAATAGTGTTTAAAAAATTTAAAACTGCTTTTATTCTAGCCGATATAAAACAAATAAGTCTCTTAAATTTCTTCTTTCTCCAGAAGAAAAAATATTATCAGAGATACTGTAAAAACTTCCTTCCTCTGTTAAACATCATTTGGGAAATATTTAAAAAAGAAAAAAAATTCAAAGGGGGGCTAATAATTCTGACTTTAACACTATATATATATATATATATATATATATATATATATATATATATATATATATATATATATATATATATATATATATAAACAGAGAGAGAGAGATTAAAATGTTAAAAATATTATAATATATAATATAATTCAGCAAATGGGTTAACAGCTATAATTCTCAACATGTTCTGTATCGGTCAGTCCTAAGTAGGCCCACACGGAATCTGCGCGCGCAGAATTCCGCAGATTTTTACACATATTTCACATATTAATGTTGTAGTTATGAGACTCCCAAAATAATTCCGCTGAAATCCGGAGATTTTTACCAAAATTCTCTGCAGAAATTGCAAAAAAACGTCCGCAGATTCCGTCTGGCCCTAGTCATAAGTATCAATTGGCTCAATAAAGCTCAACTGAAGCTAACAATGAATATGAATTGTCCTTCTAAAAATGAGAAACGGTTTGTGTGTTTGTTCTCATTTATTAGTGTCAATGTGTTTATAGACATGAAATCTGATATTTTCATTTTTTCAGATACCTGTATAAGCAGAGGGTCTGTATTTCAAGTCACACCACATCCACCAAAGCATAGGCCTTATGTTTAAACCAGACTAAATTAAACTTTTCTAATAGGTTGGCCTTCATTATAACAATTAACAAGATAAACCTTTGATTTTTTTAAATTAATTACTACAGTAGGTTAATTTATGTATATTATATATTTTGAATTTGATACACATGTCAAATAATGTTTAATCAATACATTTACATCATAATAATCAATACTTAAAAATTATTCGTTTGTATCATGCAACTCAAAACATGTAATTAGCAGGCTGTTAACTTGTTTTCATTCTTAATACTGTCCCTCGACTATTCCAGAAAAGCATCTTGACCACCACATCTCCCAGTGGGTCAAGATAAATAGACCTTCAGGTTTAATTAGACCTTACAACAATAATATTGTCCCTCTGGTCAAAAGGTCAAGAGCCCAGTCCCAGCGAGGCTTATGACTGATGTTTTGCATGAAGAAAATTGCATCATTGTAATCGACAATGACACAAACAAAACAATAGAAACCATTGTGCATAATGTTGAGATTTAGTTATGTTATATGTTTTATTTGTCTGAGAAAAAAAACATGACATTAGTGTATTAATATGATAAAATTAGGTAGATGGTGCTTCTAAAACAAAATCCCCAGTTAATAGGGGTAAAATGTCTGATTTACGTCAAGCAAAATACAGAAATTAAAATGCATATGATTATTTAACTAATTAGAGACTAATGGAAACAATGTTACTCATAAGTAGGGCCACAGATTTTGCACAGAATTTTGTTTAAAAAAAATCTATTGATTTATGTGGAATAATTTTGGAAGTATAGTAAATAAAGCAAGGCAAGGCAAATATGTAAATGCAGTTGTGAAGAGCAGCTTTTTACAGCTTAGATTGGTGACAAAATTTAACCGTTTCTTACTAAAAAAGATTTAGAAATTGTTACACATGCTTTAATCTCCTCTTGGTTAGACTACTGCAATTCTTTGTACATTGGTCTACCTCAGTCAACACTCTCACGGTTACAGTTGGTTCAAAATGCAGCCGCCAGATTAATAACAGGAACTAAGAAATGAGATCATATCTCCCCTGTCCGTGCCTCATTGCACTGGCTTCCTATAAAATTTAGAGTTTATTTTAAAATCCTGCTTTTAACTTATAAAGCATTGCACAATTCTGCCCCGGCCTATGTCAGTGAACTTATTAGGCCTTTAAGACCGTTAAGATCCCATGACCAGTTTTTTCTTTATGTCCCTCGGTCTCGCTGCAAATCAAACGGTGATCAAGCTTTCTATGTTGCGGCCCCAAGGCTCTGGAACAATCTCCCTCTGAACATCAGGATTTCTCCTTCAGTGGATGCTTTTAAATCCAATTTAAAGACTTATTTTTACTCTCTTGCCTTTGAGTGACGCATGCATGTTATTTCTTATTTTCTATTTTAGTACTTATATACATATATATTTCCTTATATTTTTAATACATTATTTTTTATTTTTTTTATTTTATTTTATTGTAAAGCACTTTGGATTAACTACTGTTGTGTAAAATTGTGCTCTATAAATAAAGTTTGCCTTGCCTTGCCTTTTGTAACTTGTAAACAAAGCAAGTCTCATATAATGCATCTAATAAAAAACAGAAAATATTACTTTAGAAACTGTATATTATAAATAAATCATATAACATTAGTATAATAACTGAACAAATATATGTTAACACATATTTAGATATTTTAATAAATAGATTCAATAATGGGCTGAAGGTTTGTGGATTTCTGTGTGCACTAATTCCTATGTGTGCCTACTCTTAAGCAGGGCCAGACAGAATCTGCGTACCTTTTTTGCTATTTCTGCACAACATTTTGTAAAAAATCTGCAGATTTATGCAAAATGATTTTGAGAATATCATAATTAAAAACTTTACAGTATATATGTAATAAAAAATGATATGTTTTTAGCTTATTTAATTAAATAAATAACTTAATTATTTATTGTTTACAATGCAAATCCAATTAGATCCACTTATTTGGTAAACTAAGCAAATCTTTCATCTTATATCTCTACTAAAAGACAGAACATATTACTTTACAGACTGTATTGTAAATAAATCATTAGAACATTTTTATATTAGTCAATAATATTGCCGAAAATATTTTAACAACTGAATAAATATAAGTTTACAGAAGTTGACTCAATTACTGGCAAAAACTCTGTGGATTTCTGCACGCGCAGATTCCGTTTGGGCCTACCCATAAGGAATTCAAGTTTAAAACAACACTGAAATGTCTGTTCTATTATAGTAATATCATAAACCTACAAAAGTATCCATGTATGTAAGACCTGAGAATTTATATAAGTGATATTAATTAAAGCTTAGTATAAGTAGCATGTTTTCATGTGTATTTTCTTTTGATTTCAAATGTGAGTATTACTCAATGCAGTGAAGAAAACTTTAGACTGTGTTTTCCTATTAAGTTTGAAATGAAATTCTCTACATGAGTATCGTTGGCACAACAATAGAAATCAATTCCGTGTCTTTTAACAATATTCTTCAGTGGCAGCACGCATATTAAAAACAGCAAAAGGTCTAAAACAGATCCTTGTGCTACAGCAATATTTAGCAGCACTGAATTAGTTCTTTGTTTAAATAAACAAAATGGTAAACTATTAATCCTGTCCCTGAATACCTAGTTTGTTAGCCATCTGTTAAATGCAGCACTAAGATCAAGTAAAATTAGTACTTGATACAGTAGTTTTTATGCACATACAGTACATGTGAGTGCATTGTAATTGTAACATACTTGAATTGAATGTATTTGCAGCTACACAATATACTTTATTCCAAAATCTATCCATAACCCTAACTCTATTCTTATTCTTAAACTTAACATAACAATTCTTCAAACTTATAAGCTGTAAACGTGGAAACAACAGGTACTGTAATTACACATTAGTATTATCTGTATGTAATCTATGTTAAAGTGTGAACACGTTATTTAACAGTCACATATAACAAGGACACTGTAAATTAAAGTGTCACTAAACATTTCAGCTACTGGGGTTTTCATTTACAGTATGTTCATTTAACGGTGATCATGTACTAGTTCAATGAATCCTCAGGAAGGAAATAAGCCATAAACAATTCAATTCAATTCAATTCAATTCATCTTTATTTGTATAGCGCTAATACAATGTAAATTGTGTCAAAGCAGCTTCACATGGAAGATTATAGTGAATTGAAACAGTGTCAGTTCAGTTTTCAGAGTTTAAGTTCAGTTCAGTTTAGCTCAGTTCAGTGTGGGTTGTTGTATGAGAGGATAACAGTTGTATTTATCCTGCACGAATACACATAAAACAGTTGAAACAAGTATAGATTTGTACAATTTAGGCTATTCTTTTTTTTTTTTTACATGATTTAAAATAAACTCCCACATATAAACTGTTGCATGATAATTTCGGCATATTGTTACAGCTGTACTTATAACCTTATATATAAACACATCAGATTTAAACACAGTTCATAAATTCATATTATATATTAACAAATAAAAGTGAATTAACATTGTTTTATGCTCTGTTTTTGTTTTTTTAGAAAAATGTACACAGTTACTATCTTGGTTACATGTAAGAAAAAGTAAATAGAAAAGTGATACAATTATTTAACTGAATATTGTTACAGAACATGAACAAGATTATGAAATCAATAGTATGTAATACTATTACATACTTTATTTTAGCTTTTAAAATAAAGTTATGTTCCCTTATTCAATAAAATTGGCAATTTTTGACCTTTGAAACAAGCAGGCAATTTTTCTGCGAATTTCTGGCAAATTTAACCCATAAATTAGAGGGTTGAGAACAGGAGGAATCACCAGAAATTCAACTGAAAAAATGATTGTCAAAATCTTGATTTTGTCTGAATCCTGTCGACTTAGAGCAATATCACAAAACGATGCTATAGAATAGTTAACAAAGCTTATAATGTGAGGAAGACACGTTTGCAATGCCTTGCCTTTAAACTCTTTGGAGCTTTTTTGACATATAATCAAAATACGGATGTATGTATATAGAATGAAGAAGGCAGGGAGAAATACAGTTGCTGTTGTGACAAAAAACCCTATTATGTTGTTACTCAAAGTCGAAGTCCCGCAAGAGAGCCGAACCACAGACCAATTGGAGCAATACAGTCGAGTCACATCAGTCCCACACAAAGGCAACTTGGCTGAAAAGAAAATAATGAGAGCCATGGAAAACACTACACAAAACGATGCCATTGCCATGTACCGAGCTGTTAATTTTAAGCTCATGATTTTGTGATATTTCAAAGGATTACATATAGCAACATATCTGTCATATGCCATCAGGGTCAATATAGTATATTCAGACATTGCATAAGTATAAATTGTGAAAATCTGAACAAAACATGCGGGCCTAGATATAGCATTTGTATCAGAAACGAGATCAGCAATTAACCTTGGAAAGAAAGCAGCGGAGCCATAGAGATCATTAATAGACAAACAAGATATCAGTATATACATGGGTTCATGAAGAGACCTCTCTTTAAACACCACAAACAAAATGATAGCATTGCATACTATAATTGCTAAATAAACTGTAAGTGTCAGCGTTAGGATGATATATCTGATGTGTACAAACTCCTTGAACAAAGTGAAACAGAAAGAAGAAGACATGGTTCCATTTTCCATTTGTTGCTCAAAACAATGAAAGCATGACAAAATAAATGTTTGAGTTGTCTGGTAGTTTTGATCTTCTTTGTTCAGCTTTTCTTTGCACCAGTAGTATTCTTTGAACAACAATTGAGAGAGATGTCCAGAATAGTGAAGGACAAGGTGACACTACCTGTCTATTGCCTTAGATCTGAGACCTGCTGAATTTGCTGTTTAAATAAGACCAAGTGAACATGGGAATTGGCCACTTTTTTTTTTTTTTTGCTTTTCATTAAGCCTGATAGCAGACAGTGGCCATATTTAAATCTGCAGTAAAACACAAGACTGAAGGCCCATTCACACTGTGGATAATTGAGTAATATGAATGTACAATGCAATGACATTAAAGATTGCAAAACAACACAAAATTTGAGATTTTCTTCACTGTTTCTATTAAATCAAAATGACTGATTCCTATAGAGCTATTCAAAATGAGCTCAATCAATGGTGACATGGAAAAGCAGTTTTTACAGCAAATGTGTAACTTTTTTCTATTGCCCAACAATGAAATGGGCCATTCTTTTCAATTTAAGCTTTGATCGTGCTTAAATTTACAACCCCATATCAGAAAAGTTGAGACAGTATGGAAACGCAAATAAAAAAAGAAAGTAGATATTTCCAAATTTACTTTGACTTGTATTTCATTGCAGACAATATGAACTCAAAATATTTCATGTTTTGTCTGGTCAACTTCATTTCATTTGTAAATAAAGAATCTCCAAAAAGAGACAGGAGCAATTTAGGATCTAGTAATCAGGTAAGTTAGTTAAATAATGATGGGATTTGAAAGAGGTGATGTCAATAGGTGATTGTAATTATGATTTTGTACAAAAGCATCATCCAGGAAAGGTCTAGTGCTTTAGGAGCAAAGATGGGCTGAAGATCACCACTTTGCCAAAAAATATGTGAGAAAATTATAGAAATGTTTAAAAACAATGTTCCTCAAAGAAAGATAGGAAGAGATTTGGATGTTTCACCTTCAACAGTGCATAACATCATTAAAAGATTCAGGGAATCTGGAGAAATTTCAAAGGACAAGGACGCAAGCTTAAGCTGAACAGCTATGATCCCTCAGGTGGCGCTGCATCAAGAATCGTCATTCATCTATAAGTGATATTACCACATGGGCTCAGGACTACTTTGGCAAACCTTTCTCAAGTACGACAATATGATACATCCACAAGTGCCAGTTTAAACTGTACTGTGCCAAAAGGAAGCCCTATGTTAACAGTGTCTAGAAGCACTATCGACTTCTCTGAGCTTAGAGGCATTTGGGATAGAACCTCACACAGTGGAAACATGTACTGTTGTCAGATGAATCAGTATTTCAGATATTTTTGGGCAGAAATGGACACTGTGTGGTCCGGACCAAAGAAGAAAAGGATCATCCAGACTGTTACCAGCAACAAAGAAGCCAAGGTCTGTCATGGTCAAGTGCCCTTGGCAAAGGTAACTTGCACTTCTATGATGGCACCATTAATGCTGAAAAGTACATTAGAGATTTTCACAATATGCTGCCTTCAAGAAGGCACATTTTCTAGGGACACCTATGCATATTTCAACAAGATAATACAAAACCACATTCTGCACACATTACAAAGTCCTGGGAGGAAGAGGATGCAGGTACTTGACTGGCCTGTCTGCAGTCCCAACCTGTCTCCATAGAGAATGTCTGGCGCATTTTGAACCGCAATGAACTGTACCTGTACTGTCGCCTACCTTAAAGGGTCACAAAACACCAAAACACATTTTTTGAGCTGTTGACAGTCATATATGTGTCCAATGTAAACACTATTAGGACACATATATTTCACTAAAAAGTGAAAATTGGTTGTTTTTGCGTTATTTTGAGCAAATTCATTCTTCCGGTTTGAAACGAATTTTTGAAGCTGCGTCACGGCGATGAGATATTTGCTTGTAAATCCAGCGTGGAGAGTGGCTGTCTGTCCCTACAAGAGCATTGTGACATATCTGAGTGTGCGGCATTAATTCATGCGAAAGATTTTGTTCAAACCAATCAGCGCGCTCTATTGTGTATGCGGCGCAACTTCATTAATATGCATGATAGCTTCAGGGAGGTTTTGCCTGTTACAGTGTTCAGGCGACAGAGAGACGCCACGCTGTGTTGCCAAAACAAGTGAAAGAACAAGAATTTGGAGACACGGGTCGTCAGTGTTGCATTTATTAGAGTGCTGCGTTTATTAATGTGTTGCAACGAATGTTTTGTTTTCATTTTCCCGCTGTGAGAGCGCTGCTGGACTCATATGTGGAATACAGTGCACGCGACAGAATGCGTTTGTAAGGAACATTTTTTACACGAGAGCTTTTCGCATCTGGAAATGATGAAATCCGGATTTTCTGCTCGTCTCCTTTTAAAAAAAGACACGGTTTCAGTGGGATTGTCCTGTGTCTACAGATTAGGTAAGTGTGCAATCAGTGCCGTTTGTTTGTTCATTCAGATGGCAAAGTTAGTTCGTATCAGCAGCAGTGCTCTTTCAGTTTTTAAAGACATATCTCAGCCAAAATGATTTACTTACTAAGTTTACAGTATGTTAATATCACTGCAATATTATAGTACAATATTATAGACTGAAGATCCGCTGTAAATTTCTGCTCTCCGAATGTAAACACAGCAATCAAATATTGACCGTCGTGTAGAATTTTCGCCGCATTTTGTGACAGGATAGTCTAGACACACGCGGCTTTCTGACGTTATCTACCGAGTGCATCTTACCGAGAAATGCGGAGGACTTTTTTTCTCCCATTCGCCATGCGGTATCAAACATTATATTAAAACTCCACTGTCCAGCAGTTCCTCGCTTTCAATATCTCGTTTGTCACAGGCGACATGCAGGAAATATTCCTGAATAAAAAGTGAAGTGCCAAACTGCAGTTAAAGTCGACAAATTAATAATTTGGCAAATAATTCGATTACTGATGTCCATGTGAACACAGCCACTGTCTTTCTCCCCTGTGTCTGTGTGCCCAAACGGAAACTCACATATTTGCAAATCTTTCCCTCCCCCGACACTCCCACCTAAACAGAGCTGAACACACCCACTTTACTGACTTTTTCCAAACTAGAGGTGTGAAAACACCCTGCTGAGACAGGGGCAGTGTTGCCAACTTAGCAACTTTGTCACTAGATTTAGCGACTTTTCAGACGCCCCTTGCGACAAATTTTCAAAAAATCGACTACAGACAAATCTAGCGACTTTTTTGTGTGTTACTGGAGATTTTTATAGACTGTCATTTGTCCATACTGTACCGTCCCTACCTATCTCAACGAGCTGTGAGTGATGCCGCCGGCCCCTCCCCCGCCTCAAAGCACTGACAGGCGGCCCGGTCCTTGTACAGCAGCCTCTCCCACCTGTACCGACGGCAAATGATTTAGCACCGGCAGTGTGAAGGTATTTCCCTTGTACAGTCAAACCGATCTGCTTCTCCTTTATTTTAACAATTTAATTTGACCATTTATTCTTTTCTTGTTCACAATCACGAATATTTTAAGTGAGAGTTTCAGAACTTGTCTGAGTTTATTACGTCTGAGAGATTACTGCAAATTCACTACTCATCTATAATGATATACTGTATTCAAACAGCAGTAAGTTTAGTTAAGTTGACATGCTTGCATAAAGCGTAGTGCAAATATAAATAGCCCTTTATTAACCATAGGCTGTTAAACAAACAGGGGTGCGTTTCCCAAACAACGACGTAACTCGCGGCTGAACTATCATAGTGCGATGCATAGTTTGGGGAAAGAACGATGTAGTGACGAGTGTTTCCCAAAACCCCTAGTTTCTCTGTCGCAGATCCATCGCTTGAACCGCGTTAGTTATAGCGTAAAACGCCCATATTGATGCTCTAAACGGGGTGGAGTAACTTCTTTAGAGAACAACCCCATCATTTCTTTGTGCAAATTATATTGTTTAAAATAATATCCAATATTAGTTTTGGTAAAAACATGCACTCGCTTTCCATATTAAATAAAATAAATGTAAATGGCACATATAGGGCCAATGTTTGCTTTACTAATATTATTGAGAAGTTGAACATTACATATTCTATTCTATAACATAAAATCACTTACAAAAGCTAACATTATTCTAATATCATATATAAATCATATAAATAAATAAATAATGAGGCGATTTATTATAAATATATTTACTTTAATAATAATATTAATGATGATGATGATGATGATGATGATTATTATTATTATTTAGGATATTGTTTATTTATTTTTAAAAAATTACAATTTGACACATGCAAACCACAGCAGAAAGTTCTAACCAACAGACCCATGTCATATACAGCAGAGATACTTAATAAATAACCCACTATAAAATAAAAGAATTAACGTATACTATGTTTTTTATTTTCACAAGCTTTGGAGACGTAACATAACTTCCGCTTTTAAATATACCTATAGCTTTCGCCATGAGGCTGTGTTCAAAATGATATCAATGTTTTCAAAGTGCACCGCGAAGGGAGCACAATTGTAAACATGAAGATCGCTAAAACTGAACTGTAAAAATACTTTGAAAGCAAATTACACCTAAGAGAGATGACCTTAATGCTTTTTTATTATTAATAATTCCAACTTTGAATGTTAGAATGTTCTAAATGAATAGGGCATAGGGGGGATAAGTGGGAATAGAACATAGCCAGGAACTATGCTTTTAACTACAGCTCCAGAGGTGTCGTTTCAAGGGCTCAAGTTTGCGACGCAGTTTGCGAATATTTGTTGGAGCGATGGATTTGGGAAACAGCAAATCAAACTATGTTTGTAACGACGGAACTTGCGACCTTAGTTGGCTAACGATGGTTTTGGGAAACGCACCCCAGAGCGTGATGACGTCAGTAATATGTAAATTAATGTATGACGTAATCTAGCGACTTTTAGCGACTTTTCGGGCAGAGCTTAGCGACATTTCGTTGAAAATAGTTGGCAACAGTGGACAGGGGGGGTTTATGGCCCTTTAAGACTGGTTTGCAGGAATAATGGGACAAAATTACACCTGAAACACTTTACGACTTGGTGTCTTTAGTGCCTAAATGTCTTTTAAGTGTTGTGAAAAGGAATGGCAACATTACAAAGTGGTAAATGCTTTACTGTTCCAACTTTTTAAAAAATGCTTTGCAAGAACCAAAATTAGAATATGTGTTTAATTTGGGAAAAAAAACTATAAAAATAATGAATAACTCTTTAAATAATGCTTGTCATATTGTATACAGTGAAAAACAAGTCAAATTTTATTTAGAAATCACTACTTTATTTTTTTTATTTGCATTTTCCATACTGTCCCAACTTTTTCTGATTTGGGGTTGTTCACAAAATGGTGTAATATCTATTGTTACACAAAATAGCAAAACGGTTGGCACTAAACAGAGGCTTTTCAACATTGGTTGGTCATTGAAGTCTGAAAAGGAATAAGACACAACACTACAAAAAATTGACAAAAAGGTCTGCTACTGAGAACTGACTGTGTACAATGTAAATGTCTCCCCATATAGTGCTCTGCTCTGATCGAATCAAGTAGATAGTCACAACTATTTCACACGAGTTCTTTGAGTTCTGGGTTTTTCCCAAGGTCTTTTCCAGGTGACAAATAAAATATGCACAGAGAAATTGAATTTATTTATGTATACTTTTGAAGGAAGGTCAGTTTTGTTTAAAACTGCACAAAATAGCACTTCCAGGTTCCATGTTTTGACCAGTATTATTTATTTGTTTATTTATTTGTTAGTTAATTGACTTTTTTGTATAATAAATGAATTTATGCTTATGTAACAATTACCATAATCCTTTTTTCCTAATAATTAACTTAATATTTATTTGCATTATTATTATTTAACTGTGCAGGTCAAAGGTCACTTTGTGTAGGAAAAGACAGAATGTCGCTAAATGATGTATTTGGGGATGTACATCACCAAATGATGTAACTGGACTAAGATAAACATGTTATTAACAGGTCATTAAGTTGTTTTCACTTCTAATATGGTCCCTTGACCATTTCAGCAAAGCAAACTGTTGACCTTGATTCCCACTGCTCCAAGACAAATGGACCTTCAAGTTAATTAAGACATAAAACCCTTTAATTGAGTCCCTTGGTAAAAAGGCCAAAATGAGCCCCCATGAGACAGTGTTTGATCAAGAATATTGCATCATTACAAACTGAAGGCCAAGCAGATGCATGGCACTAGGTGCAAGAATGTTGGTGAAAACATCTTATTTTAATTTAAACAGAGTGTCTAAGAATGAAATGAGCCCAAATATAAAATGTACCACTATAGACAAGGCATATATCATGTTATCATAACAATATAATAAGGCAATAAGATCATTCATTCAGAAAGGTCATTCCCAGCCACCAGACTTTTCTGACAGGGTATTCGGGTGTCATCGAATGACAGAATGTTGTGGGACTACTATACAGGAGTTATTAATAAGGACTATAGATAGCGAAATTCAGTGGTTTTTATGTTAGCGTTTATTTTTATTTTTTAAACGTGACGATAAAACACAAACGTGTTATGAATGTATTAAAACATACACTTGTTTGTTGTAAAAATTCCTAATAATGACAAAAAAATACTTATTTGTGCAGCCATGCTGTCATTGTAGATGGTGTATTCTGGGCAATTTTTGTACCCCTTGGTTGTGGTCCTGAAAAATCTCAGTTTCAAGGGCTATCTAGCTAAAGAGAATTGGGAAACCCCTACCTCTTCATGTGAATGCACAAAATGAGAGGTAGGGGTAAGGGGAATGGCTAAGGGGTAGAATTGGGATTGGGCCTTAGATATCTTTGTGTTGAGTCCCTGATTTGTTCTGCTGAAACTGACCACTGTTTTTTTTAGGATTGTTTCCCTCATTCCTCCACATTCTTTCATTTTCATCATCATCATCTCCAAATTAATTTTTAAATTGACAATTGAAGAACATGTAGACAACTGCAACAGAAACAGTGTTATTACTTCTTGTGCTTGTGAACTAAATGTTTCACATTGATGCTTTGTTGCATCAAAGGCTGTTCTTCCAAAAATGCTTTATATTTTGCCACAAATAATTGAGAATATTATAAATAGCAATTTAGTTCATGCATCAAAAACATCACACTTTATAGCTACAGAACTACAGTGTAAATTGATCTTTGAAAAAGAGATGGATGCAAAAAGGTATTTGGCCTGTGTGGATACTTATGTTACTCTACTCAATTTAGGAATTGTTAATAATTGTTCTGGTAAACTTAAAAAATACAGCGTGATTAGTGACATATTTTATGCACACAATAAATTTTTTTTTTTTTTTTTTTTGCTTCTTGTTCAAACTGCTTATGTAAAATGAGCTGAAACAACACAATTCTGGAGATTTTTTTGGGAAACTTAATTGTTTTAAGTTCAATCTACTTAAATTAGTTACGTTAACTGTGCATTTGTGCTGGGACAACATGAAGGAATTGTGTGGAACCCTGCATTTTTATTACTAATATTAATTGAGATTGAAAATAAATATGGCACGTTTTATAGAGAAGTATTTGCAGTTTATTTAGCTTTTTATCAAAAATTTTACTATACAAAACATTATTAAAATATAAGTATACAGTTAAAGTCAGAATTATTACCCCAACCCCTAGATTTTTCTTTTTTGTTTTTAAATATTTCCCAAATTACGTTTAACAGAGCAAGGAAATTTTCACAATATGTCTGATAATGTTTTTTCTTCTGGAGAAAGTCTTATTTGTTTTATTTCGGCTATAATAAAAGCAGTTTTTAATTTTTTAAAAGCCGTTTTAAGGTCAAAATTATTAGCCCCTTTAAGCAAATTTTTTTTTCAATAGTCTACAGAACAAACCATCGTTATACAATGACTTGCCTAATTACCCTAACCTGCCTGGTTAACCTAATTAACATAATAATAATTAAGTTAAGCTTTTAAATGTCACTTAAAGCTGTATAGAAGTGTCTTGAAAAATATCTAGTAAAATATTATTTACTGTCATCATGGCAAAGATAAAATAAATCAGTTATTAGAAATGAGTTATTAAAACTATTTTGTTTAGAAATGTGTTGAAAAAATCTCTCCGTTAAACAGAAATTGGGGAATAATTAAACACACACACACACACACACACACACACACACACACACATACATACCGATTTAACAAATGGTAGATTAAGACATAAATTGGGGGAAAATAAACAGGGGAGCTAATAATTCTGACTTCAACTGTATATTTTACATATATAATGTTTTCTACATATTCATATGTCCTCCATTTCATAACGTTTATTTATCTAAATCAGGACAGTAGTTGATAAGGGTATAATTCCACACAATGTAATCGTATTATTAAGAATTACCATAATATAGAGCAACATAGGTAATAATTTTATAGAACTTATTAAAAATAAAGGTCACAGACCATACAACACTACCGGGACCACATGTTTATCACTAAATGATGTAACTCAACAGAGATAAACATGCCGTTAATTAGTCTTTATTTTTTTTATTTCTTTAATGTAGTCCCTTGGCAACGAAAGGAAAGCATGTTGTCCACTATGTCCTCAAGTGGGTCAGGATACCATTTGGTTTAATTACACATTGCAGCACTTTAATTAAGTCCCTTTGGTCAAAAGGCTAGTCCCAATGAGATTTACGGCTAATGTTGTGGATACAGAATTTTTTGGACGGTCAATCATGATACAAACATGAAAAGTTATTTTCTAGCTTGAGTGACACAAAAAGTGTCAACATAATTTGTGTAAAAATAAATTATACATAAAGATTACAGCTGTCGGTGTGTTCATTGAAGATCTTTTACCAATCATTTTACAATCTAATTTTTTATGGTGATGAAATTTATCGTTTACATTCTCGTTTTATTTTTTAGATATCATTGCTTATTCTACACCTAAAATTTTTATTATTTTGTCTGACACTTTTGTCCGGTCATCTTTGAAAATAGGACAAAATAACTATTGGTTTAATCACTTAAGCCTTTGTTACCATTTGCATGCAATGATTCGATGGAGTGTGAATTAAAGATGTATTCTTATATTTGTACAAGTCAGCCCTTAAGAGTGTGGTGAAGTCTTAAAGAAGACTTTTCCCTCTGACTCTATGACTTCCAATGTTAATTTGAGCATCGTTTATGCAGATGTACACCATCAAGGCCTTACAGTTTACAAAAGCAGAACAATACAAGCCAACACTTTAAAAGCAAGGTTCATATTTATCATCTTCATTTTCATCTTGGATAATTATCTCTTAAGGCCCAGAGTTTTTTACATGCATTTTTTATTTCTCTTTGCTATTTGGGCTTATTGGAAATTAATTAGAGTAAAAGTCTAAGTATCATCTTTTGATATGATGTACTTTTAGAGAAAAATTATGTCCATATATGTGGACTCGTGGTCCGAATTTACATAAAACACTTTTCCACTAATTTTCTTTTATGCATATTTAACATAGAATTTTTTTTAACTTGCTTTGACTATCAGAGAGTAAAAACAAATTATTTTTCCCATTTTGGACAGTTAAAAATAGGGTTTAGGACATTTCATATGCTGCAAAACAGTTGCAGGATGACACTGTATGTCTGTAATAAAATATAAAACATTCAAAGTATTTTAAATAACCACTTAAGAGCTAAAAATGTGCTGTCCACGTATGTGGACACTTGGGCCCTAGGAGGTTAAAAACCAATTAATGCAGGGAAAGCAGGTGTACTTAGTAAATGAATATGAAATTTTGTGCCAGATATATGTAGAGCATGTGTTAATGACTAATGAATGGTATTTATTCATTCATTCATTCATTTTCCGGAGTTGCCACAGCGGAATGAACCGCCAACTTATCCAGCACGTTTTTACGCAGCGGATGCCCTTCCAGCCGCAACCCATCTCTGGGAAACATCCACACACAATCTTTCCCACTCATACAGTACAGACAATTTAGCCTACCCAATTCACCTGTACCGCATGTCTTTGGGCTGTGGGGGAAACCGGAGCACCCGGAGGAAACCCACGCAAACGCAGGGAGAACATGCAAACTCCAGACAGAAACGCCAACTGACCCACCCGAGGCTCGAAATATCGACCTTCTTGCTGTGAGGCGACAGCACTACCTACTGCACCACTGCGTCGCCGGTATTTATTGTTAAAATGCTAAATTTAGGGCGGGCTTGTTTATAATGAACCATTCAACAAATTGTGGCGGTCAACAAATCAAGGTGATCATTTTTATGGTATTATCACCGTTGTTTAATGCCCAAAGCTGTGTCTTAATCAAGTTTGTGTCTGTGTTGTAAGTAAATTAGCTGCATTTGATTATAATTGGCTGTTTGTGGCCTAATTTGCACTGCCTTTAGTAGATTGTGCTAGTCATTAAGGACATAATAATAAAAATAATGTTCTATTCCCATTTGTATGGGATTGCACTCTCATGCTAGCTTGCCCTGTTTATTAAAATTTGTTCTTAAGAACTGAGAAATTGTTTAAAATGCATCACGATAATTTAAGAACATATGTAAACATATGTAAGGAATATTCATCTCCATTTCTGGGACAATATATCTTATTTGTGGGCATCAGGGAGCTACTGTGAAAATGCAGGAGCCTTCCAGAGCTTTGGAAGATTTGGGATGTCTATGTTCTTGGATTATGATTCCTACAGTATACCAGTCATCCATCAGAATGGACAGGCATCAGCTCTGAAAACTCACATGTACATAAGTATTCACAGCTTGGCACACCTGTCTTTGGGAATTTTTGCCCATTCCTCTTTGCAGTACCTCTCAAGTTCTATTAGGTTGGAGGGGAAGCAACGGTGTACAGCCATTTTCAAATCTCTCCAGAGATGTTCAATAGGATTTAGATCTGGGCTCTGGCTGGGCCACTCAAGGACATTCACTGAGTTGTTGTGAAGCCACTCCATTGATATTTTGGCAGTGTGCTTTGGGTCATTGTCCTGGATGGAAATGAACCATCACCCCAGTCTGAGGTCAAGAGCACTCTGAAGCAGGTTTTCATTCAGGATGTCTCTGTACATTGCTGCATTCATCTTTCTCTCTATCCTGACTAGTCTTCCAGTTCCTGCTGCTAAAAAACATCCCTACAGCATGATGCTGCCACCACCATGCTGGTATTAGCCTGGTGATGAGCGGTGCCTGGTTTTCTCCAAACGTAACGCCTGGCATTCACTCCAAAGAGTTCAATTTTAGTCTCATCAGACCAGAGAATTTTGTTTCTTATTGTCTGAGAGTCCTTCAGATGCTTTTTGGCAAATTCCAGGCGGGGAGTGGCTTCAGTCTGGCCACTCTACCATACAGGCCTGTTTGGTGGATTGCTGCACAGATGGTTGTCCTTCTGTAAGTTTCTCCTCTATCCACAGAAGAATGCTGGAGCCCAGACAGAGTGACCATCGGGTTATTGATCACCTCCCTGACTAAGGCCCTTCTCCCCTGATCACTCAGCTCAGATGGCCGGCCAGCTCTAGGAAGAGTCCTGGTGGTTCCAAACATCTTCCACTTACGGATGATGGAGGCCACTGTGCTCATTGGAACTTTCAGAGCAGCAGAAATTATTCTGTAACCTTCTCCAGCCTTGTGCCTCGAGACAATCCTGTCTCGGAGGTCTACAGACAATTTCTTTGTCTTCATGCTTGGTTTGGGCTTTGACATGCACTGTCAACCCTGGGACCTTATATAGACAGGTGTATACCTTTTCAAATCATGTCCAATCAACTGAATTTTCCACAGATGAACTCCAATTAAGCTGCTGAAACATCTCAAGAATGATCAGTGGAAACAGAATGTACCTGAGTTCAATGTAAAGCTTCACGGCAAAGGCTGTGAATACTGATGTACATGTGATTTTTCAGGTTTTTTATTTTTAATAATTTGCAACAATTTCAAAAAATATTTGTTAACATTGTCATTATGGGGTATTGTGTGTAGAATTTTGAGTAAATAAATGAATTTAATCCATTTTGGAATAAGGCTGTAACATAAAAAGTGGAAAAAGTGAAGCGCTATGAATACTTTCTGGATGCACTGTATTGTATAGATTTCTTTCACAGTTAAGCTGCAACTATCCTGTTGTCATGGACCATGTTTTTTTCTGTCCCTCACCAAACAGGGTCCTCTTTTGTTGAGACATTTGTAGACTCATGTAAGAACACCGTCAAGCCTATTGTCATCTGGTCTGTGGCGCTACACAGAAGTGGCTGGTGTTTTGTGATGGCTTAATAGCTCCAAGACCCATTGCTATAGATGGGTCAGCCCCTTCTTCCTCGCCTCTACCCACCTGGGCAACTTACCTTCTCAACCATAGCAGTTCTCTGACTGCCTGACATAGGATCCATTCCATCCTCTCCCTCCAATTCCTTGACCCATGTTTTGCCAATGAGCTGATATGTTGGCAGTGAGGGAGTCTGGAACAGTATCTCAACTGGTATCTGGTCATTTATGATGGGACTTTTTTGTCCTGGATGTGCTTCAGACTGTCCTGGGCACAAAAGCAGAAAAAAAGCACAAAACTGAAGGACTGGAGTGACCTGTCATCACGTGACGGTAACAAAACATGCTTATTTCATGGGTTGGGGGGTGATACTTGAGGAAATTCAGCAAACATTTTCTCTCATGATACATAAACTTGCCATGCCCTGAAATATTTCCTGAGACATTTGCTTCTGGATCTCAGTGACCACCATGTGCTTGTATTCTCACACCAAATCCTACTCTAAGCCTGAGGGAAGCTACTTTGGCCAGTTCCAGATTATGATTTTCTGACCTAGCATCTGTCCTAAGAGAGATCTACATGTGATTCCTATATCTGAAAGTTGAGACATGTTTTTGAAAAAAAAAAAAAATGTTTTGAACCTTGCCAAAGTAGTAGCACACAGTAAAGGATTATAAGTTACTTTCGACAAGGCAGTTTTGGAACATTGACCTAAACAAAAGCCTGATTAATATGGATCATTTATTATTAACAAAGAGGTGAGAATGAAGGTGCAAGGCATTTGTGTTATTTATGAAGTTTAGATAAAATAAAGATACTGGCAGCTATGAAGTTGTCAATAAAGATGGGATCAAACCAAGGTTTCTTTAAAATTGGGATGACAGCCTCAGTCCTCTAACAATAGCCACGTTTCCATCCACTTGTTTTTATGCGCATTTTGGATATGCGCATAAAAAAACAGTTGATGGAAACGCCAAGATGCGAATCAATTTTGAAAATGCGCATTAAAAACGTATCCGCATAACTGAGTAGGATAAACTTTTTATTCGGTAAGAAAAGGTGTTCATAAACTGTGATGGAAACACTTTTACCGCACAAATTCCAGTATGTGCATTAAAAAAGGTCATGTAATTTTGTTATAAAAGATCATGTGATGATAAAAATGTGTGCGAATGGATTAACCAGCAGGCTGAGCACATTGTAAAACATCTGAAATGTTGTTTTGGTCATTCTAAAACGCTGTAACTGTTTCAGTATTAGTGTTATTGTATTATTAATGACTTCCAGAATCAAGAGCATCTGTGCTCCACGTCTGACGACTTCAAACCCCACCGCGCGTTCATTGCGTGTCAGGATTGCCTTCTGAGGCGCAAGTCATTTATTAAATGAAGAAAACACTCACGCAGCTTCTCCTACCGCAGCAAATTTCATTTTTACTGTTGATATTTGGCGCCAGTTTGTCAGGAAGTGACGATTTTGTTCACTTTGACTCGTTGGAAGGAAACGCTGCTTATTCGCACGTCTTTTATGCGATATTCCAGTTTTGCGCATAAAGTTAATTCGTATTTTTGGATGGAAACATAGCTAGTGACAGACCCAGAAGAAATGGAATAGTTAATAACAATAATATGGGTATATAAACAATAAGTTGTGCTAATTGCAGAAATGCTAATTGTGGAAGAAAACTATGCTGTGGTGTTTAGTCTCTATGATTCTGTAGAATTTGTGAAAGTGTACAGTCTTTATTTTAAAGAAAATGTATATGATGCAGTTACTATGTGACAATTACTTTAGTCAATTTAAAATGTTGTAATTTTACTATATTTTTTATTTACCTTCATTTTTTATAACATTTTTGTATTTCAAAGGGAATCTAGTATACATGATCAGCCACGTCAACATTCCCTTGTGTTTGTCCTGTACTATAAATTCAGATGCTTCACCAGATCAACATGACTCTTTGTTTCTCCTATTAAATAAGTTCATTCATCAATATTGTATATTAGATAGGTATATTATCTTGAGTAAATGTACTCTCTGTTTACGTGGTTGTTTCCAAATAGTTTTTCATTAGGCTGAGAAAGATTTTATTTTTATTTATTTATATTTTGCATTGGAGGATTTTCTCTGCATGAAATGTGCACGTAAGGAACACACTTTTCTTCAATTGTTTGAAACAAACCCTTAATATGGAAAATAATGCAAATTTTACAACTATTATACTGACTGGATATCTTCAACTGGATTTCAAGATGAAGTACTTCTTGTTTTCCCTATTAACTGTGCTGTATTTGACAGTCATTTTTGCTAATAGTTTTCTTATTGGTGTAATTTTTTCAGCAAAAACCCTTCATAAGCCAATGTACCTGTTTCTCTGTAGTTTGTTTGTTAATGAATTGTATGGCAGCACAGCTTTATTTCCTTCACTTCAGGTTAACTTGATTTTGAATAACAATGAAATTTCTCTTATATATTGTTATTTACAGATATTTTGCTTATACACATATGCAATGATCGAATTTTGCAATTTAGCAGTTATGTCTTTTGATAGATATGTTTCAATCTGTTATCCATTACAGTATAACAGAATCATGACCCCTTTTAGAGTGGGTTTGCTAATTGGTTTGGTGTGGACCTACTGTTTCATTCAATTTTTAATACTTTTGTCTTTTAATTTTAAGCTGCAACTGTGTGGAAACCTAATGGATAAAATATGGTGTGACAATTACTTACTTGTGAAACTTGCTTGTTCAAAAACCTCTCTGAATAATACTTATGGAATTTATGTAAATGTGATGACAGCACTGATCCCATTGGCACTCATTTTTTACTCATATACAAGAATCATAAAAATATGTTTGAGTTTTTCTAAAGAAGCTAAGATGAAGGCTCTAAGCACCTGTACACCACACATTATATCTCTGTTAAACTTTTCTTTGGGCTGCTTCTTTGAAACACTTCAAAGCAGGTTTGATAATATTAGAATGCCAGCTCTGTTACGTGTAATTGTTTCAGTTTATTTCTTGATGTGTCAGCCACTGCTTAACCCCATATTGTACGGAATAAGACTGAAAAATATCAGAGTAGTATGTAAAAACTTGGTGGTATCAAAGGTTGGTATTACATAACACAGATGTATTTGTTTTGTATGTGGTTTAACCAGTCATTATGGTGTTTCATTGCATTTTTAAGAACGTTTCATATATTAACCTTCCATGTTAAATAATTTATAAAGATATATTAGCCTATGACGGATCAAAATGACAATGGTAGCAAATAATACAAATGTTCGTAATGAAACAAATTTCTTTTGTATGTTTTTCGAACATCAATTGGACACTTATTGAAGTATATTTTTTTCTTTAATTATGACTGTAATAAATGTATTAAAACAGCATGTGTAATTACACTTCTCACCTTTTAACCCACTCTCAAACCCATCCATACAACCAAACCACCACTATTTTTCTTAACACAACAAAGTGTGTTAATTATTTAACATACTAATGTGTCATAAATCACATAATTTGTCATGTTCTTTTCCTTTTACCCCCTTAAAAAGATTAATGCAATGCAAAAAGTAAATTTTAAAATACATATACAATTACAACATGAATGCAGCATTTACAGTACTTTTCTTCAGAATAATAAGACACTTTTAAACAATTTTATGAATTGTTTTACAAAAAGATAACTGATATCTAGCCAGAGAGGAAAGACACAAAAAACAAGCCTTTACCAAGAATAACACCTCTACCAACAAATTTACTTTTTGCAATTGGGGTCTTGTTTGTGATTCATAACATCCAGGGGAACCACTGATTCAACCTTCTTCTCACATTGATTCTGGTTCTTCCAGCAACACACAAGAATAATTTAATTGGCTCTATCTCGCTAAAGAGCACTATGACTATGAACTTTCATTACAAACCACTCAGAATCTGCAACGTTGATGTTTTGAGCTCTAGTTGTGACCCTTTAAATAGGTCTTTTTTTTTATCAAGAGGAGATTTGGTTTGTGACACTAAAGAAGTCCACTGTCAGTATGATCCTCAAATGCTCTTGGTTTGCTTAGCACCCTCACAACTTTAGATTGAACTCCTTTGATATCATTTGCTGGACCAAACAATGCAAGTCACTGACTTAATGCCTTACCTAACCCTTTGTCTACATATGTTCCAGTCCCTGTTGCTTCGACCCTCATTGTAAGCCCTAAGTCTAAGGTCTAAGTTTGACCTGTATGTAGGGCATTCCTGTCAGAGTCAGGGATAGAACCTAGGTCTCCGGTGTGAGATGTTGGTCTTGTAATCACTGAGCCAAATAGGCTTTAATGTACCCAGACCACAAAAAAGGAACTTGTTTCTTAGGAAGAATTTATTAATGACAAAAAATACTTCAATAGATGATAAAGTTAGAGCAGAAAAAAGAGACTTTTCCAATTTTCAAAAATGCAAAAACTCAAAAAGGCAAAAAAAACTCAGGATCAGTTACTGGTCAACAAATACTCCAAAAACATAAGCTATAAAAAGCTTAGCAACGTGACCAAGAGACTTTTTAAAAGGAATGACTCACAGGGGGTGATAGGCTAGGATCCACAGTAACCCAACAAAGAACTACTGAAACTGAGGCTACTTTAATACAAACAACTAAACAAGGCACATGTTAAATCAGTAACAGTGAATACAGATACAAGAAAAAAGAGAAAGAATGAAATGAGGACATCTAGTGGTAAAGAAAAAACATTACAATGAAAAACCAAAATAACATTAGGCAAAATCCTTTTGCCATGAGACTAGAGCTTGAGAGTGTTAAAGTCTCAAATCAACTTAGGATCCAAAATGTCCTTGGGAGGAACCCAGGAATGCACCTCAGGGCCGTAGCCCTCCCAGTCCACAAGATACTGCTTGTTCCGAAGCACTTGGTGGACATCCAGTATTCGGTGGACCGTGTAGACTGGTTGGCCTCCAAATAACAGAGGAGGTGGAGGTTTACCTATCACAGCAAAAGGAGAAGATAAGACTGGTTTTAGTAGTTATACATGGAAGGTAGGGTTTATTTTCAATGATTTGGTAGAAATAACTTGTAAGTGACCAGGTTTACTTTCCTTGCTATCTTGAAGGGTCCGATGAACTTCTGGGAGAGTTTTCTAGAATCCACTCGTAGGGGAATATATCTAGTTTGACGGCAGCGTCTGACAAACTGGAAAGCAGAGGGAACTGCCACTTCCTCCTCCTGCTCCGGGAATAGTGGAGGAGGATAGCCAAATTGGCACTCGAAAGGAGACACACTAGTAGATGATGAACAGAGTGTATTATGTGCATATTCTGCCTCGATGATGAAACGGGACTGGGTGGTGGGGCTGTTAGCTGCCGTGCATCTCAGGATGGTCTCAAGGTCTTGATTTCTGTTTGACCATTGGACTCTGGGTGGAAACCTGAGGATAGGCTGGCAGTGGCCCCTATAGACTGGCAAAAGGCTTGCCAGAATTGGGAGGAAAATTGAGGTCCTCTGTCTTAGACGATGTCCTGGGGAATGCTAAAGACTCGGAACACATGATTTATGATAAATATGGCTGTCTCTTTGGCAGTGGGAAGTTTGGACAGGGGAATGAATCGTGTAGCTTTGTAAAATCTGTCCACTATAACCAGAATAGTAGTATTCCCCATGGATGGAGGGAGTCCCATGACAAAATCCATAGAAATGTGTGACCAGGGTCTGTGGGGTATGGAAAGTGGATGCAGGAAACCTTGAGGTGAAAAGTGGGAACTTTTATTCTGGTTGCAAGTATGACATGCATTGACGTACAAAGTCACATCTTTTTTGATGGTAGGCCACCAAAACCTTCTCTGCAAAAACTCAAGAGTGTGGGCAGACCCCAGATGACATGTGAGCTGGGATGACTGGAGAACCTTAGACCGAGCAGCTTTGGGGACTTACAGACAGCCAGTGAGCCTCCACAGGAAGCAGACACAGAGGTGAACAAACAACGGACTGACAAACGCTATCTACAAACACTGAACATATAAAGGCGCGCAGTAATGCGCAACAGCTGTGGTTGAATGAAAACAGCTGAGTGAGATGAGTGGTAACAAGACATGTGATAACCCAGCTGATGAATGTAAACACACACACACCACACGGTGAAGATATATCCAAACAAACACACCCACTTCCCCCCCACACACACATACAAGAAGAACAGATAGATCCACAACCGTGACATGAGTTTGTGTTGTAATATTTCCTAATCTATTGCCCCATTGCACCACTGCCTGCAGCAGTGATACACTAGCTGAGCTCATATTAACTTCCTTTTCTACTATCACTACTAATACCCCCTTCCCCACAGCCAAGCAGTTACCATTTCAGCGAGTGCATGCCTCATGTCTCACTACTGACAGTTAATGCACCACCGCTACAGCAGTGAGCTCTAGCAGAGCACATATACACATCCATTTCTACACATCACTACTGATACACCATCCCTCACTGCCACAGCAGTTACTGCTTCTGTTGGAGTGCACATCAGCTTTCACTACTGACTGCCAATGCATCATTGCAGTAGTAACCAGTGTTGGGAGTAATGCGTTACAAAAGTAATGTATTACAGTAACATATTACTTTTTCAAGTAACGCAGTAGTGTAAGGCATTACTTTTACATTTTCAGTAATATTTTACTCGGTACATGTTCAGTAACGCGTGCGTTACAACAAACCTTTCGCCCGCAAGACATTAACAAATAAAAAATACCGCAGATCTATTTTCTGTTCGTGGTGAGTGAACATACGTGTGTGTTGTCATTAATCTCCCTCTGGCTATTGGAACTTCTTTCTTTGAACGCGGAATGATTTCAGCCTCTGAGCTTGAGGTCCGGGGCTAGTGGCTCAGCCTGGTTCGCAGTAACATTAAGCCCTAACGCGCAGCGGAAAAGCGGCAAATATATGGAAATGACAGAAGACATTCGCGAGATGGACGTACGTGCATTTGGTGTTATTTCACTGACAAATGTCGTAAGTATTACAAGTCGAGAGCGCATTCATGTAATACGAGCGAGCGAACGCGCCGGTGTGGTGAACAAAACTCCTCGCGTGCACTCAAAACACTGTCTGGGCTGCTCACGTGTGAATGATCTGCTCGCTCCGTCAGATGATGCAGACTCATAATTTGTGCCTTGTGTTTCCTCCTCTTTTTGTGCTTTTGCTCTCCAGAGATCCTCCTGTTAAATTGTTATCCCAAGAATGTTGATATGGTTTATACAGGTATATTGCTGCACTATTCACCTACAGGTTAAGGTAAATTCTATAATAAATACAAGTGTTTTTGAGAGTTAGGTATACCACTGTTTTAGGCTAGTAATATTTACAACTTGTTAATGAATGCTTCAGCATACTGTAGTATTAAGAATAGTGAATTCATAAAATGAAATACAAAGTTTACTACAGTAAAGTGTGGTGAATTGTAGTATATTATACCCTATGTTGTAAAAAAAACACTACAGCATTGGGTCATTTATTATACATTACACTTGTGTTACCATAGCAACTATAGTATTACCACAACAGATTAATTGAAGTACTTTACTATAGTACATGCAGTACATGCCAGTATGTGTGTTCAGGGGCCCTGTGGAACAGCTTTTCCTCAAAACGAAGAGGATGACAGGGAAAATGTCCTGCACAATCTTATCAACAATGTGGAAAACAGCAGAGACTAGTTCACTTTATTTTAGTTGCCATGATAAAATGGGATTTATAGTGACATTTATTTGAAGAGTGAGTAGTACAGTAGGCTATACAGTAATACCTTATCAAGTTTATCCATATTTTCTATCAGTAACATTTCTGCATGAGTTAGTTATATTTTAGTTTAAATGTTTTTTATTTGATTAGTATGGTGCACCTTTTAGATGTTTAAATGTTTTTAAAATAAAACATATTCTTTACATCCAACGTCTATTCTCTGTCTTTTAGTGTTTAAAACTGGAAATATCTCATCATATAACACACAGCCAAAAAGGTTATGGTATATTAGATAAAAAAATTTATATGTAAGTTTATTTTAGTATTTTGGTTATTGTTAATAAACAGTGCACCAATATAAATCATATCAAAAAGCACAAAAGGAAGAGGGAACACAAGACAAATTGCGAGTCTGCATATAATCTCACTGAGCGAGTGTACTGAGAGCGCGCAAGAAAATTTGTGCGTGAGCAGTGCATATTTGAGAGAACGTTAGAAAATTTGCACGCGAGCAGCGTATATTGAGAGCTCACAAGCAGTTTTGTCCACAGAGGCAATCGGTGCACGAGCATTATATTGAGAAAGCTATGCTCATCATGTTCACTTTGTGCAGGACAGTTTTGTGTTGTGAGCCACTTGAATTTAAAGTGAACACAATAATGGCAACAATAAGAAGAGAAAAGAAATCTGCATTTTGTCATGGCATTGGAGTTTACATATAGGCCTGTTGTGTCTAATATGAATAAAGCCAAGCTATTCACAGATATGGGTCAGTTGGCGTTTCCCTGTGTTCGCGTGGGTTTCCTCCGGGTGCTCCGGTTTCCCCCACAGTCCAAAGACATGCGGTACAGGTGAATTGGGTAGGCTAAATTGTCCGTAGTCTATGAGTGTAAATGAGTGTGAGGATGTTTCCCAGAGATGGGTTGCGGCTGGAAGGGCATCCGCTGCGTAAAATTGTGCTGGATAAGTTGGCGGTTCATTCCGCTGTGGCGACCCTGGATTAATAAAGGGACTAAGCCGAAAAGAACATGAATGAATGAAAGAATATTCACAGATATTGCCAGATAACCACTTTACCTCTACCATACTTTTAACAGATCATTTGTGAATCTGACTGTCATCCTCTCCTGCATTGTCTTGAGCCTTCAGGTTGCCAGTTATATACTATATTGTTAGTAGCCTGGATAGGTCACAGTCATTATGCTACAGTGTACATCATATCGCTTTCTACTGGACGTAAAATGCTCTGCAGTACATTTGGTCACTTTAGAATGTAAAGTTCTAATTCTGGAGTTATTTTGGTGAAAGTAACTAAAAAGTAATATAAGTGTAATGTAACATATTACAATTCTGAGACAGTAATATTGTAATGTAAGGGATTACTTTTAAATAACAGTAACAAGTAATCTGTAATGTATTACAGTTTAGAAGTAACTTGCACAACACTGGTAGTAACCACTCACACTAAGCTACATTACCCCACTGCACCACTTCTACAGCAGTGAAGGTCTAGCAAAGCTCATATACACTTCCATTTTATACATATTCACTACTGATACATGCTCCCCCCACTGCTACAGCAGTTAAACCTTCTGTGGGAGTGCACATTGCCTTTCACTACTAACTACCATTGCACCACTGCCACAGCAGTGACCACTAACTGCTCAAATACGTCCTCATTGAGAAGAGGAAGATTGTGTAGCACCAGCATGCCATAACCTCAGGCATGAAGGCAGGGCTCCTCTCTAAGGCCTTTAAGAAAATAGAGCACCAGCATGTCTTTATTATTCCAAAAGCTCTTTCAATGACATTACAGCCACAAGAGTGCTTTTTGTTAAAGCAAGCCTAGACAATGTCCTGTACATGCACATCCTTGGTGGTGGGTACAAGCCACCAGTGTACAGCAGGCTGTTTCACAGCCCCCTAGCAGTATGCACAGACCCAGGATATTTCTGGATATTCAGGATATTCCACAAAAGTGTCAATAATTTTTCCCCAGTGATCAACAATGTCCGGGAGTTGGATGGAGTGAAACAACTTCCTGTTGTAGTAACATAGGGGGTTATTTGCTGGAGGATTCAACCTTATATGACAGCCATCTATTGCATCAACTAAGATCTATTACTGAACCAATACCAAATCATCCTTATCTGAATCACAATGCATTAAAGTAACAATTAATTTTGACAGCCCTAATATATATAATTGATTCTCAACAACCATACCTAAACAACAAAATACATGTTTTTAATAGGGATGTGCATCTCAGAACTGAGACAATGATACACATCCCAATGCATAGCCAACAATATGATACATTAAAGACACATTTGAAGCAGCTATTAGTACATTTCACCCCATCACGATGCAGTACAATTCTCATCTCTAGTTCTTAAACATATTTGAGAATTGAATATTTCATATTATAATCAATTTGAGCCAAGAAAATGGCATAGAAACTTTCTGTTTACACTAATATTGCATAACTTTGTTTTTTTCCCACTCTCCATCCCCAAAGATAGGCTCTCCGATAGGAGAATCTTCAATTTGATTTATTTTAACGTTCTTCTAATAGGCCATATTGTGACATCATAAATCTTGAATGCTGTCGTCCAAAAGAGCTGTTTGTTGTTCTTGAAAAGGCATCCAACTTCTTTTGGAGTGGATTTTTTGTGATTTGTAACTAGCTCTTGTTATGCTCAAACATACAATATATGCCGATTAAAATTCAAAAAGTAAGAAAAAAACATAACAGGACCCCTTTAAAATATAGATTTTATACATTAAAAATTTATTATTAGGCTTTAATCCAGTGAAAGCTTTGTAATGTTATTCCAAAATAATTACGTGAACAGCCACGTCAACATCCCCTGGTGTTTTTACTGTATTATAAATTCAGATGCTTCACCAGCGCTATTCATCTCTTTCTTCAGTGATGATATCTGTCTTTGGTTAGTTTATATTTGTTAGGTTTTGTCTTGATTGAAGCTATTGATGAGATGAAACATCAACCTTTCACAAATTAAACCTGATATTGAAAGAATCAGTTACACATACCTAGTTTCCTTTCAATCAGGCAGAACAGAAAATATTAATATGGAAAATAGTGCAAATTTTACATTCATCAGATTGACTGGATATCTTAACTTGGATTTCAAGATGAAGTACTTCTTGTTTGCTGTCTTGACTGTGCTGTATTTAATAATCATATTTGCCAACAGCTTTCTTATTGGTGTTATTTGTTTAGCAAAAATCCTTCATAAGCCAATGTACCTGTTTCTCTGTAGTTTGTTTGTTAATGAATTGTATGGCAGCACAGCTTTATTTCCTGCACTTCAGGTTAATCTGCTTATAAATGACAATACTATTTCTCTTATATATTGTTATTTACAGATATTTTGCTTATACACATATGCAATGATTGAATTTTGTAACTTAGCAGTTATGTCTTTTGATAGATATGTTTCAATCTGTTATCCATTACAGTATAACAGAATCATGACCCCTTTTAGAGTGGGTTTGTTGATTGCTTTGGTGTGGACTTACTGTTTCATTCAATTTTTTATATTTTTATCTTTTAATTTTAAGTTGCAACTGTGTGGAAATGTAATGGAGAAAGTATGGTGTGACAACTTCTTACTTGTGAAACTTGCTTGTTCAAAATCCTCTCTGAATAATATATATGGCATTTATCTTGCTGTGGTGACAGCAGTGATTCCATTAGCACTGATATTTTATTCATATTCAAGAATTATAAAAATTTGCTTGGGTTTTTCTTTAGAAGCTAAGAAGAAGGCTCTAAGCACCTGTACACCACACATTATATCCCTGTTAAACTTTACATTAGGCTGGTTCTTTGAAATACTCCAAAGCAGGTTTGATGATATCAAAATGCCAGCTCTTTTACGTGTAATTATATCAGTTTATTTCTTGATGTGTCAGCCACTGCTTAACCCTATTTTGTATGGTGTAAGACTGAAAAATATCAGACTAGCTTGTAAAAACTTTGTTTTATCAAAAATAGGTATTGCATAATATTTTTTTTGTAATAACCATTATTATGGTATTTCAGTGTTGTTGTTTTTCATGTTGCAGAACCATATTTTTTTTAAACATATTTATTTTATTTATTAATGGTAACTTTATACTGTGTTCTGTGTCGCCACTGGTTTGCATGGTTCGGGATATGTAGAGCTGCCCATCGATGGAATTGCTCTTCAGTGTTCGGACTCTCAGTAGTGATTATTAACCCACACTGATCTGAACTGAACTTAATCTCTGAAAACTGAACTGACACTGTTTCAATTCAATATAATCTTCCATGTGAAGCTGCATTGACACAATCTACATTGTATAAGTGCTATACAAGTAAAGATGAATTGAATTGAATTGAATAAAGAGATATAGTATGGCACCATAAGGATTGCTTAATCTTTCCATAATATCAGACCCTGAGAATTGTTACAGAATTCCATTAGGCAAAACCACAAGATTTGTCAGGTAATATAACAATAAGCTTTCTAATCTGAGAAGAAAATCAGCTAGAAAACCAGTTGTTCAACTGTCTCAATCACCCATCCTGAGCCCCCCTCTCTCTGCCCTCTACTTCACCTTCTCCACCAGAGCAGGTCACTGACACTCCACACAGAATGTCCAAGTTTTCAATATGGTGTATCTTGTGGATCTAATACTGCATCATCTGACTAACTTAAGAACTAACTACAATCTAATTCAACATATTGTACAACGGTTAAATTTGCTGGCTACATTGATATTGGGGGTATTAAGTATTTGTGTCTTGAACAGAATGTTGAGATCATGTCCGTGAGAAACACACAAACCTGAGGCGTGAAAACTCTGTACGGCATTGAATCCCTAATGAATGTAAAGTTGAAGAATATGGGATCAGATAAAAATCAAAACTCTAAATTGATTCATGAATGACAAATGTGATCCTTCCTAATTAGAAATACAGTCTAAATTTGACAGTCACTTAAAATCGGAGTCAGATTACATTTGGAGCTGGAAACAAATATGAATAAATTCTAATGAATAACAGAAATCTTTTTAGAAGCACCAGAAAACGCTTACACGCACTTAACCTTTGACGATTCATCAGATTCCATCATCGGGCTGATAGAATGGAACCCTACACATTTCCCCTAATCATTCATTCAACATAACTTGTAGTGATTAACTGAAGGCGGACATCTTGGTTACTTGTGTAATCCTCGTTCCCTGAAGAAGGGAACAAAGACTTTAGGTCCCATTGCCACAGGAGCTGAATCACCAGCTGAATGCCTGGTCGAGTTCAGTCATGTAGCCGAATCTCTGCTGTGGAGTAGATTTTAAGCAGCAGCCAGCAGCAAACTCCTATGAAAAGATGTTTAAGCACTTTCTGCCAGTGAGTGAGAGAGCAAAACAAAACAACAACAACTCTTGTAAGACGTTTTTGTTGCATATGTACTGGATTTATTTCACACAATGTACTTCTTGTGCTCAAATAAATCATTCATACTATATGTTTCTGCCTATTATTTTACAATTAAAAATAAGTGGTATGGTAAAAGACTAAAACAGTTGTTAGAAACCTTAGTACATGTGTGGTCATCAGACTGCTTCTCCACAAACAAGGAGCAGGAGAAAATCACAAGACATTGTCTCAGAAAAATAATTCCAGAAATTTTATTTTGCATAATATTGGCATCAAATTCAAAACATATACTCAGATGTGTAGCTTTTGACCTATTACTTTTCTGTCTTGCTCCAGGACTGATTTCACACATTTGTTTATGAAATAATAAAATGTTTAGTGCAGTACAATTTTTTTTACATTACTTAAGCATCGATAACGTTTTTTTCATTTTGAGCATTATAAACTCTAGATGATGGAAAATAAAGGCCAAAGTGTCTTCTTTCCAAAGATACATGAACTGTGAATGTAGACCAAATTATTCAGCAACTGTTACTGTTTTAGTTTGGGAAGGTCAGTTTTGAGGAAATGCCTCTGACAATGAGGGAAAGAAGAACACCGATATAGCCTCAGAAAACTTTTTACAGAAATCTCATTTTGCATGCTATCTTAATCAAATTTGAAATATAAACGCATGAAACACTTGGCTTTCAAGTCATATTTTTCTGGGACATTACATAATTTTTTTCCTGTGTTTGTATATGGAAAAAAAAAATATTGAACAATACATTTTTTTTCTCATGACTTCATAATGTATAACTTTTTATATTTTTGAGCATATAACTTCCCCTTTTACCACAGTAAAGCTCAAAATGTCTTCTTTCCAATGAATCATAATTTGCGTTTGTAGCTTACTGGAGTCAGGAAGTGTTACTATTTAAAGTTAGGTAGGTGTAAATCCCCAAAAATGCGTGTAAGCCTTTTTTAGCGCTTCTGAAAATAATTCTCCTATTTATTACTTGAATGTATTTATTTAATTTGTTTCTAGCTCAAAATGTAAAAGTGAAGGGGACACTATACTGTCAGTGGAACATTAAACCGAGGTCCTGACTCTCTGTGGTCATTAAAAATCCCATGGCACTTTTCGTAAAGAGTAGGGGTGTAACCTGGCTAAATTCCCTCTCGGCTCTTACCTCATGGCCTCCCAATCATCCCCATCTACTGAATTGGCTGTTTCACTGTCTCTCCACTCCACCTATAGCTGGTGTGTGGTGAGCGCACTGGCGCCATTGTCCTGCGGCTGCCGCCGCATTATCCAAGTGGATGCTGAACACTGGTGGTGGTGTGGAGAGACTCCCCTCATGATTGTGAAGCACTTTGGGTGTATGGCCATACATGATAAAATGCGCTATATAAATACACACATTACATAGCCTGGCAGGATTCCCCCCTGTTCCGAGTTGAGTGTTTAAGGGAAATGTGCAAAAAATTGCAAAAATTGACTCCAATTGTAAATGATCATTACTTTATTTTATTTCTTTTTTTTTTTTTTTTTTTTTTAGAAAATTAGTAAAACACATTCATCAAAAGTTAATAAATTTTGGATATTTGAATATTTTAGATACACTATGCTTTCAATTATTCATTCATTGCAGACCAATTGAGTCTATACATTGCCAGTTCACATATCTGCACCACTTGGGCTTGGGAGCTTGATTCTTAATCAAAGGTTTGCAGGCTACTGACACCTTTAAAGTTGACCATATACTGTTTGCTCTTTGTCAGAAAAGGTAGTCTACTCAGTGTTTTACCATGCAACTTGCCAGATCAAAAACGGTCAGTAATCAAAAGGCCTATGATGAAGTGCTCAATGGTCCATTCACTCGTGATCCTCTAGTTTGATCCACACTGGCCTTAAAACACCAAGGGTCAACAAAAATGTCCTCACAATTTACTAGTCATACTGATTTCAGTAGAATTCAAAATAAATCAAATATAACATTTAATTTGTCAGGTAAAATTGTATTATGCCAATTACATATTAAAACAATCAGAAAGCCGATTCAGAGATGATAATGTAAATATCCAACCAGTGTTGCCAACTTAGCGACTTTTCAGACCCCCCTAGTGACAAATTTTCAAAAAAGCGACCAGCAACAAATCTAGCGACCTTTTTTTATTACTGGAGATATTTATAGACTGTCATGTGTCCACCGTCCCTACTCTTCTCAACGAGCTGCGGGTGACGCCATCGGCCCCTCCCCCGCCTCAGAGCACTAACAGGCGGCCCAGGCCCAGTCTCTCCCACCTGCAGCCTGAGAGCAGATCACTCCTCTGCGTACCGACGGCAAATGATTTAACACAGGGAGTGTGAGGTATTTCCATCGTACAGTCAAACCGATCTGCTTCTCCTTTATTTTAACTATTTAATTTGACCATTTATTCTTTTCTTGTTCACAATCACAGATATTTTAGTGACCGTTTCAGAACTTGTCTTGAGTTTATTACGTCTGAGAGATTACTGCAAATTCACTACACATCTATATTGATGTACACTGTATTCAAACAGCAATAAATTTAGTTAAATTGACATGCATACATAAAGCGTAGTGCCTAGTGCAAATATAAATGCCACTTTAATAACCATAGGGTGTTAAACAAACAAAACGGTAGAACGTGATGACGTCAGTAACATGCAAATTGACGTATGGCGTAATCTAGCGACTTTTCGGGCAGAGCTTAATGCCTTTTCATTGAAAACAGTTGGCAACAGTGTATACAGTACAACATCAATTACTTAAAGATAAATCAAAGAGTTAGAGAGGCATACCTGACCAGAGAAGTACATTGCAGTATATAAGTCTTGATGCTGAGCTCAGAGACTCACACACTGCAACGGGTATCTTGGCTATGAGATCCCAATGACATTTTTGCAAATTTCCCTTAAATACTCAACTCAGAACAGGGGGGAATCCTGCCAGTCTATTTAATGTAATGTATTTATATAGCGCATTTTATCGTGTATGGCCATACACCCAAAGTGCTTCACAATCATGAGGGGAGTCTCTCCACACCACCACCAGTGTGCAGCATCCACTTGGATAATGTGACAACAGCCGCAGGACAACGGCGCCAGTGCGCTCACCATACACCAGCTATAGGTGGAGTGGAGAGACAGTGATAGAGCCAATTCAATGGATGGGGATGATTGGGAGGCCATGATGCCAGGTTACACCTCTACTCTTTACGAGAAGTGCCATGGGATTTTTAATGACCACAGAGAGTCAAGACTTCGGTTTAACGTCCCACTGACAGTATAGTGTCCCCTTCATTTTTAGATTAGGCATTAGGACTCACACAGACCACAGGTTGAGCGCCCCCTACTGGCCTCACTAACACCACTTCCAACAGCAACCTAGTTTTCTCATGTGGTCTGCCATCCAGGTACTGACCAGGCTCAGCCCTGCTTAGCTTCAGTGAGTAACCGCAGGGTGATATGGATGTGGCTAGTCTAGTTAGCATAGGCAAAGATAAATACACAGCAAGATGTTTAAATATAAATGAAATTTACTATAGGTGGGCATAGATTATTTTTTTAAAATCTACATTAATCTCACTGTAATCTTGGAATTAATCTAGAATAATCTACATTAAAATGGCGCATTTGAATTCTGTCGAAGACATTCAGAATATGTGTGCTACCCAAATAATGACTAAAAGTAAGTCTTTAGGACGGGTTTCTCAAGCCAGGTGGCGCATTAGACCAGGGGCTCATCTCCTGTTTCCAAAATGCATCACAAACTGCTTGAGAAACTGTTCTACTATGATAATTGGTGATGAAAATCAATGATGTTCAATAAGATGTACTTGTGTTTACTCACTGTTTATTCAGTTAAACATGAATTTTCAACTGTAGGCCTACATGAGCTCCAAACAGCGATTTTTAATTACTTTAATCCGACTAAAGTCATAACTGAACTAAACAGAAATTAAATTAAGATGTAGTGTATGCAGATATTAGTGGCATTATTGAAGTAAACACCGCAATCAAACTATTACCGTCATGTAGGACTTTTTGCCATATTTTCCGACAAGATCCACACACGCGGCTGTCAGTAAAGGACCACACACATCACGAAATGCGGAAGTTTTTTAACGCAGCACGTTAACGCCGATAACGGCCTACCACTAATATTTACACATCACATCACTGTCCTATATACAATTAGGGATCCTGATCAATTCCTATAATAAACGTTAAACATTCTAATCACTGTATTAGTTAAGTTACAGATTAACAGACGTCTCATAATAGCACCTATTTGTGTCGTTAATGGTTGCTTTTTTTTCGTCTCTGTTTTCAATTGGATTTAATCATGCCTTAATTCCATCTGGCACAATGGAATTTACATTTCTCTGCATGTTTATTAATAATCATTGTAAAAACACTAGTGAACCTATATTTGCACGATAACTGCTTTAAATGACCAAAAACATGTTTTGGAAAATTTCACCTTCACTCTTCAGGATGAGTGAGGTACATTCTGTATTCAGTGATTGACAGATGTCTCGTCATGTCAGAGGGAAGAAATATTTTCTCAAATTATGCCTACCTTTTCCAGTTTGTCTAAATTATTGTTGTGTTTTCAGATTTGTCATTGTGTTTTCGGACTTGCTGTTTTGTTTTTGGATTTGTTGCTGTGCTTTCTGATGTGTTATAATGGTTTCTGGTTTGTTTTCGAATTTGTCGCTGTGTTTTTTGACTTGTTATAACATTATCTGAATTGTTGTGTTTTCTGAATTGTTTTCTTGTTTCTTCGATTTATTTAGTTTTAAGAATTGCGATTTGCTTTCAATTTCTCCCCACAGAGCAAATCCCTGAGTCAATCATGTCACATAACGTCTCAGTTCAAGCCTTCGGGTAGCAAGTTACACCAGTAACTGAAACATTAATTATCACTTTTGCTTGGAATTACATTATCTAATTCAAGAGTTCACACTTAGCTGATGATTGATAACAGAAGCTTGTTTGGCATGCTGTCCCGGGAGAGAGCCCTGAGCTTGTAAGATCCTCGAGCCCTGGGCTCCCTCCCGTTTGCAGGGCGAGAGGGGAGTTTGAGCTCAGGTAGATCTCGATAAACTCCCCCGGCTTATTCTAGCTGAATGATGGAAATGGATGACTGAGGAGAGAAGAGTTTTCTTAGCTTGACTATGGTATTAATTTTGTGTGTTCAATTTACTTAGGGTGCGTGTTATTTGGACTGTGGGAGGAAACCGGGGAAAACCCACGCAAGCACAGGGAGAAAAAGCAAAACTCCACACAGAAATGTCTTCTGGTTTAGTAGGGACTTAAACCAGCGGCATTCTTGCTGTGAGGCCACAGTGCTTGCAGTGCACAGTGCACGGGCCGCCGTGTCGCCCGTCTAAAAAGGGGGGAAAAAGAGGTGGGGGGGTGGGGGGGGTTCTTCAAGACGAAGATATTGAGATAAGAAAACTCTGGTTATTTATAGTGAGTTAGAAGTCGTCTGATTGAATAATCGATCATGGGATAATGCTGGAACACCTGAGAACAATCATAAGCACGTGATCCTCTCGAAATTTGTTTACACATAAACTTCACTTCTGATTTTCAGTAAATTTAGACCCATGTTGAGCAGTAGAAGAGTAGTGTCACAAAAACAAAAATATTGGTCACACTTTATTTTGATGGTTTGTTTGCTGAATTTAAGTTACATTGCATCTACGTGTCAACTAATTCTCATTAGATTATAAGTAGACTGTTAGGTTGGGGTTAAGATAGGGGTTAGGGTTAGTGTAGGTTGACATGTACTTGCAATATTTCTTATAGTCAGTTAAATGTCTGTTCAACAAATATTAAGCAGACAGTCTACTAATACTCAAATGGACCATCAAAATAAAGTGTTACCAACAGATTTTTATTCAAAATGTAATGAACAAAAACTAAAAAAAAAAAAAAAGAAAAGGATTTGTGATGAAAAACAAGTTTATTGAGTAATTCCTGGAATACCAAGGGACGACATTGATTTATTGCAAAGATATAGAAAAAAATTTGGCAGTCTGGTCACTTTAGACGTGTAGTGCATCAAAGGGTTAATTACATGAGTCACAACAGCATACTCTTGAGTATTTGTCTTGTCTTATAAATGCAGATGCTCAACTCAATGCAAGTCAGTTCTGTTTCACTTATGATGACTTGCCTTCTAAATAATCATTTTTATATTTTTTAGATTGATAGTTTTAGTCTTGATTGCAGCTGCTACTTTTTCTTCTGCTCATGTAAGATTTATTAACAACTTTCCATTGTCAATCTACAGTACATTCTTCAAAACATATCATTAGTAATGTTTAATTTCAAAAAAGCTTTTTATTGACTTTGCAACTTACATACATGCATTTTCATTTTGGTTTATCTTCATTTACAGGTGTTTATTTGGATTTTTTCATCTTTGTGAATGATTTGTATACATGGTGATTGTCAGACTTGTTAATTTGTTGAAGTTACAATCTGTCATCCATGGATAATTCAACATATTTTACAACGGTTATATTGGCTGGCTACATTGATATTGGTGACATTAAGTATTTGTGTTTCGTTGTTTTGATCTTGTTATTTGCTGCAATTATAGTAGCAAATCTGTTCATTATTGGAATAATATGTAAGGAGAAGTCTTTGCATGAACCCATGTATGTTTTTTTATGTAGCCTGTGTGCAAATCAACTGTGTGGCAGCTTTGCTGTATTTCCATTTGTTTTAGGCAATATGCTACGGTCAAAAACCCCAGAAGTTCCTCTCGCTGTTTGTCATGCTCAGATATTTGCTTTGTACACTTATGCACAAGTAGAATTCTGTAATTTAGCCATGATGTCTTATGACTGACTGTAGCCGATAAGCACTTAGGGTGCGATGGATACAATATTTCTCTTGTGTATTAGTTTAAATTATGAAACACACAACAACAGGCCAGATCACCAGGTTCGCTACGGGAGGGCAAAATGAAGCAAACACAAGAACCAGACAGACCAGGAGAATGACTTTTAACCAAAAGAAAGTTTTTACTTTCAAAAAGTTTGAATGAATGGAATCATGAAATGTAAAAACACCAAATAAATAAATAAAACGTATAAACAAACAAGAAAAGGCTTTTTCTCTTTGCTCCCTTTTAGAAATCTTTTGTAGTTTTGCTTTATTTAAATTGTATTTATTCACTGTACTAATTGCTTTATATGTATAATAATATTTATGTTCAATTTTAATTTATGTATATAAATTTAGTTCAACTACAATGATTTAAATCCTATTTTTATACTATTATTTAAATTCTATTTATAAACTATTATGTAATTAAATTCTATTTATAAACTATTATGTAATTAAATTCTATTTGTCAACTATTATGTATTTAAATTCTATATTTCTCTATATTTATATTTCTCCTTGGGGATTCAAATGTCTACTCTTATTTGGTTAAACTTGTACCCAAAACAAAACAAAACACTCGTCACAATCAGGATGTAAAACAAAAATCAAATAAACAGCACAATGTAGAGACAATGTAGAACAATGTAGAAAACTCACAATATATGTGTATACAGTTCTCAGTCTATAAGCAAATGTGTATGTGTGTGTGGGTGTGTGTGTGTGTTGAAAAATCCTTGAAGTCCGAACGATGAATCTCACGAATAAAAAAATATCTTTTAGTGGTGTAGTAGTGCAATTCTCTGTCACGCAATGTTCAATAAGGCACAGTAGTTGAGTTAACAACTCAGTGATGGGGTAAATGATGAGAAATACCACACAATGGATGCACTCCGCAGGTAACCGCAATTAAGGCACAGATCACGTTGATGTAGAGCAGAATTTCTCTTTGTCTCTGCCTACAGGTCTGGGTGGCTCGCCATCACAGGATCACAGCAATTTCAATCTCCAAAATAAAAACCTGACCTGTTTACACAACAGGATCACAAATATCACAGACAATTTACATCACTATAATACACATCACAGCTTAAATTGAATTCAACATTAACTACAAGTGGATATAAAATACAACTGGAGTGCTTTTGACACTTAAAGTGCAAATATGACATTCATGTGCGTTTAATGCAGTGCAAGTTAGCATTTTAGCACCTAACAGCACTTCTTTAGTGCATAGAACATTCAAAATACTCCCTGAACCGTAATATATGTGTAAACTCATTTAAAAAACAAACACTTCAGCACATTAATAAAATATAAACACTCAATTGAACAGATTTAACATCATTTGGCTGCAAACTCACCAAATCCGGGTGATTCCAACACAGAAATGCTAACCGCATGGAATTCTACAGCGCCCACAATCCACAGTCATCCACTCAAAAGTCATCAATCATCACACTAAAAATGACCCAATAACATTTATACAGGGACTAAGACATCATATAACACATTATTTATGCATATTAAGAAAAAGATGATCGTTATATTTGCCTTTTAATCTCTTTTATGACACTCGCGATCTCCGAAGTGTCTCCTCTCTCTCTCTCTATGCGTCTCGTCTGAATGACGTCATACACAGCGCCCACTATATGGCCAAAGATTACGCTTTTCTTTTAGTTCAAATATAATTATTTTAACTTTCACTCTTCAAGATAACTTTGTTTAAAGTATTATTTAAATAATTTAATATCATTTAGTAAAAATAAATTAATTATAATTTGGGTTTTATTTATCTTAACCAGCTCAATACTGATCTGTGTTACACCCTCCCCGCTTAAATATATGCAAGTCCCTTTGCATTGTTTTTTTTTACTTAAAGTCTAGGGTTTGGAATGTCTAGGTAATCTGGGTTGTTCTGCAAGAGATTCAACAAAGGCTGTGTTCAAACCCTGTAGCAAGGATTGAATGATGGATATCATTGGGTTTCCCATTTCTGGGTAAGTCAGTCGTTTTGACTTCTGCTTCACTCTTTTAGACTTTCTCAGTTGACTTTCACTTTTGTCTTGATCTGTTTCTTCCTCAGGTTCATCAGATTCTGTTAACTCTGATCTGTGTCTTCGCTGCAAGGCATCAGGTATGGTTTCTTCCTCTTGCAATGTGGATGTTTCAGTGATTTTTCCTTTTCTGTTTTTTTCAGGTGTGTCCAGTGTTTCCTGTTCTACTACAGGTAAGTGGTTTCTCTCTTGCATGCTTTCTCTTACAGGTTCTGTGGTACCAGATGGAGGTTCGATCTCAGGTAAGTATTGTGAATCAGGTAAGTCTTTGGTATTTAGCGTGCATTCTGTTCCAGGTGGATCCCTTTTTCCTGACACACTTCCTGCATTTGTATGGTCCAGAGCAGTGTTGGGAACAGGCATCGGGTCAGGTAAGGTTTGGTTTGTGGATTCAGAATTCAAGGGACTCTCTGTGGAGCTCTTTATTATGTTGTACTCCCGGGTAAACCTGTCAGAAGTAATGACTGGTACATCAAAGTTTTGGTGTAGGTAATCATCCTCATCAGAGCTCAGATGTTCAGAGTTCTCTGGGCATTCCTTGTCTTCTAGACCTCGACTTTGTCTGGTTACTCGTTTCTTTTGAGGTTCCACTACATCAGGTTCATCATCAAGTGGAGATAAAAACCCACAAGGTAACAATAAATCTCTGTGCAGGGTTCGCAGGGGGCCTTCTTGTTTTTCAGGTCTCACTGTATAGACCGGTAGCTCACCCGCACGACTCACAACGACATGTATCACAGGGTCCCACCTGTCAGCCAGTTTATGTTTTCCGCGTATCCTCACATTTCTGACTAACACGCGGTCACCCTCTTCAAGAGTTACCTCAGTTACTCTGCGGTCAAACCGGACTTTATTTCTCTGAGCAGTTTTTGCTGCATTCTTCTGAGCTAACTTATAGCTCTCTTGAAGATGGGATTTTAGTGACTGAACATATTGTGAGTGGGATCTGGGGCCATCACGGTTCACTGAGGTGTTGAAAATCAAATCTACTGGCAGTCTTGGCTGGCGTCCGAACATAAGTTCATATGGTGTGTAGCCAGTTGTTTCGTGCTTTGTGCAGTTATAAGCGTGCACAAGTGGCTTTACAAAATCCTTCCAATGAGTCTTATCTTGAGTTTTCAAGGTACCCAGCATTCCCAACAGAGTCCGATTAAAACGCTCAACTGGATTCCCTCTTGGGTGATACGGTGTAGTTCTGATCTTTTTAATACCTGATATCTCACAAAGTTCTTTGATTGTCTTGGACTCAAAGTCAGGTCCTTGGTCGCTGTGAAGCTTTTCAGGCATGCCGTAGTGAACTAAGAAGTTTTCCCACAAGCTTTTCGCAACTGTTCTGGCTTTCTGGTTTGGTGTGGGGACCGCAACTGCATACTTGGTGAAGAAATCTGTTATTACTAGGATGTCTTTGGTGTTGCTACGGTCGGGTTCGAGGGACAAGAAATCCATGCACACCAATTCGAGTGGACGGGTGACTTCGATGTTCACTAGGGGTGCTGCTCTTTCTGGCAAGGTCTTTCTACATACACAGCGACTGCATGTTTTGACTTTATTCTCCACATCAGTAGCCATCCTGGGCCAATAGAATCGTGACCGGATGAGATCAAGAGTCCGTTCTATTCCCATATGACCCATGTTGTCATGCAGGCTTTCCATGGCTACAGCTCTTAAATCAGGAGGAAGAACAAGTTGGTACATAATGGAATCTCCAAGACTTCTTTTTCGGTAGAGAACACCATTTCTCAGTTCAAGTCTCTTCCACTCCCTCAGCAGAAAAGGAAGATCTGGTAGCTCGTGTCTTAGTGCAGGTAGGACTGCGTTTCCTGTTTCCATTTGAATTATAATTTCTTGAAGTGCTGGATCATTTCTTTGTTTTTCTCTCAACTCTTGCTCCGACATTGAGGAAACAACTGAAGATCCTCCCATGTTCTCATACTCCTCAGGAATTGCTTCTGGACACATAGTGATTGATTCAATGAGAGTGAGGCAGTTGCTGGCATCGGCTTGATATAGAAGCCTATTACAGACTGCTTGAACTACATCAGCAGAAACCAGGGTGGACTTTGCGACTTCAGGTGAGTGTGACAATGTGAACTGGCGTATACGGTCTTGCTCTTTTTGGGATGGTAAGTCATTAACTAGATCACCATGGGGTCGTCTGGAAAGTGCATCTGCATCAAGATTGCTTTTTCCAGGGCGATACTGGAGGGTAAAGTCGAAGGTTGACAAAGCAGACAACCACCTATAGCTGGTTGCATCCAACTTTGCTGAAGTTAAGATGTATGTAAGGGGGTTGCTGTCTGTAATAACTTTAAAACTGCATCCATAAAGGTAATCACAAAACTTTTCGGTAACTGCCCACTTCAGGGCGAGGAATTCCAGCTTGTGGGCAGGATACCGGGCTTCGCTCCGTGACAAACCTCTACTGGCATATGCAATTACCCGTGACACTCCGTCTTGCTCTTGATAGAGTGCGGCGCCTAGTCCAGTGGTACTCGCATCTGTATGCAGCACATATGGCAATGAAGGATCTGCAAATCCTAAAACTGGTGCTTCAGTAAGTTTCTCAATTAGACTCTCAAATGATTGCTGGCAGTCAGTCGTCCACCGCCCTCCAAAAGGCTCTTTAGGATCAAGGTAGGTCTTCTCTTTACTTCTTCCTTTACAGCTCTTTCGAAGAGGGGGATATCCTGCAGTTAGCTCATTCAGTGATTTTACGATCTTTGCATAATCTTTAATGAACCGTCTATAATATCCAGAGAAACCCAGAAATGAACGCAGCTCTTTCAAGTTTCTTGGATTTGGCCAGGTCTTAATGGCTTCTATCTTTTGAGGATCCGTCTCCACACCCTTTTCTGAGACGATGTGACCGAGATATTTAACCGACTTTTGGAAAAACTTGCACTTTTCCAAAGAAAGCTTTAGTCCGTATTCTTTCAATCGTCCCAGAACATGGAGAAGACGTTGTTCATGTTCTTCTAGAGTATCTGAGAAGACAATCAAATCGTCCAAGAACACCAGGACTTCCGAAAGGTTGATGTCACCCATGCACTTCTCCATCAGCCTTTGGAATGTGCTGGGAGCGTTAGTTATGCCCTGAGGCATCCTGTTAAACTCCCAAAAGCCTAACGGGCACACAAAAGCAGTCTTGGGTTTGTCTTTCTCCTCTAATTCAATTTGATAGTATCCAGATTTAAGATCAAGTACTGAGAACCATTTTGAGCCTCGAAGTGCAGAAAAGGTTTCTTCCAAGTTGGGCAAGGCATAGACGTCTTTGATGGTCTGCATATTCAACTTGCGGTAATCAATGCAAAGTCTTACGTCACCATTCTTCTTTCTTACTACAACGATAGGAGAAGAGAAAGATGATTCAGACTCACGAATTATACCAGCCTCCAGAAGTTCTTCGAGATGTTGACGGACAGCCTCGATATCGTTGGGATGGATAGGCCTTGCTCTGTGTTTGAAGGGCGTTTCATCATGTAGTTTGATTTCATGTTTCACTTTGTCTGTTCTTCCAACATCCATGTCGTGTAGTGCAAAGATTTCCGGGATAGCACGCAGTTTCTGGGTGACCCTCTTTTTCCACTCCTCTGACAGACTAGAATCACCGAAATCAAAGCAGAGATCGTCAGTTGATTTCACATTAACATTTGGCTGAGAGCCATCAATTTTCACAGCTTTGTGTGACATTATTTTCTGTAGGGCATGCATATCTGCTATAACACTCTTGCCAGGGATGATGATGTCGTGCTCAGTCTCATTTCTCAACACCACAGGAACTTTTCGTGCTGGATGTTGAGGTAAGTTAAGTAGACAGCTGGCAACTAGCAGACCCCCAGGAAAAGGAGAACATGACGGGGGCTCCATCACAGCCCATTTTTCTGCCACTTGGCCTCGTACATTCACTACTCCTTCAAGAACAACACTCTGGCCCGCGGGAACAATGGCAGGGGTAACATCTGGAAGCCTGACTATTCCAATACTGCTGTTAACTTTTTGCTGACGTCTGTGTTCAATAACCCTAATCACTGCTCTGTACCCCAATGGAATGGCCTGAGGAACGGAGCCATCAGCTGCAAGGTATTTGTCGTATACAAAATCTAAGGTGTTTGTGCCAATTAGCACCTTAGGCTGAGCAGTACCACCAGTTTCCGGTACCACAAGAGCTAGAGTGGACACCTCAACAGCAGATCCAAGGAACTCTTTTGGAAACAGGACTCTTACTTCAACGTACCCAAGGTAAGGCACTGTTTGACCATTCGCAGCTTCTATTTCTAACAGGTCCTCCAAGGATATGATGGGTAAGTTTGAAAGATTTTTCTCATAGAAGGACTGGGAAAGGGTGGTTACTTGAGATCCGGTGTCAAGCAAACATGGACATGGGTTTCCTTCAATGTTCACTTCAGCAGTACACTTCATGCCAATTAAACCTTTAGGTAGACCACTTGAATGGTAGTTTTTAGGAGATTTTAAACTGTTACTGTTTTTTGAACTTTTGAGACTTGTTTGGCAAGCTGCAGCCCTCGTACGTCTCACTACCAGGGCTGGGCGGCGTTTAAAGTTTGAGAAGTACTTGGTCCATATTGATTGTCCCATGCAGCTTGACGCTCCTTTAACTGTTTCCTTTTCTCTGTCACTAGAGACGGGTTTGGTACGTTCTCACAAATTGATGCAACATGTCCATCCTCACCGCACTGAAAGCAATAGCCTGGCTTTGGTCTGTAATTTGGCTTTTGACTGGCTGGAGATCGATTTGCTCTGGGGAACTGCACATCATTTTGCTTCGCTCTGTTTAAACTGCTCCTTGACTCTGGGCTCTTTTGTACTTTAAGCCTCGTCATTTGACTCTGAAGCTCTGAGACTTGTTGTTTGAGCTCACGGACAGGGTCGGCTTGTGGCAACACAGTTGGTTCTGTTTGTTTACTCTTTTTAGCAAGCTGGTTTTGGAGCTTGGAAATTTGTTTCTTCAACTCAGCAACCTCAGTTCCTTCTGCTACTTCATGTTGATCAAGGGTGTTAGCAGACACAATGTGGGAACCAACCCTTTGTTTCTGTGTTCCTAAGTACTGTCTCATTCGGCTTTCTTTAGCAAAGTGCTTGTTCTCCTCACTGCGCAGCCGCAAGAGTAACTCTGGAAATGAGGGTGGATTGTTCCCTTTGTGCTCAAGCTGAAGATTTGCTATAAGTGCATTGTCCCAACAACCACGACAGAATTGTTTTAGAAGTTGTCGATCGGCCTCATCAGTGACAATACCATCTCTTTTTATCACCTTAAGAAGGTTTGTGTGCAGTCGTTGCAAATACAAGGAAGGCTTTTCACCTGCATTTTGCAGTGTATTAAGAAACTTGGCAAAGAGATCATCGCCGTCTTCTACTGTGTCAAAAGCTGAATCCAAGATCTCTAGATAAGCAGCTGGTAAGGCTTTTGCACCTAGCTGTTTGACTATTTCTGATGCTGGTGGCAGCAGGCTGTCCAAGATCTTTCTGGATCGGTGTAAATCAGACAGTGAAGGATCCTGAAGAATTAAATCGACACTGTTCCGCCAAGTGTCGTAGTCAACTTCACCACTAGGGCGGGGAATTTTGCCAGAGAACATTCTTAGTCTGAACGGTGTACTAGAAGATAAAGCTCCATCACTTCTGACAATGTGCTCTACAACCATTCTTTGCACTTCAGGTGGGTTTATGTGTTCAGACTCAAGTGTGGGTGAAAGTTTTTCTGGAAACACTCTGCGTGCTGTATCTGCTGTTTGTCTTTCTGAATACTCAGTTTGCTTGGGGGATTGAGGAATGTCAGAACAAGAATCAGATGGCTCAAGATCATTTGATGTAGCAAGATGGTCAGCGACAGAGGGAGCAGTGGAGAGAAGCTGCTCTCTCAGGAGGTCGTTGAAAGTCCTGCCACTGAGCTGTGCTATCCTCTTTAGTTCTGCAAAGTAGTGAGATGTGGCATGTTCGGTTACTGTCGCTACGTAGATACTTGACAGTTGTCGGAGGTGGTAAGTGATGTTGTTTGGACTCTTGAAAGTGTGGGGGAGTAAGGGTTTGAGAGAATCAAGAGCAGAACAACTCTCATACTCTACAATGACATCTCTATGGTATGGTGAATTTGGATCATCTATGCTAACATGTCTACAAATACGACCATGCTCCTTTAAGAAATCAGTTAAGTCTTCATCAAATTCTGTATTTGTTAGTCCTCTAATTATCACTGACTTTTCGATTTGGACATTCTCAAGCTCAACTATTTCCATGTTGACTCTTTTTGCACCACTTCAAATTCAAGTTATTCTCCTGGGTCTTTTAGGGTTCTTAACGAAGAAAAAATATATATTTAATTTGATTACGATGCCCTCCTGGCTGGCTCGCCACTGACTGTAGCCGATAAGCACTTAGGGTGCGATGGATACAATATTTCTCTTGTGTATTAGTTTAAATTATGAAACACACAACAACAGGCCAGATCACCAGGTTCGCTACGGGAGGGCAAAATGAAGCAAACACAAGAACCAGACAGACCAGGAGAATGACTTTTAACCAAAAGAAAGTTTTTACTTTCAAAAAGTTTGAATGAATGGAATCATGAAATGTAAAAACACCAAATAAATAAATAAAACGTATAAACAAACAAGAAAAGGCTTTTTCTCTTTGCTCCCTTTTAGAAATCTTTTGTAGTTTTGCTTTATTTAAATTGTATTTATTCACTGTACTAATTGCTTTATATGTATAATAATATTTATGTTCAATTTTAATTTATGTATATAAATTTAGTTCAACTACAATGATTTAAATCCTATTTTTATACTATTATTTAAATTCTATTTATAAACTATTATGTAATTAAATTCTATTTATAAACTATTATGTAATTAAATTCTATTTGTCAACTATTATGTATTTAAATTCTATATTTCTCTATATTTATATTTCTCCTTGGGGATTCAAATGTCTACTCTTATTTGGTTAAACTTGTACCCAAAACAAAACAAAACACTCGTCACAATCAGGATGTAAAACAAAAATCAAATAAACAGCACAATGTAGAGACAATGTAGAACAATGTAGAAAACTCACAATATATGTGTATACAGTTCTCAGTCTATAAGCAAATGTGTATGTGTGTGTGGGTGTGTGTGTGTGTTGAAAAATCCTTGAAGTCCGAACGATGAATCTCACGAATAAAAAAATATCTTTTAGTGGTGTAGTAGTGCAATTCTCTGTCACGCAATGTTCAATAAGGCACAGTAGTTGAGTTAACAACTCAGTGATGGGGTAAATGATGAGAAATACCACACAATGGATGCACTCCGCAGGTAACCGCAATTAAGGCACAGATCACGTTGATGTAGAGCAGAATTTCTCTTTGTCTCTGCCTACAGGTCTGGGTGGCTCGCCATCACAGGATCACAGCAATTTCAATCTCCAAAATAAAAACCTGACCTGTTTACACAACAGGATCACAAATATCACAGACAATTTACATCACTATAATACACATCACAGCTTAAATTGAATTCAACATTAACTACAAGTGGATATAAAATACAACTGGAGTGCTTTTGACACTTAAAGTGCAAATATGACATTCATGTGCGTTTAATGCAGTGCAAGTTAGCATTTTAGCACCTAACAGCACTTCTTTAGTGCATAGAACATTCAAAATACTCCCTGAACCGTAATATATGTGTAAACTCATTTAAAAAACAAACACTTCAGCACATTAATAAAATATAAACACTCAATTGAACAGATTTAACATCATTTGGCTGCAAACTCACCAAATCCGGGTGATTCCAACACAGAAATGCTAACCGCATGGAATTCTACAGCGCCCACAATCCACAGTCATCCACTCAAAAGTCATCAATCATCACACTAAAAATGACCCAATAACATTTATACAGGGACTAAGACATCATATAACACATTATTTATGCATATTAAGAAAAAGATGATCGTTATATTTGCCTTTTAATCTCTTTTATGACACTCGCGATCTCCGAAGTGTCTCCTCTCTCTCTCTCTATGCGTCTCGTCTGAATGACGTCATACACAGCGCCCACTATATGGCCAAAGATTACGCTTTTCTTTTAGTTCAAATATAATTATTTTAACTTTCACTCTTCAAGATAACTTTGTTTAAAGTATTATTTAAATAATTTAATATCATTTAGTAAAAATAAATTAATTATAATTTGGGTTTTATTTATCTTAACCAGCTCAATACTGATCTGTGTTACAACCGGTATGTAGCTATCTGTCACCCCTTGGAATATCACAGAATCATGTCTCCTGCCAGGACAATTACTTTGATTGCTCTTGGGTGGTCACTACAAATTATCATATTCTCCCTTTCTTTTTCTGTCAATGTACAGCTAAAATTGTGTGGAAATGTTCTGGATAAAGTGTGGTGTGACCAGTACATGCTTGTGAAACTGGCATGCTCAGACACAACACCAAACAACATCGCTGGTATGACCGCTATCGCAGTTACCATCGGTGCGCCACTGCTATTAATTTTATTCTCATATGCAAAAATTTTAAGAGTATGCCTAAAGTTTACAAGACAAACAGCCCAAAAGTCTCTGTACACATGTATTCTGCATCTCATCTCACTGCTGAATTTCGCTGTTGGCTGTTCGTTTGAACTGATCCAAAGCAGAATTGGTAAGCTTCCCATGCCTGCTGTACTGCGTGTGATTCTCTCACTTTATTTCCTAGTGTGTCCACCGCTGTTTAATCCTATCATGTATGGCATAAGGCTTGCTAATATAAAAAAGGCACTTAAAAAATTTATTTGCATGTAGGGTAGACAAATATACTGACGAATTTATGAAATTCTGTAGGTCACACAAAAAGGTTGTATGTATTCATACCAAAAAAGATTAACTAGAGATTAAGATAATATTATTATTATTAAGAATCTGTGCTAAATGTTTGATTATTATATAAAATGGAACAATGGTGATTTTGACATGTTCTGCATGATCTTTTGGTGTACTTTTCAAAACTCAATACAAATAAAGTGTATACCTTTAAGAAAATATTATTTTAGTTTTGTGTCAGTGTTGAATCTACAGGCTAAGAGTTCACAGATCAAAGTTGCTGCTATAAGTAAAGTAAATTCAGGAGTTTTGAATCTTTATGTGAATATGATTATTATTTTTAGGACTAGAATTGAAGTTAAAGTTAATTTGGATTTTTAGTATTATTTTTTGATATAACATCCAGTAAAAGAATAATAGTTGAAGGCAAAATGAATGTTTTTTTCTGGAAGTATAGTATAAGTGGTAATACCAGGCACACGAGGCCTTGCAAAATTGACTGGAGAAGCAGGTGAGCCCCAAAGAAAAAAAGATTGAGTGATAGCTTTTGTGAAAGGTTAATCTTCAATAAAATTTGTAATAAAAGCTGCTTTTGTTACAGTTTAGTTCATTAAATTTTTTTTTACCAATTTCTTTTAACAATAGCTTTAATGACTAAGCTCTAATAACTAATTAATTTTGTCTTTTGCAATGATAACAGTGCATAATATTTTACTAGATATTTTGCAAGATACTGGTATTCAGCTTAAAGTGAAACATAAAGGGTTAACTAGGTTGATTAGTCAGTGGCATTTAACAACTAGGCATTCAGCGTCATCCTTACATGAACTAATCCACCTCTTAATAACAATAACTCTTATTATTGTTGTGACACCACAACAATAAATATCACTCAAAAATACAGTCTAACAGGGCATTGCATCACAAACAAATAATTCATGTAGCAAGAATAAATGCTATTAATGCTCAATGCATATCTATCATAGCTAAAGCTTCTAACAATACTCAGCGACAAAATATATAGTACAAAATATAGTTGTTCTTACCAACATATAACAAATCCAACATATTTATTCAATACAGATAGCATTGGTATATAATAAATAAGGTCATTACATTTATTGTAAAGTTGATCTTTTAGCGAAGCTAACTCATAAGGTATTTCATCTCTCCGCCTGTCTGTCAGCGCGCTGCGGGTGCAAAAAACTAGGTAACACTTCTCTTCCAGGAAAGTGAGCACGCAACATTAAAATAAGTTTGAGACCTCACACCTAGCCTCCCGCCAGTGTTGTGGACAATTTCAACTACCTACAACTGTCCTGTGCAAGACGTCAGGTGTTGACATCACTGCTGCTAACTTAATTTATTGTATTTGTGATTTTTTTTTTTAATTCATGTATTGCAACCTAAATGTACATATACAGTTGAAGTCAGAATTATTAGCCCCCACCTTGAATTTTTTTCTTTTTTAAATATTTCCCAAATGATGTTTAACAGATTCAGGAAATTTTCACAGTATGTCTGATAACATTTTTTCTTCTGGAGAAAGTCTTATTTGTTTTATTTTGGCTAGAATAAAGCAGTTTTAAAAAACATTTTAAGGTCAAAATTATTAGCCCCTATAAGCAATTTTTTTCGATAATCTGCAGAACAAACCACCGTTATACAATAACTTGCCTAATTACCCTAACCTGCCTAGTTAACCTAATTAAGCCTTTAAATGTCACTTTAAGCAGTATAGAAGTGTCTTGTTAAGTGTCTTATTAGAAATGAGTTAATAAAACTATTATGTTTAGAAATGTGTGAAAAAATCTTCTCTCCGTTTAACAGAAATTGGGGGAAAAAATAAAAAGAGGGGGCGAATAATTCAGGGGAGCTAATAATTCTGACCTCAACTGTATGTTCAATTTTGTTACATTTCAGCAGAACAAACTCAATTTTCTATGTTGAAATTCGATTTTAAAAAATATATAAAAAATAATCAACCAAAAAAAAGTTCAACCCAGTTAGATTTTTTCAATTTAATTTAAATTATGACTGCTCTGCATCACCCCTCAAAGAGGGTAGGATAAAATGGGAAATGATTTTGGGGATTAAAGGGATGTATGAAAATGTAATCTGAAAATATGAGGGAATGTCTGAGCCAACACATTATAACATATTATATATCCTAGCACATAAAAAACAAACCCCGGAATTTCAATAAAAATTATACTGTACATAGAGTCTGGTTGCATCTGGAGTTCCAGATGCAGCTTTATTTAGGCAAAGGGATAGTCAGACAGGCAGGGTCAACAGGAGCAATTGGTACAACATGGGTAATTTAATAAAGTAATCCAAAAACATAGGCGAATGGTCAGAACAGGTGGCAAAACAACATAAAAAACAAACAAGGTTCCAAATAACATGAAAGGCAAGTCAAGGAAATACGCTAGGAAATGCTCACTTACAGTAACAGTTTATAGTCCATATGATTAGTCCTGAACAGCTTCAGCTGGGTGTGTTTGCCATCGAGGAATCTGGGCCATGTGTGAGTGAAGTGCATGATAGGATCTATAGTTAAAGTAGCAGATTTGTAGCTCTTCAATGCTCTCTGCAAATGCTAGATTGCTGGTGATCATGACAGAGCTCAGACGGAAGGTGGAGTGGAGGTGGAACAGATGTGGGACGGAGGGCCAGATCCATGCAGCGAAGGTGGGCCTGGAGCGTGGAGCTGCGGAGAGCCTGGAACATGGAGCGTCAGTAGGTCTGGGGGCTCTGGCAGTGGTGACAAACTGCTGGTGGTCATCTTGTACACTGGTGAATTGGTGGCAGTCATCTTGTAAGTTGGCAAAATAGTGGCAGCCATTTTGTGACCAGGTAAAATGGTGGATTTATTGAGAATCAAGGCCAAATTTAATAAGTCACAAAGGGACCCTCGAGGGCCACAATGGATGAGGGTGGTCTTTCGAGGTTCATTTAGTCCACAACAGAACATTTCAACCAATACACAGTCAGGAAGATCTGTGAGTTGAGCAAGGTGTAAAAAGTCCTTGATGTGGTCCTCAAGGGCACGGTCATGTTGACGGGTCTGCATGAGCAAAACTTCTGGGTCCATTTCCAATAAAGCTGCTGGAACATGTATGGCTGAGTCTTCTGTAAAGAGAGTCTGGTTGCAACAGAGGTGAAGTTCCAGATGCAGCCTTATTTAGGCAAAGGGATAGTTAGACAGGAAGGGTCAACAGGAGCAAACGGTACAACGTGTGTAATCCAATAGAGAAGTCCAGAAACACAGGTGAATGGTCAGGACAGGCAGCATAACAATTTAAGAGTAAAACAAACAAGGGTCAAAAAAACACAAAAGGCAAGAAAAGATAAGAAAAATGCTCCGGTTACAAAAGTAACCATCGTTCCCTGAGGGGGGGAACTTCAATGCTATGTGGAAAAACTTCCACTATGGGGGATTTCGTTCAGAAAGCCAATCATCTGAAAGAGTATGTAAAAGGGCCAATGAAATGCCAATGAGTTGGCAGCTTCAGCTTGCGCAGCTGATGCTCGTTGCAATCAATTTGGTTATAAGAGCACAGCTAAAGCATCATTTTTTAGCTGAAGAGACTTTCACCTCAACAGCTAAGGGGCAATCATTATGGCAATGGAACATAGCATTGAAGTCCCCCCCTCGGGGAACAAGGGTTACTTTAGTACCGGAGCGTTCCTCTTCGGGAGAGGAACTTCAACGCCATAATGATTAAACCTTACCTTCGCCCCTGATGAGAGGTTTGCCAGGCAAGAGAGAGCGTGAGCGCACCTGCATTATCAGAGGCGTCGTCTTCCAACGTGTTCCCTGGCCATTACCTATCCCGCTTCAACAGAAGATTTACGGATTTAAATATATTTTTTGGGAGTCGCAATGCGTCTAGAATTTTCTAGGCATTTAATACGACAGTACATTGGGAAGCGTGCAGTCCCGATAGGGAGGATGCTGCGGAGGCCACCTGCTACCCAAGTGGGGAGACTGGTGGCAAGAGAGCATATGGACTAGCCCTGAGAAGGGGGAGTACGCATATGAATATAAGATGGTTAGCGGTGAGGGAAGACACGGGTCCGCATGTGAGGGGGGACTGCACCGTGGCTATATAAGCATATGGGATCGCCTAGTGGGGATCGCACATAGCGGGCACCTACACCCAGAACGCGGGCAGACCTACAACGTAACGGGCCAATGCCTGACTCCTCCGCTGAGTCAGATGCTGGGCGCCTCGGAGGAATCTCTGCAGGGTTCGCCAAGCGGGGAACTTACTGACAGAGTAATAAGTGGACGTATCTCCGTGTTAGGGTTATTTCCTCAATCACCAAGAGTTACCTAATACTCTTGAGGAAATCGGCTCCACTCGCAGAATATAACCCTTGCAAATGTGTTAGATGTCACCCAGCCTGCAGCTCTACACATGTCTGTTAGAGAGGCGCCGCGTGCATGCGCCCAAGAGGAGCGATGCTCCGAGTGGAGTGCGCTCAAACTCCTGGGGGACACGGCTCACCCTAGCTTAGGTAAGCAAGGGAGATGGCATCCACTATCCAGTGGGCCAACCTCTGTTCAGATACGGCACTTCCCTTCTGCCGACCACAATAACAGACAAAGAGCTGAATAAAGCTCTGAGTGCGGTCCAGATAGATTCGCAATTGCGAACTGGACATAGTAATGGAGGGCTGGGTCTGCCTTCTCCGGGGGCAGCGCTTGCAGGCTCACTACCTGGTCCTTAAACGGTGTGGTAGGAACCTTGGCCAGATATCCAGGCCGGGGTCTCAGGACAATGTGAGAGTAGGCCGGCCCGAATTCCAGGCACGAGTCACTGACCGAAAATGCCAACACGACCAGCAGAGCTGTCTTCAGGGACAGAAATCTTAAAGATACTGAGTCAAGTGGTTCGAATGGATCAGTGCGCAGCTCGTGAGAATGAGGGCGAGATCTCAAGATGCAAATGAGCTGTTGTCTGGTGTCGGCAGGAGGATTTCCCCGCAGAACACCAACAACAGATGCTACGTCATAATCATGCCCCTACAAGAGCAAGCTCCTGATTAGTTAATGCAGCACAAATGCCCGCTAAAGTTCAGAATTTCCAACTCAAGCGATTTGCACATCAAATGCTCAATTCGCTCGAATCGCGTCCTTTGCACGACCTCATTTGCGCAAATAATGTTGTTTTGCGCAATGTCTATTTATGTCTTTGCATTGATTTAACATGTAAATCACTTGCGCTTGACACTTCATCCGCATCAGGTATGAACGCACCATTAGAGTCGATTTTGAGATTTGTAACTAGACACTTTTATGCCCAAACATACACAATACATGCTGACAAAATTTCAAAAAGTAAAAAAGCATGATAGGACCCCTTTAAAAATATAGATGATGCATTTAACATGTAAATGTTAAAAATTAGGGCGACGCAGTGGCGCAGTAGGTAGTGCTGTCACCTCACAGCAAGAAGGTCGCTGGTTCGAGCCTCGCCTGGGTCAGTTGGCGTTTCTGTGTGGAGTTCTGTGTGCATGTTCTCCCTGCATTCGCGTGGGTTTCCTCCGGGTGCTCCAGTTTCTCCCACTATTCAAAGACATGCAGTACAGGTGAATTGGGTAGGCTAAATTGTCCATAGTGTATGAGTGTGAATGAGTGTGTATGGATGTTTCCCAGAGATGGGTTGCGGCAGGAAGGGCATCCGCTGCGTAAAAAACATGTGCTGGATAAGTTGGCGGTTCATTCCGCTGTGGCGACCCCGGATTAATAAAGGGACTAAGCTGAAAAGAAAATGAATGAATGTTAAAAATTAATTAGCTTTTAGGCTTTAATCCTGTGTAATGTCCATCTGAAATTAATTATTTGAACAGCCACGTCAACATCCCCTTGTGTTTTACTGTATTATAAATTCAGATGCTTCATCAGTACTATTAAACTCTTATTCTTCAGTGATGAAATCTGTCTTTGGTTATTTAATATTTGTTAGGTTTTGTCTTCATTGAAGCAATTGATGAGATGAAACATCAACCTTTCACAAATTAAGCCTTTATTAAACTAGATATGCATAGAAAGAATTAGTGAGGTACAGATACCTAGTTTTCTTTCTACCAGTCAGAACAGGAAATATTAACATGGAAAATAGTGCAAATTTTACATTCATCAGATTGACTGGATACCGTAACTTTGATATCAAGATGAAGTACTTCTTGTTTGCTGTCTTGACTGTGCTGTATTTAATAATCATATTTGCCAACAGCTTTCTTATTGGTGTTATTTGTTTAGCAAAAATCCTTCATAAGCCAATGTACCTGTTTCTCTGTAGTTTGTTTGTTAATGAATTGTATGGCAGCACAGCTTTATTTCCTTCACTTCAAGTTAATCTGCTTTTAAATGACAATACTATTTCTCTAATTTGTTGTTATTTACAGATATTTTGCTTGTGCACATATGCAATGATAGAATTTTGTAACTTAGCAGTTATGTCATTTGATAGATATGTGTCAATCTGTTATCCATTACAATATAACAGAATCATGACTCCTGTTAGAGTGGGTTTGTTAATTGCTTTGGTGTGGACTTACTGTTTCATTCAATTTTTTATATTTTTATCTCTTAATTTTAAGTCACAACTGTGTGGAAATGTAATGGAGAAAGTATGGTGTGACAACTATTTACTTGTGAACCTTGCTTGTTCAAAATCCTCCTTGAATAATACATATGGCATTTATCTTACTGTGGTGACAGCAGTGATTCCATTAGCACTGATATTTTATTCATATTCAAGAATTATAAAAATTTGTTTGAGTTTTTCTAAAGAAGCTAAGAAGAAGGCTCTAAGCACCTGTACACCACACATTATATCTCTGTTAAACTTTACATTGGGTTGCCTCTTTGAAACACTCCAAAGCAGGTTTGATGAAATCAGAACACCAGCTCTAATACGTGTAATTGTTTCACTATATCTCTTGATGTGTCAGCCACTGCTTAACCCTATTTTGTATGCAATAAGACTGAAAAATATCAGACAAGTATGTAAAAACTTGGTTCTATCAAAAATAGGTATTGCATAAACTGTCATTTAGGTATTTCAGTGTTTTTAAGGACATGTTGCAGATATTAAGCTACCATGTTTCTTTAAGATATATTTATTTATTAATGATCATTTTAAACTGTGTTTATCACAAAGAGATATATAGTATGGCACAATTCAGACCATATGAATGTGTCAATGACATCACAATATTACTATAAATCAAATGTTCAAGTCTTTGTTAAACAAGTCTGTTCTTTATTTCATACATATGTATATCAATAAAACATTTATTGAAGTTATTTTATTTTACCATAACATACACAACTTAATATTCAGTACAAGGTCTACTTCATGAATGTCAGTTGATAATTTTTTTATTGTGTAAATGCATACTTCCATTGTGCATGCCTTTCAGCACTCCTATGCATAGCCCTTTAATGCATGAATTATATTTTTGCATTTCTGAAGATTTAAGATAACAGATTAGCAAAGTAAATAAAAATAACAAATCACAGAGAATATAGAGAAAATCTAATATTGTCTCAACATTTTTTGGGAATATCAAGGAGAAACTGGTACTCTTTTCAATTAATAATGTGCTTCAAATATTTCATTACATAATTGGCCCTCCTCAAATATGTCTTAAGTATTTTATTAGACTAAAGTATTTTTTAGTGTTAGTCTCTATACACATTAAAACTGTGGTGGTTTTCTTTTAAAACACTGTAGACTATCTTTGCAATGACCAATTTCTTTCTTCTCTCTCTCTCTCTCTCTCTCTCTCTCTCTCTCTCTGTAAAAATTTAAGTATCAGTTGGTAGTGCTTGTAACAAAGTGGTGGGCATTAGGCCAGGCAGACACTGTGCAATTTCTTTTCCATTTCAGCATGGTATCAACTTACGGCACAGGTGTCAAACTCAGTTCCTGGAGGGCCGGAGCTCTGCACAGTTTAGTTCCAACCTGATTAATCACACCTGATCAAACTAATTGAGTCCTTCAGGCTTGTTTGAAACCTGCAGGTAAGTGTGTTGAAGCAGGGTTGGAACTAAACTGTGCAGGGCTGCGGCCCTCCAGGATCTGAGTTTGACACCCCTGACTTACGGGAAGATCACATGTAATGTCAAACCCAAGCTCACAAATCATGTGCTTAAACTATATGGTCTAATTCAGTGGTGTCCAAACTCGGTCCTGGAGGGCCGGTGTCCTGCAAAGTTTAGTTCCAACCTCAATCAGACACATCTGAAACAGCTAATCAAGCTCTTACTAGGCTTTCTAGAAACATTCTTGCAAGTGTGTTGAAGCAAGCTGGAGCTAAAATCTGCATGACACTGGCCCTTCGGGACCGAGTTTGGACACCCCTGGTCAAATTGCTTCGTTGTCACTTTACTGCTCACACTGTTCATATGAAATCAACACGTCACACCTGCTTCTTATTCTTTTTTGGTTAATGGTGGTTGGCAAACCAGTACGTGGTATATTTACGCCACCCAATGGGAAGGAGTGTGAAGCTCAGTGGAAAGGAATAAATTAAAAACCACAACAAATTATTATTTTTTTTCTCCTGATCAGTTCTTTATCTCACATATATATGAAGAGAATATCATACGCTTTAAATATTTTCTGTGCATTCTGGAATACATTCATTAATATTGCACCCCTGTGATTCTGGAAGTGTGTGTGTCTGTTTCAGTTTTCACACAGGTGCAGTGAGGCCATAAACACTGAGTTCAACTCAATCGGTTTGTGGCTTTTATTCAACTGTGCTATTCCCTTGCGAGGACCGAGCAAAATTTCTGACATGTTAGAAAACCATACGATTGGCAATTGGTAGATTTAGCCCCCCCATACATTGCATGCACACAGACTTATAAACGATCAGTGTTGGGAAGTAACTAGTTACATGTAACGGTGTTACGTAATTTAATTACAAAATAAATGTAACTGTAATTTGTTGCAGTTACTGAGAAAAAATGTGTAATTAAATTACAGTTACTTATGAAAATGTTAAAGATTTCAAATGGGGTTACATCTAAAAGTTTTCTTTAAAAATCTGAGATATGTTGAATAATATTAATCTGTAGCTTTGCCTGTTTTTGATATGCACGATGCCTTCTGCTAAGGTCATTTATTAAAGCGGTGCTATTCAGCTATAACTACATTTCTCAGCTACTGTCTAAATCAAATAGCTTTTCAGTAGCAAAGCTATTTTTTTAGTCAAGAAGTGCAGTAGCGTCCACTCAAGCTACATTTACCGATCACGGATCAATGAGTGACGGCACCGCAATTCACGGAGCTGTGAGGCCGGTGTCTAGCCGATGAAAATAAAGTCATATGACAGCAAAAATGACGATTTCTTCTTCTACCTGTTTTTCGGGGGTTGACAACAAACTTTTTGGGTGCATTGCTGCCATCCTCGCTCTGGTCGGTGATGTCGCCAATCAAGGCTAACACAAGAAATTTGCTTGATGGAAAGATGACTGAGGGAGAGGAAGTCGCTCTCTCTCTCTCTCTCTCTCTCTCTCTCTCTCTCTCTCTATACAGTATATATACATACATATATAGATACATACATGGCTTGACATTAACTTTTACATAACTCGCCATTTTCACTAGCCACACTAGCCACTAAGCCACTTGCCTCCTCGTTCATTTTTGTTTCTAAGCTTACTCGATGAACATGAGCAAATGGGTTATGCTTTCATTAAAAAAGTGTCGCATTGCAATTACTGTCACGATCACCAGCGATCTTCTCCCCATAGATCGCTGGTTAACATGCACATTCACAAATGGACTACAAATCCGCCATCTAATGGACTACATCTCCAAACATGCACTACACTCACATCACACACAACCGGTTCCATATCATCACTGATTACATCCCACAGCTGAAGCCGCTCAAGAACTGATTACACACAGTCCATAAACAGCACACACACTCACTCCAGTTGCCGAGTCTTGTTACCTGTTATCAGTTTCAATTCTAAGTGTTTCCTTGTCTTGTTTTTGCCGTGTTTAGTAGTGGTGGGCAAAGCGAGGCTTCATGAAACACTGAAACAGTCGAAGCAAATGTGTCGAAGCTTTTTTATGTATTGCACTGGAACAGCTTCAGCAAAGATCAGTTGAGCAAATTGAGGTATTAAAACCCACTTTTCTAGGCTTCAACCTTCAAGTGCATTAGTGGAGCGGTTAGGGTTCCTGACTTCCAGGTGGAAATTGTGGGTTTGAATCCAGGCTAACACAACTGTTTTGAAATGCTTTAATATCAGTTTGAATTGCTCTGTTCTTGTATCGTTTTGTTTCAACATTGGTCTGACATCAGAATAAACACTTTGTGAATAAATATGTCTTGTTTTGGTCATAAAACAGGGTTGTTGCTAGATCAGACACAGTTGTGGCCAGAAGTTAACAAGAATTATTTATATTAATTATTAAATTTCCCATTTATTGTATTTTATTAATGTCTACCCAAACCCAACCATCACAGTACTGTAAAAATATTAATTATTGTTTTACAGTGTTATAAAAATGATGCTAAATTGATGGCGTATCAGCAGCTGTATCCTATCTAGACTACACCATAAAACAGTAACATTATTAAAATAAATAAATTCATGATTTCGGAGTATTTGTACAAGTCGGGATTTGAACCCAAAAATCATTTGAAGCACAGTAACAACGTGCACACACACGGTCCACTAGGCCATATGAGACAGAAGTTTCACCCTGTCAGTCAAATGCACATTCGCCAGGTCTCGAAACGCTTCTGAACTGATCGATGCTTTGAATCGCTTTAGTCACGTGACCAGGTGTTTCGAAACACTTCAGTCACGTGACCTGGGTGTTTCGGATCATGCTTCGGTGCAGTGTTTCAAAACACTTGCGCTTCGAGATCTCGACACTGTGTCGAAACGTTAGTTTCACGTCAGCCATCCCTAGTGTTTAGACCCTCGCCTTGATTGTCTGTTTCCCCCTGTCTGCTGCCAGCCTTGTGACCATCTGCTTACTATATTGACTACGTTTCTGGATTGCCTTCATACATCTGTTTGCTCCTGTATTGATCTTTGCTTGCCTGACCATCCCTTTTATAAAACCTGCATTTGGATCTGCATCCTGTTGTCAGCGTCTATCCATGGTTACAATTACAGTAGTTTTCTTTTACAGGACTTTTCAGGGCTCAACACAATAGGGATTTACCTTTTTTTTTTTCTCTGGCCACACCAAATGAATTATTTCCTTGCCCCAAATTTTAAATAATGTGTCAAAACAAGCAAAATACTGCTGTATACATACACTTTTTATTCAACAAAACAGCTGACATTTAAAAAATATATATTCTCACGCATCTAAAACTATGCCCAGTGGTCTGTTCTGACTCCCAGATCACCAGTTAACTATGCATACAACAACATATTAAAGCAATATTGTAAAGAACGATTATTAAACTATATTAACAAAAATAACAGCAAGCAAAGAAAGCGGGTAAAAAAACATTCCGTGCACGATAATGAAAGGAGAACGGTTAATGTTAGTCCAGTTAATAATCTGTTTAAAGAATGGTTAAAGCGAAAGCGATAACAACTGCTGCTTACAAAGAATCTCGAGCCCTTGAAGGACTGTGGGTGCACGAGCATCGCGCTAGTTTCGTTTCCAGGCACGGTTGCTTCGAGTGAGGAAACGGCACAGGAGCTGTTAAACACTTGCGCGCATCAAATCATCTGTGCACGTGACACCAAAGCCCTCGTCAGTGAGTGAGGTAAGCCTGTCTCACCGTGCACGTGATCCTCTCATTCGTTATTCACCTGCTTTCTTTTGCTCACACGAAAAGTTGTTTTTGTCAGTCGTGCTGCTTCTCGATTCTAAGATCACATTACGCATATAGACAAATGGTCATAAACTAACAGTCTAATCTGTAGTGATGACAGGCCAGCACTGGCAATTTAAAAAATGAGTTTCAGCCGCCACGACCAAAATCTACCCGCATGTAAAGCCCGGTATATATATATATATATATATATATATATATATATATAGAGATAGATAGTTTACTGTAGTAAAAGCTAAAGTGTACTATGGTAATTACTATTAGTTCATGATAGTTACTAATGATACTACTTTATATAGTGTAATTTATTAATGAAGAACATTTATTTTAGACAATTATTTTATTTTTCATTTTTAGTAAGCAAGTATTCCAATTTCGGTTATTGCAACATATAAAAAAAAAAGCATTTACCACTTTGTAATTTTCCAGTCCCTTTCTTCCTGCAAACAGGTTTTAAGGTTGGCAACAGTATGGGGCTTTGTTGTCACATTTTGCACTTCAAAAATGTGCCACACATTCTCTATTGGACACAGGTCAGGACTGCAGGCAGGCCAGTCAATACTTGTATCGTCTTCTTCTGCAACCAGGACTTTGTAACGTGTGCAGAATGTGGTTTTGCAATGTCTTCTTGAAATATGCTTAGGCATCCCTGGAAAAGAAGGCAGCATATTGTGCTAAAAAATCTCTATGTATTTTTCAGCGTTAATGGTGCCATCATAGAAGTGCAAGTTACCTTTGCCAAGGACACTGACACACCCCCGTACCATGACAGACCCTGGCCATTTCTCCAAAAAATACCTGAAATACTGATTCATCTGACCCCAGTACATGTTTCCACTCTGTGATGGTCCATCCCAAGCCCAGAGAAGTCAACAGCACATCTGGACATATGGCTTCCTTTTGGCACAATGCAGTTTAAACTGGCATTTGTGGATGTAACTACTTATTGTGGTCCTTGACAAAGGTTTGCTAAAGTAGTCCTGAGTCCAGGTGGTGAAATCGCTCATAGATGAATGAAGATTTTTTATGCAGTGCCACCCGAGGGATAAGGAGATCACGATTGTTCAGCTTAAACTTGCACCCTTGTCCTTTATGCACTTAAATTCCTCCAGATTCCTTGAATCTTTTAATTATGTTATGTACTGTTGAAAGTGAAATATCCAAATGTCTCCCTATCTTTCTTTAAGGGACATTGTTTTTAAACATTTCATCTTTTTGATATATTCCACGTTAACCCTTTAGGTGTCGCAGTCAGGATTGCCTGAACGATTTTCCCCATCTTATTCTACATTGGTCAATGCATTTAAACTCATCAAAGTACAGGAGCATGGCTAAGCTGTGCAAACTGTTGTAATCATGTCTCCATAATCATTAATCATGTTTATCATGCAGTTATTGCCATTTATTACAGGTCCTTTTATGAGACAGAGAAGATACATTGTTTCAAGATAGTGTTGTGCCTCATGCCAAACAACAGGATTGCAGTTCCTGTGAAGTCTTTGTTCTTAAAGTAACTGAGGCAACTTCATTGATGAACCTAAAATGTCATTGCATAGTGAATATTGCTTCAGGACCTTATGTATAGCATTGAGACAAATTTCACGAATGAGCAGGACACATTGTCAATATGTGTTGTATTTGGTAAGTTCTCATGTACATTGTAAATAATTAACAGCGTGTGCATAATTGAAATCCGGTGTCCATTTAAATTTTGACATTCCTGTCAATGGTGTATATTCATGGAAAATTTGTATTACAAAACATTAACAGTTGTTTTTAGTATGCAAAATGCATCCTGAAGGATGAATCCCTACAGTTTATACAAAATGTGAAAAAATTAGAATGGAAATAGCTTCTTGCCTTTTACAGAACATTGGTAAGCATCACAAACCAAACATTGTTTCACATATTTTGATCTTGCAAGTGACTCTTGAAATGTTGTAGTTAATCCAAAGTAAGGGCAATGAGAATTTTGTTTATTTAATTATAACTTTGGATCATTTTATGATTACTTGCCATCCTTAGAGGACTTGACAAAATTGTGTTTTCTGTGTGAGGAATGTGATTTTATTGACTCCCTGAAACTGATATTACATGGCATAACATGTATTATGCATTTTAAAAGAACATTCTATCACATTTTATGAATATTAGATTGACTGTGACATTTGCCCACGATGGTTCCACTGTCCATGCGTATAAGAGACATGGCATTAACCCATCCTGCTTGTTGAATCATATTTCATTTCAATGATTTAAGTAATTGATTTGGTTCTTTGGTGTTTGTTTGCTGTGTGAAGTTTATTAAATGCTCAGTTATATACATCATTGTATGGGGGTAATGATATTGACCCTAAAAACTTTAATAAAAGCTTTTATTATAAACAAACTAAAATAAATAAGACCTTCTCCAAAAGAAAATAAACATAGTATATGAAATACTGTGAAAAGCCCTGGCTTTGTTAAAAATTATTTGGGAAAGACTTGTTACTTGTGAAAGATATGAAAGATTCTATAAATGATGTAGAAGCTACAATTCGGGACAAACTAGAGACCATATATCCCAGTTAAATAGCACAAATTGTGCATGACATTCAACATAATGTGGAGACACATATCATCTAAAGCACAATCAGACAAACAATACAACAATGTTTATCACATCATACAAGCTTCTTGATAAAGAATCATTCCGTGATGTGGTATACCTTTTTATGCTCTTGTTTACTGACTGTCATCGGGCATTAAAATTGGCATGTTCCATACATGCTTCAGACATTATGCACAATTGAAAGTCCTCACATGTAACTATATTAGCAAAGTATATGTAATTTCTCTAATAATAATAATTATTATTATTATCATTATAAGTATTAATTTGTTGCATGATTATAACATGGTTGCATCTACTCCTGTTGTCAGAATCATTATGCCCAATACAACTGGGTATTTTAATAAAAAAAAAAAAAACATTTTAATCTTTACCTTCTCCAAACAGCATTTGTGTTTTTCATAATTACTTATTCCACAATCTGCCAAATCACTAAATACATAATAAAATACAAATTGCATGAACAAAACCAAGTTTGTAATAATCTTTCCTCTGGCTTAATAAAAACATTAAAGAAAAAAGCACATAGATATGAACATGTCATTTCAGATCATTAAATTTTGTGCTCACAAACAATGATTATACCACAAAATATGTGTATTTCTGCTGAGACATTGTAATAGAGAATATAAAAAGGTATGCCCATTATTTTCACCGACCAAAGTATTAGTTCTTTAAACATCAGATACACATACTTTGTATGTAATTTTTGTATACATACATATAATGTACAATAGAGAGTCCTCATAATAAATAAGCCATGCCAATAATTTTATACGATCATAGACATTTATTTAGAAGTAATAAACAGTGCTTCATTACACCTTTGTTCGGTCTTTAAATTAAAGCCAAGAGCAAATATTTGTCTTCTAAATATTTTTGAAATGCTATTGTTTATCTCTTTTGTTCTAATTCCATATATAAGTGGATGTAGAAGTGGAGGGATCAGAATAAAATGAACTGACATGAACACGTTCACTTCTTTAGAAAGACTGAAATTAAATCGATTGTATATCACAGAAAAAAGAGAAGCCAATGAAAAATTTATAAAAGTAATCAAGTGTGGCGTGCATGTTTTTAGTGCCTTCTTTTGGGCACTTACAGATGCTTTCAAAGAGACAAACAATATCTGCACATATGATAAAATGACAAAGATTAGAGGTAGAACAACATAAAGAATTACCAAACATATGCCATAAAGGTCTGCCCAGGGGTTTTTGGCACAGGAGAGATTAACTACGGCCAGATTGTCGCAAAACAACTTGTTTATTGTATACCTGCACACAGGCAATCTTGATGTAAGATACACCTGTATGGCCAGTGAGCAGATAGGAAAGAAGTATGCAATAAAAAGCAGAAGTCTAATTTTACCCGGAGTCATAATATTGTGATATTGCAGAGGCTTACAAATTGAAACATACCTATCATATGCCATAAGTGTCAATAGCGCATATGCACATGTTCCATAAACGTTGATACAAAACACTTGTATAATACAATCAGTATACAGCATATCTTTTATATCGTCCACAAGATTGTCCATTATTTTAGGAAGTACAGCAGAGGATCCAATTAGCCCATTAATAGCCAGGTTAAATAAAAAAACATACATGGGCTTATGAAGAGATGCGTCCAAGCAGATCACCAGCATCAATGTTACATTTGCAACAACAGTTGTAAGATAGACTACCAGAGAGATTACAAAAACACCATAATTGAGTGCACTAGGAGGTCCATAACCGGTAAAAAACAGAGTAATGTTCAGACTAGAAAGACTCATTTTCCTGTTGGAGAGAAAGTTATTTCACAAATGTGCAGTGTACAGTATATTGACTCATGCATTTTACTCTAAGAACATCTATTTACCTGCTAATTCCAGACTATCTTGTCATAAGAGATTATCAGTTGGTATACAGCTTTTTATTACTTTTTTTTTTTAAGACACACCTCCACTGAATATAATTTTGCGTAAACAACCTACCCACTTTTTCCCACCTAAACAAATTTCATGCAACATTTGGTACAATAAGATATATATTACGTATATATTATAGAACTCCAATACATTTCTGCTCACCGAATGAATGACTATGTGTATGTAGCTTTAAAATATTAGTAATATTAATAATATTTACTAAAGGTGCTTGCAAATTAACCAACAGTGAGGTTAAATCAGGGATATACACTCATTGATGATCTGAACTACTATGACCAGTCATAGGTGGTGTAAAATCTATGATCATCTCCTGAATAAACCTCAATAACTGGATTTGTTTGAGGTAAGACTAAACAATATTAGACTAATCGGTGTATGGATCAGACCGCACACATAAAAAAAAAACTACATCTTGATAACATCGGGTGGCGCAGTGGGTAGTGCTGTCGCCTCACAGCAAGAAGGTCGCTGGTTCGAGCCTCGGCTGGGTCAGTTGGCGTTTCTGTGTGGAGTTAGCATGTTCTCCCTGCGTTCACGTGGGTTTCCTCCGGGTGCTCCGATTTCCCCCACAGTCCAAAGACATGCGGTACGGGTGAATTAGGTAGGCTAAATTGTCCGTAGTGTATGTGTGTGAATGAGTGTGTGTGGATGTTTCCCAGAGATGGGTTGCGGCTGGAAGGGCATCCGCTGCGTAAAATCGTGCTGGATAAGTTGGTGGTTCATTCCACTGTGGTGACCCCAGTTTAATAAAGGGACTAAGCCGAAAAGAAAATTAATGAATGATAACATCCACCAGACATGGTCCCACCATGGAGGTTGAATAAGTTGCATGCAAATCTGGATCTGAGCAAACATAAGAAGGCTGATATTTTTCCACATAACAACGAAAAGTTGCTGACATAAGAAATTTGGTTCCGTCTGGTTGACAGTCACGAACTAAAGACCTGGGGGCACTTTAGTTCATTTTTGAAGGGCACTTTTTATCCAAGAGAAAAAAGGGCATGTGCACTGCACAGGTTGAGCCCTATCTGTGCACGTGCCTGAATTACACTGTCAATTACACTATGACATTCGTATTTAAGATCAAAGCTCATTTTTTACAGTTGGTGACTTGGAGCAAGTGTGTGTGTGTGTTGCATGACTAAATATGTAGTCCATAACATGGCAGATTTGTAGTTCATGTGAATGTGAGTGTTTACCTGCGATCTCTGGTTGTTAGATCGCTGGTGATCGTGACACCAGGACATGTTGGACTATTTAAAAATAAACAAGGAGACAAAGCTGCCAAAACAACCCTAACAGGAAAGATAAAGGAGTGCAAAATCCCACCTTCAGATTTAATACCAATAATAAAAAGCTAGATTCTTAAAAAATGGCAAGCAGAATGGGATCAGTATTCAGAAAATAAACTTTATTTAAATCTAGCCTGAAATAGGAAGAAAATCAAACTATTTTTTTAAACTCAAGACATAATGAGATTTTTTACAGAATATGTCGTATTGGACACACAAGAGTCACAAACGGATATTTACTAAAGTTGAAGAACCTCCAAAATGCCAATATTACAACATAATATTGAAACCAAACTATTAAAAATACTTGTGGAATGCCCTATTTTAAATGTTATGGGACAAGGATTTTTATCTGGAGAGACATTGAATGAAATATTTTTAAACGTGAATCCTTCCAAAATTGTAAAATTTCTATCAAAAGTTAATCTTAATCGTTTTAGATTTTTATTTTATTTATTATTATTATTATTATGATTTGTGTATTTTATATTATGTATTTTTTATTGCTGCTGATGACTTTTAATTGATAGAATATTTTTATAACTATAAAAAAGTGATATTTATAAAATCGTTAATGGTAAACTTGATCCATTTTTTTTTTTTGCCATGACAGCCAGCAAAGCTGATTTGAAGCTCTCTGCTTCAAATGAGGCTCTATAATCACAGTTAAATAAGCCCAGGCCCGTTTCCCGGATCGTTTGAGAAGTGTAAGTGCTCTGAATCGGGCTCAGGCACGGTTTACTTGGCCGGCCCTGGCCCGGTTGGAAGAGGTGTGCCAGAGCGCGGTTCACTGGGGCTTTAGCGCGGTACGCTTGTGTGTGAGTGCAAAATGCGCCTGAGCCCTAAACTGAAAGCGAGATGTGACTTTTAAGGGACTGTTTCATATGGATTAATTAATCATTCTCACTGTTCAATGAACGCAAACTCTCATAGTTTATTAAAGGTGCAAACCTGCACGCAAAACTGCAAGACCTCCTAATTCCTGCAGCACGAGGACTTTATGATTGTTTATGAGCGTCAAAATTGGCTGATCTGTTCGCCGAAATATTTGACTGCGTGTCACTGCATATCAAACAATATAACTAAAGCAATCTCCACTGTGCTGAGCAAAAGCGCTTACTGAACAGTGCATTATCGATGACGCAAGAGTGCCCAGGCCTGAAGGTAATGTGAGTGCGGGCCGTCGGGGGAGACGGGAGGGGGGACAAGCGTGCTTTGGCCCGGTTCAAGGCAACTGTACATAGTGTGAGTACGGCCTAACAAATGAACTAGACATCGGAGCTTCTTGCTTCACCTGGGGTCTCGTTTGTTCAATTGGTGGACTTCATCACCCACATGTGCAATGACAGTGATACCTAGAGAGGCTTGCTTGGAAGGAACACATAGCACCAAGACACCCTAGTCCAGGGGATGAGCGAACGTGTAGTGATTTCATCTGATCTCTTGACTATATGTTTTGACACTCAGGTGAAGAGAGGGGCAGAGCTGTCAACTGATCACCACATGGCCTGACCTATGTCAGTGGGATTTTTACTTTCACCTCAAGAAGAGGGTGGCTGGAGACTGGGTAAAGCTGAAGAAGGAGTCCTATCAGACCTGGTTAGCTATTGCACCCTAGGCAATCGTGGAAGCAATTTGAAAGCAACTTGGGCCTGGGAAGACATTGGGGAGACCATGTAAGGAATGTCAATCAGCCTCAAAGAGATTCTGGCTAACTGTCTGACATCTCAGGAATAAAAGTTAGCTCTTCACCAACACTGTTGAGAGTGGCAGTGAGGAGCTGTTGTTGACTGGAAAAGCTGTCAGACAATAGATGGAATACTTTAAAGGTTTCCTTAATACCACTGACAATCTTTTTGTTAAGGAAGCAGAGATGAAAGATGCAGGGGTTGACTACAAGGTTGGATCGCATCTACACATAGTACCTCAAGTCTCTGGATGTTGTGAATGTTTCTGCATCATGTGGAGGTTGGGGACAATGCCTCTGCATTGGGCTACTAGGGTGATAGTCCCCATTTTTTTAAGAAAAGGGACCAGAGGATGTGTAAAGGGAGATCACACTCCTCAGCATCCCCGGAAAAGTGTATTCAAGAGTATTGGAGAGAATCTGGTCGCTTGTAGAACCTCAGATTCAGAAGGAATGTTGTGGATTTCATCCAGTACTTCACCTGGAAAAAAGTAGTTTGCCATTCTTAGGTTGGAGGACAGTCATTAGACCCTTTCACACAGTAATACAGATAAATATCCGAAAAATTCCAAGAAAATATTTACCTGTAAATTTAAATATGTGCAAACAGGAAAGGACATTTTAGATTTTTTTTCCCTGGAAAGGACCATTCACACATCCATTCCAAAATATCAGTAAATTCTGACATCATTATAACCATATATGAGATGTCACTGTAAAAAATATTGTTTAGACCAAACAAAAAAAATTAACGCAACAGTTTGCATCAATATATTCAAGTTACAACAACATCTAACAAAATAAAGTTCAGACAACAAACTTTATTATGTTAGCCAAATGGTCTTTTCCTCTTCAATCAGTGGTACTTTTACATAGCATAAACTCCATTTTTTAAGTTGAGTACTCAAAAAATTAAGTTGTTTCAACTCCCTTTTTTAAATTAAAATTTAAAATAAATCCTGTGTTATGTACTTAATTTCCATAATTATACATGCAAGTTTTCAAGTTTAGAACCTCAAATAAATTAAATAGCTGAAATTGTTAATTGTATGTTTTTAAATTTACTGTTCATTTAGTTGCTTGTAACAAATACATTCAACAACATTTTTGTTTTCCAGTAATTTTTTTGTTTTGTTTTAAACCACAGTCTTTCAGTATTTTACAAAACAAAAATATGTACTGTCTCATATAAACAGTGTGAAAAATAACAAAAAAACAGTAAGTGTTTTTGTTTTTGAGTGTGGACTTAAAAATACAAAGCAACATAAAGAGCAAAATCTACTCTGAAATAAGTAGAGACTTCAGAAAATAATGTCCTTGAGACGCATTACTTTTGCACTGGGCTTCAGTCCATCAAGTTCGAGAAACTTCACAAGTATATTTAAGTTCCTTGAGGTAGTTCAGATTCAGAGTATATATTATGCTCATCAGCAGACCACAGCACCTTGAAATATCCATTCCATTTAAAATTCTTATGCCCTCAATTATGATGGTTTCCATCTTGTGGTTCAATTCCAAAGTAGACTGATCACCAATAATGGCAATTGTCATTACTTGCCTCCTCATAAGGTCCTTAATGCATCCTCATTAAGGTCCTCCTCAAATTCTTGTGTATTTTTGTAAAGCAAGAAAAAAACTTTTTTGATTCAAAAAACACTGCTAACGTCAACTGTAGGAGTAGCCAACACTCTAGTGGAATGGAGAAAATTGATTTGGAAATTAAATAAAACTCACCTTATAATGTCCTTTGTGCCAAACAGTCTGCCTAAAACTTGTCCAGACTTGCTTCTTACTTGTTCAGAGGGGGAGGAGCTCTGAAATCCAGAATTCCATTTTTGTAGAAAAATTGAATTATTAACCCAATTTCTTTGGGTTGCTACTAGTTAAATATTGTTTCAAACGAATTGACTGACATATATACCCTTAAATTAGCTGCATTTTTTAGTTGATGTAATTAGCAATATTTTCCTGTTGTGCAAACTTAATAAAATTGTTTTGACAACTTAAAAGTTTTAATCTAATCAGCAATTTAGAATTTTTAAGTTAAAACAATGTATTAAACTATGTAGTGGTAACAGACCTCTTGAGTTATTTTTTAGAGTTTGTTGATGCTTTTTAAAACGTTAGCATTCATGTAGCTGCTTTTGTTCCAGAGACGGACCAAATTACTAGGAAAAATCCGCTATCATTACCATCCGGCAGAAGCACTAATTGCAGCTAAAAACAGCTTTGTTTACACATTTGACGACATTACAAATTCGGATGGATATTGTGGACAACATCAAAAAAAAAATGGAGAAAAACTTTGGTAACACTTTATTTTGATGGTCCATTTGAGTATTAGTAGACTGTCTGCTTAATATCTGTTGATACTGACATTTAACAGTCCTTCAACAGACATTTAACTGACAATAAGAAACTTTGCAAGTACATGTCAACTTACACTAACCTAAACCCTAAACCCAACCTAACAGTCTACTTATAATCTCATGAGAATAAATTGACATGTAGATACAATGTAACTTATATTCATCTAACGGACCATCGAAATAAAGTGTGACCAAAACTTTTGCATATGGAGATGTACATTTGAGTTTGTGCTGCAGCTTGTGAGATTTTTATAAAACGAAAGACTACCGGTATTGTAGAACACTCAAATTTGACTCACAGGAGCACTCCTTCACATGCACGCTTCCGTGAAACTCACAGTGGTTTATCATAAGCAATTTTAACATCGAAACGTTATCTGACTAACAAGCAGCAGCTAAATGTGTCTGGAGAAGGATTTAAAGTCATTTATTCTCATAAACAGCGCGGATGTTAATTTGTCTGATTGGTCGGAGCAGACATTAACGTCATTCTAAATGTGAAACTTGAATTTTCCTGGAAATTACCAGAAATGTTACAACTTCTCTTCCCGGAAAATTGGCAGAACGATTTTACCAGTATTTTTTAAAAGAGCCTGTTCACACATGATCCCTTTCCAGAAAATTGCCGGTAATTTTCTGGAAAAGTCTGTATCTGTGAAAGGGGCAAATGTCCCATAGCGTGAGGAGCTCTGTCACATGGGAGAAGCTAGAAGTAAAGCCACTGCTTCTTCACAATGATAGAAAGCAGTTGAGGTGGCTCAAACACAGTGGCGGCTGGTGTTAAAAAATGTGGAGAGGGCGCAAACACCAGAAAAAAAATCTAACTGTTGGTAAAGTAAGAGTGTAAAAGCCATTTTTCAGGTGATGCATCAAAAAACTATGACTAAAGCATACAATAACTGCATCACAAATCAGTTCATTTTAGTTCAATTTAGGTTTATTATCAGTAATGAAGTAATCAAGATAATCAGTAAACACACACACACACAAACAAATGTTGCCTAATCACTGGCCAGTAGCACTACTTGAAAATAAATTTTGCTCTCCTTTTTTTCTGGCTTGAAAATTTCTCAATAACCTTTTGGTTAAAGTCCGTCATCTCAGTCACCAGTCTCTTCTCTATTGACAGCATGGCCAATGCATTCAGCCTCTCTTGCGTCATGCTGTTTGAAACAGCAAACACGGAAATAGTAAAAGGTATGACTTAACATCATAACCTGGCAGCCAACTCCGTTTGTCATAACAAGTGCTGGAAAAGCCCCGAATATTCACGCGCTCGCCATCACTTGACTACCAGTGAATTTGCAAGGAAGGTCGATCTGGTCCAAGCTCCTTGATTCTTTTTTTTCTTCATCCAAACGCCTTGTGAACGGATATCTTTGTAAAGATACAACGGAATTTTCCTTCATCTCGAGAAAATGCATTCTAAGCTCTTTGGTGAGAATGGTCCAATCACATAAGGCCAATCATATAAAACATGATTCGTTCTAACAACAAAAATGGGAGGGTTCGGGGCGCAGAGCGCTGCGCCCCAAAGACAATTTAAAACAGGCCAATTAGAGCTTATTGTCATATCACGTGCATTGAAAATGTTTGTGTACCTACATAGAAACCCATTAGTCCGGCGCACCGCACACATATAAAAAAATATTGTTCATACATTTTTTTTTCAATAAATGTTAGTATGACTACAATAAATGTTAGAATGTTATAATTAAATCAATTTATTTTGTTAATATTTGTGATAATAAACATTAACATATTAAAGGGGTCTAACCATAGACTGTAAAACATAGGGTCTAACTTGAAGGGGGGGCAGCGCCCTCTATTGACCAGCCGCCACTGCTCAAACAACTGTTTTGGATGCTTTTCCTAAGGCATGTCTCACCGGGAGGAGACCCTGCTGTTACAACATAGTTTTGTTACGGTTACACGTTCCGTCCGTACTCCGTACCCCAGAGTTTTTGAGCCCTGAAAACTGAGCTTTTTAAAAATGCTGGACAAGTCGTTTTCATTTTAAAAAACGCTGCTGCTCCATGTCAGTGTGGATGGGGGGAAACGGAGACATCTGAAAACGAAAGCGCTACTGCAGACATCTGATTGGGACTTTTTCCTCACACAAAGTTCAGTCTTGCATCGTTTCCTTGTAAGTTCAGACTTCGCAAGTTTGATATGGAAAACAAACTCCTGAGGACACGTTGAGTAAAAACAGAGTACTTTATAACATCATTCACATCACACTGGCTACGTTGTTTCACTATATTAACAATAAAATGAAAACATGGTATAAGGAACTGCCTATTTTCATTTTGATATTAACTTAACAGACACTAAAATGTTGAGGCATCATGTAGCTACATATTTATATGACTGTAATTTTCACTGTATCCATATTTATAACAAAACATAACTGCCTCCTTTCATTTTCTTTGAAAATATGAATAGGTAGTGTATGAATAGGTAGTGTATGTGTGTGAATGAGAGCCTATGGATTTCCCAGTGATGGGTTGCAGCTGGAAGGGCATCCGCTGCATAAAACATATGCTGGATAAGTTGGCGGTTCATTCTGCTGTGGCGACCCCAGATTAATAAAGGGACTAAGCCGAAAAGAAAATGAATGAATGAATGAATTACTATAGTATATAGATAATTAAATGTCTGTTGACAAATGGACAAAACCTACCCATTTGAAAAAAGTATTAAAATAATGCATAATTATTTCAATATTAACAATTGTTACACCGAGTAGCATTTTACATCTGTAAATCAAGGTAAAAATGTACAAAAGTCATATTATTTAGTTCTGAATAAATAAATAACAAATGAACAAAGCTGATAAATAAATAAGGACACTTTTAATTTATGATAAACACTTTTTAAATTTATCATAAATAATTACACATTGACACTTATGCACAATTATTTCCAATCTGTTAAAAAAATAAATAAAACCAGATCTCAATCTCAAATCTATTATTGACAAACAAATGTCACCACTTCTAAGTGGTGATTTGCCACCATCTAGTGGTATCTTTGACATAGACTTTATCACTATATATACTTAGCAAAATGTTCTTCATTTAGATTTCAGGGTCTCTACAAAAACTCAGCATCGTTGCTTTCATTACCAAGTTAAAGCTTAACCACTCTCATATTGGAAATCTAAGTAAGAAGCAAGCAATCAAAAATAATAAATAACAACATATAACAGAAATAAAGAAACATGTTTTAATTTGAAAACCAGGTGAATGCGACTATCATCGTGTCCACATGGTGGACCACATGTATAAGGAATAGAAGCCCAAGACATTTTCTGACAGTAATACTACTGTGCCTGTTTACACTTGAGCACTTTTTTTTCATCATGAGTGCACAAAATGTCACACATGCAGTGCTGTCCCAAAAACAGATTGTTAATAACTAATACAACAGTTGGTAAGCTATATCCTAAGTCCAGTTTTCAGATGAAAATGGCTCAGCTGGCATTTAATTGGCAATGACATTAGGCATGTAAACTACTCACAAACAGCAAAACTATAGGCAATATATTTTGGTGCATTTAAACAAAAAATTATATGAATGAAAATAAGAGTTTGGTCACATAACTTAGTTCCAATTTTGGCTTCAACACTGACTAATCTAATGTACTGTATATGCACCAGGCCCGTAGCCAGCCTATTGAAAAAGGGTGGTTCGTTTTTCTTAAAAAGTGGACATTTTTTGCGGTTATTCACCTCAAATTATATTGCATTTTAATGACATTTTAAGCACTAATTTGTGCTGGATTAGCTTTTCGGATGGTGATCATTACCACACTTTTTGATGCAACAAATTACTTCCTTACATTTTCCTTCTTTTCAAAGTTTTTATTATATTGTTTTTTGTTTACAAAAAATTGTTTATTTACAAATGTGCTTTTTAACTGTAAGCTATTCCGCGATCCCAAATCCCGCGTTGCAGGGTAGGTTATTGTATTATTCATCAGAAAATATACAGTAACAAACACAGCACATGGAATACTGTGGTATTGTTTTGAAAATGAACTTTAACCCTTTATTCCCCACAGCCGCATATCTGGCAATCTCTCAGTGGGGGCTTATCCATCGCCTCCAGGCCCGCAAATTCCTATGTACTTTCGGCCCTCATCGCCCTTGATGCAAGAGCGACCAGGGCGTATGAGGCTATACCCCAGATGGAGCATGCTATTACGGTCAATATTTGCCCGTGAAGTGCCTCCACTTGGCGGGGTCAGCCGAAACTCCCGTCCTAAGCATGTAGATTATCTGCGTCTCTCACGGCCTGAACCTACACTGCTGCAGGCCAGGCCACCTCCACTCTGCATGCTATGGCCATGTACCATGCGATGTGTTGGCTAAGCTGCACAATGGTGGTTCTTCCTCAGGCACTATGCATGAGCTCTGCATGGCAACTGACTATTGCCTGATAACCACCAAGTCAGCCACTCAGGCCCTGGGAAGGACGATGGCCCTCTTAGTGGTCCAGTAACACCACCTCTGGCTAAACCTAGCAGATATGCTTGGAGTTCACAAAACTCACTTTCTTAATGCACCCATATCCCAGGCTGGCCTGTTTGATGACACCATCGGGGACTTTACCCAGGAGTTCTCAGCAGTGAAGGAGCAGTCAAGTGTGTTGGGACAAGTCATCTACCGGAGGACTCAAAAATCTGCTTCTCCTGCGGACCCTTCCACTTTGACAGCTCTTCGCCGAGAGTGCCCACCTGTGGCTTCAAGACCTGCTCCACCACCCCAGATCACTCCACCAGCTAATTGGCAGCATTGAGCGCCCCGCAGGTGGCCAGTGTCCCCACCCCATTAAGTCTATTAAATGGGCCACGAAGCATACCTGAGACAGGCTACCCAGACAAGAAAGAAACTGCTCTATCTTTGGAGGAGGGCCGAAGAACTCCATCCCATCAAAACAACATCAAGCTACCAAATTTTCAAAAAAAGAGAACTTTTCTCTTTCTCCTGGTGTGACAGTCTGAGCACTGCCAGCATGAGACACAATGCCTTCCAGCTCACAGCTTAGGTGCATTTTACCACAGGCTCCGAGGGTGTCAGAGGACGGGCTCCTTTCTCTCGCATCTCCAGCCTCTCCGCGGGATCCTGGGAGGAAGTTAAGGGACAACCTCTTATTTTCTGCTCTTCCTCAGGATGCGCCACCTCCCCATCCCATGCTGCCCCACCGCTGGTGCATCAGCAATTGCGCCGATGGTGCCATTCGCACAGGCTCTGCAAGAGTCAACATGAGGATTACAGCCCATACTTCATCGTACCTTAAAAGAACTGTGGGTCATGACCAATCTTAAATCTTTGCATTCTGAACCTTTATTTCCACAAGATGCTGTTCAGAATGCTTATGCAAATGCGCATTATTCAGTACATCTGTCCTTGGGATTGGATTGCAGCAATGGATCTAAAGGATGCAAATTTTCATGTCTCCATTCTTCATCGCCACTGACCATTTATTTCTACGCTTTGCATTCAGGGCTTAGCATGGCAGTAGAAAGTCCTGCCCTTCAGGCTCTCCCTGTCTCTGTGAGTTTTCAACAAGCTTGCCAAGGGTGCCCTAACACCCCTTCTGCTCATAGGCATTCTCATACTATCTTGGTTGGCTCTAGCCACTCGACTCAGTATTCTTGAGAGTTCTGTCCTTGAAGAAAGCTCTGCTGGTTACATGGGAATCAATAGTCGAGGGCCGATTTGGGCTGGCCTACTCTTGCGATAACCTAAGAACCTTGCCCAGCTTTGTGCCCAAGGTTCCTACCACACCCTTTAGAGACTAGGTAGCAAACCTGCAAGTGCTGCACACGGAGGAGGCAGACCTAGCCCATCCATTGCTGTGTCCCGTTCATTCTCTGCACCTTTATGTGAACTGCACTTAGAGTTTGAGATCTTCTAAGCAGCTCTTTGTCTGTTATGGTCAATGACAGAAGGAAATTGCTGTATCTAAACAGAAGTTGGCCCATTGGATGGTAGATGCCATTGCCCTCACTTATCAGTGCCAGGGCGAGCTGTGTCATCCAGGAGTGAGAGCCAACGAGAAGTGTCACCTCCTCTTGGGGGTTAGCACGTGGCACCTCTCTAGCAGACATCTGTAGAGCCATGGGCCGGGTGACACCTAATACACTCGAAATACACTCGGCTAGCCCACATGTCCTTATTGTCACCAGGTCTCCCCAGCTGGGTAGCAGGTGGCCTTTGCAGCATCCTTCACTTTCGGGACTGGCACGCTTTCCCATTGTACTGTCGTATTGCAAAACTTCCTAGTTTAACTCAGCTATGTGAAATATTTTACGACTCCCTAAAAACGGAATAAATCATATTCAGGTAAGTAAGGGCCTAAGATCATTGGAGGGCTGCGCAATTTGGTGATGATTGTGCACTCATGCTGTGCTTGGCAAACTTTTCACCAACGCTGTGGTGTGGTCCAGGTACTGTGGCGCTTTTCATACACTTCCCCCAAAGTGTCGTCCCAACACAGCATTGGAGTTCCAGACCTGATGGGGAACTTCCTGGTTATGGATGTAACCCACATGCCCCAAAGGATGGAATAGAGATGGTGTGTCTCAATAACTGTTTGGTCAGCTTCTTTAGCCTACAAAAACTTGCCTCGCTCTTTGCAGCTGGTGGCTTTATACTCAGCTAATTATAATCACCATCAGCTGTGAAAGCTGTGTGCTGCCAACTCATAGGCATTCATTGGCTAATTTTCTTACTCTTCAGAATGATTGGTTATCTATCGACACCCCAAAGTGTCATCCCAACATGGCATCTCCATTCCTCCCTTCAGGGAACGTGGGTCACATCTGTAACAGGACGTCCAATATTCAATTCATCTTTATTTCTATAGCTCTTTTAACAATGCAGATTGTGTCAAAGCAGCTTAACATGAAGTTCTAGCAAATTGAAACCGCTTCAGTTTAGTTCTCACAGTAAAAGTTCAGTTCAGATCAGTTCAGTGGAACGTAAATGTCACTGCTGAAAGCCGAAACAATGAAGAGCATCTCCACCAATGAGCAGCTCTAATGGTCTCAAGCCAAGCATGCCAATGGCGATAGTGGGAAGGAACAAACTTTACCAAATGCAAAAAGTGAAGCAAAAATTCCTCGAGAGAAACCAAGGCTCAGCTTGGCACGACTAAATGTCCAATGGCCAAATGTCTTGTGCAGAGCTGTAGTATTTTGGAAAGTGTTCCCAGCTATGGTTGCCCTAATTAATGCAGCCTAACTATGCTTTAGAGGATTTGGATTTCAAAGTTATGTGTTTGTGTTTTATGTGCATGCAAAGAGATGTATTTTTAGTCTAGTTTCAAACTGACAGAGTGGGTCTGCCTCCTGAACTGTGCTAGGAATGCTATTCCAGAGTTTAGGTTCCAAATATGAGAATATGAGAAATATGTCAAACGCTCAATTTGCATAATTCGCGCATACCGCGCCGCAGGATGTCTATTCGCGCCTTTGCAGTGACTTAACATGTAAATCACTCGCACTTGACGCTTTTTCCACGTCTGCTGTGAACACAGCATAAGGCCTACATGTCAACCACCTATCTAATGATGTAGCAGCCTGAAAATAATTTGTCTCATTGCTATTCTTTGTGTTGAAATGTTTAATGATGGATTCAACTTTAGATTTCTCTCTCTTATTTTCTGCTAATTGGCCCCTATAAGGGTTGGTTTAGGGGTATGGCTAGGCAGTATTATTAACCTCAGAGCAAAACAATGGAAGTCTATGCAATGTCCTATGATATCCTATAATATTGAATCAAACATTTGTGTGTGTGTCTGTGTGTGATTCCACATTTCCTCTGTAAACTCCTTTAAGAGGTATGCATTGCATTTGTGAATATCTTTGATTTTTGGTCACAAAATGTAAAAACTTGGAAAACAACTGGACACAAATTGAATCCTATTTGACACCATAAAAATAGTACTCCTCTTTGGGAGTAGTTCACAGACTCATGGGAACACAACACCGTGTATTTAGAGATGATGATATGTCAAGCTTTTATTTCACTCTAACAAATAAGACAAGACTTCTCGTCTGGAAATATAAAGGGTTTCTATTTAGCAATGCAATGTGGAGAGCACAGCTTGATGATTGTGGATAGATTTAGCATGTCTTGTTTACTCCAATATACATTTAAGCTTGTCATGTCAATGTTTTATTTTATTTTTTTTTACTTTTAACTGAATGCATGTGAATTTTTCTTTTCCCTCTGCATTTATTGGCACAATACAGTTGATATGATGCCTGATCAACCACTATGTAAATTCTTTTGTATTGTGTAATGCTCGAGTGACGTCACTGCCGCTGCTGCTGCTACGCGAGCCACGCAGCGTGTGTTTGTAGCTCTGTCGCATAGATTCGCAATTTGCATTTTTATTATCGAATACCTCCACATTCGCTTAATACTACTTAGGGGGAACAAACCCTAAATACATTTTATACAACATTTAACACTTTATACATATAAATCTACTTTAAAACGTTCTGTCTCTCGAGCATCCGCCTGGTGTTTGTAGCTTTAGCCAGCTAGCACCGCTGGTCAGCTAAAGCTACCGACTGCTTTCATCCCCTAATTTTCTCACTTACTGGCTTTGCTCGTTACCCTGTACGATGTCGCTTGTGTCTCTGTCCTTGTGTGCAGGAGAGACATCGATGGAGGTGCTGGACATGGAGCTGGAACGGCTGGAAGAACACATCCGCCTTCTGCAGATGAAGCGAACTGAACTCAGGGCGCAGAGAGCATTGCTCGATGTGCCCCGCGCTCCGGTTCGCCCATCTGAGGTAAGTGCAAAATACAGCCGTAACACTCCGTCCACCTCAACCCCGTGTGTTTCTCTGTCCAGGCCCAGCGCGCCTAGGACGCGGCTCGCCCAGGCGTCGTTCACGCCGACACCCGGCTACCACGGCCCCTGGGTGCAGCCGCGTAAGGTGCCCAGCAAGCCCCGGGGGACAGCGTCTCCTCCTCCCGTGTTCGAGATCTCCACGGAGAACCGCTTCGCCCCTCTCCGCGAGACGGGTCACGATGTGGCTATCATCGGTGACTCCATCGTCCGACATGTCCGTCCTGCTTCCACTTCAGGTAATAAAATACTCACATTTTGCTTTCCTGGTGCTCGCGTTAAGAATATTTCTGCACAGATTCCAAGTATCCTGAGCACTGGCGAGAGCCTCGGTGCCGTTGTCCTCCATGTGGGGACGAACGACACCGGGCTCCGCCAGTCGGAGATCCTGAAGAGGGACTTCAGGAGCCTCATCGAGACGGTTCGACGCACCTCGCCCGCCACGCAGATCATCGTTTCTGGACCGCTTCCTACCTACCGCCGAGGAAATGAAAGGTTCAGTAGACTTTTTGCTCTGAATGAATGGCTATTAACATGGTGTAATGAAAGGAAACTGCTCTTTGCCAATAACTGGAATCTTTTCTGGGAGCGCCCTAGGCTTTTCCGTCCGGACGGCCTGCACCCTAGTCGAGCTGGAGCGGAACTGCTGTCGGACAACATCTCTAAGATGCTTCGCTCTGTCTGACTAGTAAGTAAAAATTCACAAAATTCACATTTTATCCATATAGACTCTTGTTCGACCCACTTAAATTACAGTAACACATGTCTAGCTTACCCCATAGAGACTGTGTCTGTTCCTCGTGTTAGACCAACAATTAAACGTACTGTGTGCTCTAGAAAAAATCTATTAAGAATAAAAGCTGAAAATCCAATAAAAAGTGATAATACAAACTTCGTTAAGCTTGGTCTCCTAAACATCAGGTCACTAGCACCTAAAACACTTATCATTAATAAAATAATAACAGATAACAATCTAAATGCACTCTGTCTTACTGAAACCTGGCTGAAACAAAATGACTATATTAGCTTAAATGAAGCAACTCCTCCAGGATTCACATATAAGCATGAAGCTCGTCATACTGGCCGTGGTGGTGGAGTTGCATCAATCTTTAGTGATATTCTTAATGTTAATCAGAAAAAGGGACTTATGTTTAACTCCTTTGAGTTATTAGCTCTTAATGTTCTGCTACCGGATATTATGCAAAAATCTATGTTATCTCTCGCTATAATCACCATATATAGACCCCCAGGACCCTATGTCAATTTTCTAAAAGAGTTTTCTGATTTTATTTCTGACTTGCTAGTTAAAACTGATAAAATACTAATTGTAGGAGACTTCAACATCCACGTAGATGACTCCAATGATACACTAGGGCTCGCCTTTATGGATCTATTAAACTCACTTGGGATAAAACAAAATGCTGTCGGTCCAACCCATCGCTTAAAGCATACATTAGATCTAATATTGTCTTACGGAATCGAGGTCTTTGATGTAGACATTATACCACAAAGTGATGATATTACAGACCACTACCTCTTACTATATAAGCTGCGTCTACCTGAAATTAGCAGATCTGCACCAATGTACCGCCCTGGTAGGACTATCGTTCCGTCCACCAAGGATGAATTCATAAATAACTTACCTGACCTTTCCTTATTTCGAAATACACCCGCAAACGCAAATGACCTTGATGTAGTAACCAGCAATATGGATGCCATCTTTACTAACACACTAAATACTGTGGCACCCATCAAATTAAAAAAGGCTAGAGAGAATAAAACTACACCATGGTACAATAATCATACTCGCGCTCTCAAAACAGCAACCCGTGCTCTAGAAACGTAAATGGAAAAAAAACTAATTTAGAGGTTTTTAGAATTGCGTACAAAGACAGTATGTCCAGTTATAGGAGGGCTCTTAAATCTGCCAGGGCCGAGCACCTCCGCAAACTGATTGAAAATAATCAGAACAATCCTGGATTTTTATTTAGCACCATTGCTAAACTAACAAATAATCGATCATCTTTGGAACAAAATGTTCCACCGCAAATCAGTAGTGATGACTTCATGAATTTTTTCAGTGATAAAATAGAAGGCTTTAGACAGAAAATAGAAAATGTTAAACTTTCTGCACCACCTCATACTCCAGATGCAGAAATATTTTCACTGAATCAAAATAACCTACAATGCTTCAAAATCATAGAACAAGAAGAGCTAGATAAAGTTATAAATAGTTCTAAATCAGCTACATGTATGTTAGATCCAATTCCAACAAAATTACTTGAAAGAGCTTGCTACCTGTTATAGGAGAACCTCTCCTTAATGTTATCAACTCTTCTTTATCTTTAGGCCACGTTCCAAATCCTTACAAGCTAGCTGTTATTAAGGCCTATTATTAAGAAACCACAACTGGACCGAGCAACTTAGCTAATTATAGGCCTATTTCAAATCTTCCGTTTATGTCTAAATACTAGAAAAAGTTGTTTCTACCCAATTATGCTCCTTTCTGCAGACAAACAATATTTTTGAAGTGTTTCAGTCAGGTTCAGGCCTCATCACAGTACAGAAACCGCATTAGTAAAAATAACCAACGATTTACTCTTAGCTGCTGACCAGGGGTGCGTCTCACTGTTAGTTCTACTCGATCTTAGCGCCGCATTTGACACCATTGACCACAATATTCTCATAGACCGCTTAAATTCTACAGGTGTCCAAGGTCAGGCCCTTCAATGGTTTAGGTCATACTTAGCTGATCGCTACCAGTTTGTGAATATTAATGGACAGCTTTCACAAGTCAGGCCAGTAAAGTACGGGGTCCCTCAAGGATCAGTTTTAGGCCCTTTGCTGTTTACAATATACATGCTTCCCCTGGGAGACATTATTAGAAAACACGGGATCAGCTTTCACTGCTATGCAGACGATACTCAATTATACATTTCAACTAAACCTGATGAGATGTCCGAACTGTCTAAGCTAACTGAGTGTATTAAAGAAGTTAAAGACTGGATGACCAACAATTTTCTTCTCTTAAACTCAGACAAAACAGAATTATTACTTATCGGGCCTAAATCCTCTACACAGCAGTTCTCACAACTCGACCTGCAATTAGAGGGATACAAAGTTAGCGTTAGCTCTACTATAATAGATCTAGGTGTGATATTAGACAGCAATTTAACATTCGAAAATCATATATCCCATGTCACAAAAACTGCCTTCTTTCATCTAAGAAATATCGCTAAATTGCGAAGTATGCTATCCATATCAGATGCAGAAAAGCTAGTTCATGCTTTCATGACTTCTAGGCTAGACTACTGTAATGCTTTGTTTGCTGGCTGCCCAGCATCCTCTATTAACAAACTTCAGCTAGTGCAAAATGCAGCTGCCAGAGTTCTTACCAGATCTAGAAAATATGATCATATCACCCCAATTTTATCCTCCTTACACTGGCTGCCTGTTAAGTTTCGTATTGAATTTAAAATATTACTCCTTACCTATAAAGCTTTAAATAATCTAGCTCCTGTTTATCTAACCAACCTCCTGTCTCGCTACAACCCAACCCGCTCTTTAAGATCTCAAAACTCAGGGCTTCTAGTAGTACCTAGAATATCAAAGTCGAGTAAAGGAGGTCGAGCCTTCTCATTTATGGCCCCTAAACTCTGGAATAGCCTTCCTGATAATGTCCGAGGCTCAGACACACTCTCGCTCTTCAAAACTAGATTAAAGACCTATCTTTTTAGCAAAGCGTACACTCAGTGTAGCACATAACGGTATGACGCATGATGTGCCCCACACATGATTTTGCTTCTTGTTTATATACACTATGAACAGCAGCTACGCTAATTATTCTCCTTATTCTGTATTTCCACCTGGGGGTTCTCATCCCGAGGCCCTCAGACTATGCAGTGCCACTGATGCGATCCAAGACCAGTGACGAGATGATCCTAAGGTTTTCTGGACCAGGCCGTATCCTGAGCAGCTGCTGTGGTGGTCATCGTGGAGTGAGAGCCTGAGACTGTCCCCTGTGACGCTCCAAGGAGAGACGAGTCTTCGCTGAGGTCCAGCTTCATGCGCCTAGACTGCAGCTCTGCACAAGACGTTTGGCCACAGGAGAAATGGTCGTGCCCAACCGAGCCTGGTTTCTCTCGAGGTTTTTTAAATCTTCACTTTCGCCAATTGGTGAAGTTTTTTACTCGCCGCTGTCGCCACTGGCTTGCATGGTTCGGGATCTGTAGAGCTGCGCATCGATGGATTTGCTCTTCAGTGTTTGGACTCTCAGTAGTGATTATTAACCCACACTGAACTGAGCTAAACTGAACTGAACTTAATCGCTGAAAACTGAACTGACACTGTTTCAATTCACTATAATCTTCCATGTGAAGCTGCTTTGACACAATCTACATTGTATAAGCGCTATACAAATAAAGATGAATTGAATTGAATTGAATAAAAGGCTTTTTTTAGCATGAAGGATCTTACTGCACAAAATACCTCATTCACTGAGTTCAGATTAAATGGTTTCTACAGCCTTGGAGAATGGAGGCCTTTTTTATTCATCCCATTCTTTCTGATGTTTATGTTGGCAACCATAGCAAATTCTATTCTCATATATTTGATCAAAACTCAGAGGTCTCTGCATTCTCCGATGTATGTATTAATAGGTGTTATGGCCGTTGTAGACTTGATTATGCCTTTATCTTTTGTTCCTAACATGCTTCTTAGCTTTTTATTCAACTGGAGTGGGATATCTCTAACTGGTTGTTTGATACAAATGTTCGGCATTCATTTTGTGGGATCATTTCAAGTTACTCTGCTTTTTTGGATGGCATTGGACCGTTATTTTGCAATATGCAAACCTCTTTACTATCATAAATACATGGAAATTTCTAACTTTCTTAAGTTTGTTTTTGCACCAGTAATCAGAAATGCGCTCCTGATTGTCACCATGGTCTCGCTGGCTGGAAGACTGTCATTTTGTGCAACAAATGTAATTGATCACTCTTTTTGTGAGCACATGGCATTGGTTCAGTTAGCATGTGGAGATATATCTGCTAATAATATTGTAGGACTTCTGTCTGCTTTCCTTATAGCAGCTACAGATTGTATTCTTATTACTGTCTCATATGTTGTGATGTTTTTCTATGTTTTGAAATCTGGAACAGCTAACATGAAGGCTTTGAACACCTGCGTTACTCACTTAATTGTGTTGTCAATTAGTTTGACATCTGCCTTGACTGCATTTTTGTCATACAGAATACGAAATAATCTTTCTTCTAACAACCGTATATTTATAAGCACAGTGTACTTATTTTTTCCAAGTTGTCTACATCCGTTAATCTATGGATGGAGAACAAAAGAAATCAGACAAACATTTCTGCAGTTTATACACAAAGCACATATATTTCCTTTGGAAAATAAATGGATGAATAATTGTACTGTGAAAATGTACAATTATTTTAAACAGTGAATTGATTATACACTATATTGATTATACAGTGAAAATGTACACACACAACGTGTTGTTCTGATTTATAAAAAGCATGAATGTTTTTGCAAGATCATATAAAACATCTTAATAGCGATAGGAACCTATACAATGATGTAAAAATGTAATCTTTCCTTGACATTAGTAAATGATGGCTTATTTCATTTCATGAATACTAGTCAATACACGAGCTGTATGCTTTGTCTGTAATGCTTATATCTTATGTAAACATGGTATAGCACATATACTATTACCCTATTGAGTCTTAAAATGTCATACCTACCATAGAGGCCTTTTGAATAATGCTAACAAAAATCTATACTGTATTTTAATACATGTATTATAAGCAAAATATTTAAGCTCTCGTGTAACCTCTTAACATTGTAAGATCTTCTGTCTGTGAAACAACTAAACAGATCCACTGAATTAATAAATTGTAATGTTTAAATATGTGAAATAATGTTTAAATATGTTACCAAACTATGAATTTCAAAGTATATGCTTGACCATAAATTAATAGGATAGTATATAAGAAATAAAGAATAGGACTTTATTATGCGAAATGAGCAAATGTATTTATTTGTTTTGTGATTTTAAAACATAACCGGTAAGGGACCACCTTTAAAATCCATACACTGTGTTTAAACCAGCGGTTCTCAATTACAGGCCTTGCATCTGCTTTGCATATTTTGAATGTCAACACTACACAAGTGTTCATTGCTCCCTACTCTCTGAGCATAGAAAATCTTGGTATCACTTTATTTTGATGATCCCTTTAACACATTGTTGATTTTAAGTTACATTGCATCTACATGCCAACTGTTTCTCATTTGAGTATTAGGGTGCTTTCACACCTGCCTTATTTAGTTCGGTTGAATCGCACTAGAGTTCGTTTTCCCTCTTGGTGCGGTTCGTTTGTGCAGGTGAGAACATAGCAATCGCACTCGGGTGCGCACCAAAAGCGGACCAAAAAAGCGTACCGAGACCTGCTTGAAGAGGTGGTCTCAGTACGCTTTCAAACGAACCCTGGAGCAGATCGCTTGTGGTGAGAACGTGATCCAAACTAAAACAGACCCAACCGCAAAAAGTACTGCGCTTTTTTAGACTAATCCAGCTGCCGTAGTGCGATGCGCTGTCTATCTTATGGGGTTTGGAGGAAAAATATTTGTTGACAGCGCTTTACCAACAGTTTTAAACAGAGAGAAGAGAGAGAGAGAGAGAGAGAGAGAGAGAGAGGAGAGAAAGGGAGAAAACATTACCTGATGGATCATTGGTGATATTTCTGAAGATGACCATGTCGCAGTTTAGCTAAATTATTTCACGCCTTCTCCTAATGCTTTCGCCGATTGCAATGCATTAAACATTGTTTTCCAGCCCCAGCCGCCCTTCATTCTCGAAATGTATAGTTTGTCTAAAGTGATGCATACAAACTACATAGTATACTATGACCAGGGATACTGCATCAGCCAGCGCAGCGACATTGTGTGTCTGCCGGTTTGTTTATTTGCGGTAGTTCCACGTGAATTCTGACCAATTGAAAAGCAGTTTAGGAAATACATTCAATAACATCTGGTCAGTGAGTGATGTAGATTTTGTCACATGACTGCATTTTGGTTCGTTTCAACTGGTTCGGACCAAAGCAATCAGTGTGGTGTGAAAGGGACCCAAAACGGCAGAAAAATGCTACAATGTATCATTTGTTGCCTTTGGTCCGGACCAAATGAACCGAACCACATATGTGAAAGCACCCTTAGTATACTGTAAGGTTAGTGTTGGGGTTAGGGTTAGTGTAAGTTGTCATGTTCTTGCAAAGTTAACTTATATTGAGGAGAGTTTGTAGTCTGTTGGACCAGTGTCAGCAGATATTAAGCAGGCAGTCTAATATTCTAATGAGAATAAGTTGGCATATGGCTGGTGGCATCTAAAAATTATTTAGCTTTTATCACCTATAAAAATGTCTCAATATCTGATTACATCATGTCTGCACCTCACATCTGTCACTAGAGGCATGCACATGCCTCTGCCAGCCCACACGCACACATATAATGTCATATTAAACGTGAAAAAACAAGCAAGCACAATCATGGAATGTGATTGTATCTCAGCGCAAACTCAGTGCAGCTTTCAATCTGAAAGAATCCTGAACCTGAGCCTCCTGACCCACTGGGGTTGTCTGAACTGCCAGTGCCTGTTGACCCAAAGCCTTCTGACCCACTTGAGTTGTCTGAACTGCCAGTGCTTCCTGGACCAAAGCTTCCTGACCCACTGGGGTTGTCTGAATTGCCAGTGCTTTCTGAACCAGAACATCCTGACCCACTGGGGTTGTCTGAACCACCAGTTCTTCCTAAACCAAATCCTCCCGACTCACTGAGGTTTGTCTGAACCACTGGTGCCTCCTGACCCACTGAGGTCGTCTGACCCATCAGAGCCTGCTGAACCAGAGTCCCCAGAACTACTTCAGGTCCATGCTCGAGGCCCTCAACAGCTCCACTCTCAAGGCCCTCTGCAGCTTCACGCTCCAGGCCCTCCTCAGCTCTACGCTTTAGACCAGGGCCTAAAGGGCTGCAGCTCTGCACAGTTTAGTTCCAACCCTAATTAAACACACCTGATCAAACTAATTGAGTTCTTCAGGCTTGTTTAAAACCTACCAGTAAGTGTGTTGAAGCAGGGTTGGAACTAAACTGTGCAGGGCTGCGGCCCTCCAGGAATTGAGTTTGACATCCCTGCTTTAAACCCTCCACAGCTCCAGGTCCTCCACAGCTCCACACTCCAGGCCCTTCGCAGCTCCACACTCCAGGACCTCCGCAGCTCCACGCTCCAGGCCTACCTCTGTGCATGGACCTGGCCCTCCATCCCTCTCCCTGTTCCGCCTCCGCTCCACATCCCTCCTGAACTGTAATTTTAGCGTCTGGAATTAGCTCCTAAAGGGGGGCTCTGTCACAATCATCAGCGATCCAGGCTTGCAGATTAAACATGCACCATGCAACTACAATTCTGTAACTTTATGAATTACAAATCCCATCATGCACCTCACACACACCTGTTCCAGAATCACAGATGATTACACACACAGCTGGGAGCTGATTAAAGACTGATTACACAGACTATATACACTGATCACGTTCCCACACAGTTTGCTGAGTCTTGTTGGTTTATTTCTGTAACATTACGAAGCGTTTCCTTTGTCTAGTCTTTCCGTGTTTCTTGACCCTTGCCTTGTTTCCGTTGTTTGCCCTCTGTATCAACCTTATTACTTGAGACCTCAACTATGCTTCTGGATTGCCGCATGCTACTGTTTGTACACGTTGACCATTGCTTGCCTGAAATTTCTAAATAAAGCTGCATATGTATCCTCACTCTGTTGTTACCCAACTTCCCAAACACATTCTGCTGAAATCTGAAAGATTTTTTTATTAGTATAGAATTTGAAATGCAATAAAATATCATCTAGATAGCCTAGATTTGCTTACTAACTTAATATATTTTTTTGATATATGAATGTCATAAGCAACATTGCCATGCTCGTTAGACATCGACCAATGGTGAACAGCGTCCTCCAAAAGCAACCACATGATTGGTTGAGGTGTCCTGCGGGTTGCCTGTGCTCTGGGTGCCGGCAGAAGATCCAGGATTTGGGAAAGGCAAATCTCAACATCTGCACATGCTCTTCCCGAAATTTGTTTATAAAACATCACATAATGAATCTGAGCAAAGAATTCAAGGGTGCACAGATAAAACAATTGTGTAATGTTGCTTCATCAAAAATGTTGCTTCATATATATCTTCATAACAACATAAGCAATTTAACCCTTTCACATGTATTCACATCACATTAGTCTGATCATTCTAGGCAGGTGTCTGGAGCATACAATCACACCGGTGTGATTAGAATGTGCAGAAGGCACGTCATCAACTGCTAAAATTAAAATCTGACAGTTTGTGTTAAGGCAGGGGTGTCCAAACTCGGTAGTGGAGGGCAGGTGTCCTGCAGATTTTAGCTCCAACTTGCCTTAACACACCTGCAAGGATGTTTTTAGAAAGCCTAGGAGGAGCCTGATTAGCTAGCCCAGGTGTGTCTTGATTGGGGTTGGAACTAAACTTTGCAGGACACCAGCCCTCCAGGACCAGGTTTGGACACCCCTCTGCTAAGGCATTGAAAAGATGTGCAGTGTTTGTCATAAATGATAATTTATCAGTATTTTCAAACAAATAACAAACATTCAAATACACATAACTACTAGCAAAACATAACATTTAAGGTTTGTAAAATACAAGGTGATGTCAGTTAAACAGCCACTTACTTTCATGTATTTCGGAAAATAGTTATGAAAAAAGTGTTGTAAATCTCTCCACTGTCATCCAAGGAGACAAAGAGAATAAAATCACCACTTCTTGACAAACTGGCGCCAAATATATATAAAAAGAAAAAAGTAATTTGCTGGGGTAGGAGAAGCCACAGTGGAAGTTTTTACTTATATAATAAATTACTTCTGCATCAGAATCAGAAAGAGCTTTATTGCCAGGTATGTTCACACATACGAGGAATTTGTTTTCATGACAGAGCTTCTACAGTGCAACAGAATTACAGAGACAGGACTAAAAAAAACGGAAAAAAAACCCCGATAATAAACATATTTTAAAAAGTAGTGAATGCAAATATACAAATTGACAAGTGTATGTACAGCTATATTACTATATACAACATTATATGTGCAGCTGTTATGTGAAAATTCGCATGTAAAGTGTGTTGTTAAATAAGTGTATATGTGTATAAAAGTGTATAGCAAGTAGTGATGTTGGTTCCACAATTATTACCATCAAGTGTTCATGAGATGGATTGCCTGAGGGAAGAAACTGTTTCTGTGTCGGGCTGTTCTGGTGCTGTTCTCAGTGCTCTGTAGCGTCGACCAGAAGGTAAAAGTTCAAAGAGGCAGTGTGCTGGGTGTGAGCGTTCCAGAGTGATTTTGGCAGCCCTTCTGCTCGCTCTGGATAAGTACAGTTCTTGGAGAGTAGGAAGGGTTGTATCAATGATTCGCTCAGCAGTCCGAACTATTCGACGTAGTCTTCAGAGGTCGGATTTGGTAGTTGAGCTAAACCAGACAGTTATTGATGTGCAGATGACTGATTCAATGATGGAGGTGTAGAACTGTTTCAGCAGCTCCTTTGGGAGGTTGAACTTCCTCAGCTGACGAAGAAAGTACAGCCTCTGTTGAGCTTTTTTGACAATGGAGTCAATGTGAGTGTCCCTCTTCAAGTCCTGAGAGATGGTGGCGCCCAGGAACCTGAATGACTCCACTACTGCCACAATGCTGTCCATGATGCTCAGTGGGGGAAGAGCAGGAGGGCATGCATCTGAAGATGATGATGAAATGCAATAAACACGTGGTGGATTTTAGAGGAATGAGACGCTCTTGACCAGGGGTGTCAAGGCAGCCCTGCACAGTGTAGTCCATGTCCACACATACACGTGTGTGTTTATGAACTGGGTTTTCCCTGCTTTTGTTTAGAAAAAAATGTCAATTAAAATGACAAGGTAAAAACGCATGGTGATGCATTTTAAGGGCATGCCGAACCAACAGTCGGCGATAATGACACTTTTAATGCTGGGTTCACACCAAACAAGAAATTACAGGTAAATTGCACACAAATCAATGCAAATTTGAAAACAGAGGCGGATGACCATCCCGTGGGTGACTGATATGAAACATGCAATGCTTTTGCCGTGAATGTGTAGAATTTTGCCGCATTTGTGTTTTCCGCATTTGATGTGAACCCAGCCGTGTTGTCCAATCAGAAAGGAGAAAACAGCATACACGCTGACGGCATGAGGTGAAAACCTATGGAAAATCTTTACCCTGGTTTCGGTTTCAGTCATCTAAGTTTACCCTGGTTTCGGTTTCAGTCACTTGCTAGTGTGGACAAACAGTGAAACTGCATAGAAAAAAGTGCAGTTTTGAAAATACACATGATCGTGTGGACAGGGCCTCAGTTCCAACACCATACCTGCCAACACTCCCGTTTTTCCTGGGAGTCCACCCCCCCAATGTTGGCAGGTATGTCCAACACACTTACCTGTAGCTTACAAAGAACAAAGAAACCTGGAGGACTCAATTTATTTGTTCAGCTGTGCCAGGGTTAAAGCTAAACTGTGCAGAGCAGCTGCAGAGTTTGACACCTGTGCTCTAGACAGTTCTAGGAGGTAATAAAACTGAACCACTTTAATAATGGACTTTGGCTAAGAGGTTTTATAATGACCAAAACAACATTTCACATATTTTACAATGTGGTTGATTCACTGGTCTGTCCATAGTTACTGTGCCATCGAGCCTATTTTTCTTACCACATCTTACCACAGTTAAAACAAAATCACATTACTTTTTTTGATGCACATGCTGAAATTTATCCATCATAGTTTATGCAGATTTTTTTCGGTAACACTTTACAATAACAGTACATGAATAATGATGTACTAATGTGCAAACTAAACATTACTTTATTATGAATTAATGATGAGTTAAGGTATGCACTAATCATGAACTAACTTGAACTACAACATGAGTCACATGAGTTCATGTGTGAATAACGGCTACCTTAATTACTTGTTAGTACATGTTGTTAATTAATGTGTTAATTAACATTTAAGTTTAAGCTAAATGTAACCAACATGAACTCATGCGCTGTTAATGTATGATTATGTCATGACTTTACTTGGAGGGGCACATCATCATTAACTCATCCTTAACTACTCATGAACTCCTGTTCATGCTGATGTTGACAGAACACTTTTCTATTGTTATTCAGTGTAAACTGACTAGTTGGACGTGCATAGGGAGTTCATGAGTAGTTAAGAATGGGTTAATGATGATGTGCCCCTTCAAGTAAAGTCACAACATAATTATATATTAACATATCATGAGTTCATGATGGTTAAATTAAGCATAAACTAATGTGGTAATTAATACATTAATTAACAAACAATCATGTACTAACAAGTAATTGAGGTAGCCGTAATTCACACATGAACTCATGTGACTCATGTTGTAGTTCAAGTTAGTTCATGATTAGTGCATACATTAACTCATCATTAATTCATAATAAAGTAATGTTTAGTTTACATATTAATACATCATTATTCATGTACTGTTATTATAAAGTGTTACCTTTTTTTCTTATTGGATAAAACGTTTTTTCCTAATTAGTTGTGCGTATAAGCTTTTTTAATGTAAATATTCTAAAAAAAATTTATGTGCATTTTGGTTTTTCCAGTATGCAATACTCTAAAATGTGCATAAAATAGCTGGATGGAAACATAGCTACTGGTACCTACTTATAATTAGAGTTATGGTTCAAGTGCAGTTTTTGGGGCAAGATGCAGATACAATAATGCAGCATCAAGGCCAGCTTTTATCCATGGCCTTTACCTTTCTTTTAATGTTGCTCAGTTTTACCACTTTAAAACTTTTAAACCGTTTTAGACTCTAATTTTTAAAATCATGTATAATTAATACATCAAAAAAGTGATGTAATAAACTTGACATAGTGTTTAGTAAACAGAAGCTGTGATTGGCCATATGTATGATATCACTTGTGACAATTCATGGACAAACAAAGTCTAAATAACATAAACAAGATAATTGGGCCCTTGGTGACACCTAATGTTATTCTCAGTCCACTCTGGCCTTGCTCCTGTGTCCCTTGAGTGCCATTTGAAATGCTTATTTTTAAGACACTAGGTCTGACCCTTGTTATTGTAACAAAAGCCATTGAGACCTTTGAGATTACTAGTCAAATAAACAGTTTAGTAATGAGTACCTTTAAAGCTATGGAGACTTTTTTTTTCCAAAGCTGACAGCTAATGCATGATGTTGTGTGTTCAACAAAATGTACTGTTCTGATTATAAACAGGCCTGTAAGGCATTGTGTATATTTATTTATACTTGTATATTTGTTTTTGTTTTGTTTTTATTTATAAAATAACATTCACCATTCTGAGATTTTAAAATATGCATGCTTAGACCTACATAATGCAGTTTATTTTAAAATATAGTGCCTAGTTATATCAGTGTTCATGAAGTTGTCGAGAAACGACTTACCTCTAACATTTTTTTCTAGAATCTTCCCTTGACTTTGATCTATTTCTATATAAAAGGTTAAAGATGACATTTAATTCATTTAGGGTAATGATATTTTCTATAATAACAGTGGGTCATAAATCTATTTTGCATTGTAATGCACAATTGTTAGCAATCTAGTTAGAAATGGAGGCTTTTAAAGCTGTCAAACTGTCAACTTTGTATATATAATGAAAGTAGTTTGCATAAATCACTAATGATTTTGATCTATTTGTTTTTAACCCAAATCTGGGTAAAGTCAATTAAACATATACTGTTAACACAATAGTTGTATTTGTCCATATTTTACTCTGATTTATTAGAGTGCAGTATAAACACATTGGCCTTAAAAATGACAATCTACAATGTAATGAGTTAATGTCATGCTTGCCATGCTACTGTCCACAACAGACCATAACATATATACATTATTTTGGTTTTGGAATTCTGAATAAAAAAAGCCATTTTTCATTTGATGGATGGACTGTTTGAATAGTGCCCCCTCATTGTAGCAATTTTTTATTTACACTAATTGTTTACAGTTTTACAGAAGTTGTCAGGGTCTGGATAAAAGGGAAAACTAGTCAGACACAGGTGCAGGTCTCAACAATGTTTATTCTGCAAGCCCAGATAAACTCAAGGGGCAAAAAGAGAAACATTCAAACAACTCAAAAAATTATTCAATTCAAAAAACGTATAACTCCTCTGTCAAAGGAGTTGGCAATGAGGCCCAAGGTTCACAAAAAAAAAAAAAAAAAAACTGAGACGATAGGTTGAGTCCTCAAAAAAAAAGAATGATTAAATGAAAATACTCCGAAGAGGATAGAGAACGGTCTTCAAGAGGGTGCAATACCCGGATACCCGACAGGGGGCGATGACTCCAGCTGCTGCTGAATGAACCAGTGCAGCCGCGAAGAAGACTGAGGCTTTGAGCCCGTCGAGAGCAAGATGAGAGATGGCTGGATAGAAACTGAGAGTCTGATGGGCAGTGATACAAAAGTTGACGGGAACAGGCTGGGAGACAGACAGGGAGAAAAACAACTTTAGGATATATCAACAAGATGACGCCAGACACGACAAAACTCACAGGACTCAAATGAACAGGACTAGACCGAGAGATCGCCAGACATACAGGAAGGGTGAAACAACTATCTGGCATGGAACTACGATCAAGGGAGGAGTAAATAGGGAGAGAAATCAAGGAAAAACAGGTGAGTGAAATTAGCTTGATAAAATAATGGAAAGTAATTAGAGCGGATGGGCGGGGAAGCGAGAAGTAAACAAAGCATGAAGTGAGTGATCAAAACAAAACGAGTGAAAGGTAAAGACTAACAAACACAACAAGGAGTGAACCGGTGATGTGACAGAAGTTACATGATTTCTACAAAGCATGAACTTGACACAGTTCCTGTATTATAAACTGGGAATCTCCATGGTCTCTTTGGTCCCAGGAAAAAATCATTGACATTCTTTAAGCAGCCGGAATTCCTATTAATCCCAACCTTTCATAAGAGGATCTACAGCTCCTGGTTTTCAGCACTTTGGGCACTCATCCTAATTTACCTTCAGACCCAACCCAAGCAGCTTCAACAGGGCCAGCCCAGCCCAAACAAACAGGTAAGAAGAGAGCCGCTAAGTCTTCTTTACCATGACAAGCAAAAAGTATCATGTCATCAGCCCAAGCATCTCCACAACTCTCATCGCATTAGAATGATGATACGAACATACAGCTTTTACAAGTTGTTAAAGATCTTGCAGACACAGTCAAAGGATTCAAAACCAAGATGTCACATTTCTAAAACTTGCTAGCTGGTTATGCTTTAACAGACTTTGCTACTCCCAACACTCTCCCGGAAACTGCTTCAGTCTACGGATTTACTGACTCAGCAAGTGCTCCTTCTACTTAAGGCAGGGGTGTCCAAACTCGGTCCTGGAGGGCCGGTGTCCTGCATATTTTAGTTCTAACCCCAATTAAACACACCTGAACAGCTAATTAAGCTCTTTCTAGGTGTACTAGAAACTTCCAGGCAGGTGTGTTGAAGGTAGTTGGAGCTAAACTATGCAGGACACCGGCCCTCCAGGACCGAGTTTGGACACTCCTGACTTAAGGCATCAATTCTCCGACCAACTCAGGAAATATCACAAGTCGCCTTACCTACAACTTCGCACTTCAACCTGGCATCCGCAGTCCCATTCCAACCGTTCGGCAGACATTTGATTCCACAAGCAGCGATAACAGTGTCACCTTAATCTAGACAAAAATCACTCAAAGCAAGGATATTAACCTAGCTAGTTTACTGCTTCCTTCTCCAGCAGTAAACTGGCAAATGGTTGACTGGTGACATGGCAGTTTTCCTCAGAATGTCCGATTGCAGATTGCACCGCAACTTAACTTTCAGTGAATGTGTAATTGCTTTCGGTATACATACAGACATATTATGTCAAACTTTTTACTGAATAAATAGAAGAACTCAATCTTTATCTATCTATGATAGCAGACTTTAATCAGCATTATGGGGGTACATTATACTATGAATATAAATCATTCTCTGCTAAATCTGCTTCATTTATCACTCACTACAATTCAAGAATTGACTGGTCTATTACAGACAACAAGCTTTTAATTTGGCACTTCGAATAGCAAAAGGCTTGCATGGCCATAATGCCTCCTTTTGTCCCAAAGCCTTAAGCCTGGTTTATACTTCTGGGTCAAGTGATCGGCGTGACCCACGGCGCAAGCCACGCACGTAGCCGTGCATTTATACTTCTGCGCGCTGTTTCTGTTTCTCTGCAATACACTTCCGAGACGCTAGCTGGCAGTAGGTGTTTATGTTTCTCTGTGTCGAATTTCTTCGCTGGTTTGTCGTTTTTTCTGAACACTTTTTTTAATGTACAAGTGGCTCAAATTCGATCATTTTGAGGCGGGAATCGGCTGATTCACAACAACTTTAATCATGAGGTAAACACAAAACAACAGTCTCCATCCGGAGCTCCTTCACGGAACTCCACACTTGTAAACACTCTTTCCATCGGGCGCGCGGCTCTCACCTCCGCTCACTCTCGTCAGAGCTACCAAGCGACCAATCACAGAGCTTGCGCTACTCGTACGTGTTACATTTTTTGAGAGGTGCGCGTCAACTACGCCGACGGCCACGGCGAAGGGCTATGCGTCCACGCGTAGGCTGCGCCGTAGCACATGCGTGCGCTTGACGCAGAAGTATAAATCGGCCTTTAGAAAGCAAAGCATCAAGTGCTGTCCATGGTGCTGCTTAAGTAAGCAAGCCAAATTTGGCCAGGTTCATGCAAGTAGGATACAAGTGGGGTCATAGGACAATCTTGTTAGGCTGTAATATTGTAGGACATGACATTCAAGGATAGACCCACAGGAGGTAGTAATGTAAGCCTTGGCGAGCAACACCATGCGAGGCCATGGGGGGCTGAATGTGAAAGACCCTGTTGGTTCCATTTTATATCATATCTTCCTTGCTTGTTATCCTGGTAGAACCAAAACTACACAGAGGGAGAAAACATAAAAAAACAAACTTGACTGGGCTGGACTAGCAGGGAAGAGCAGGACAAAACAAGGCAGGAACATGACACAAGAAGACGATATTGAACTACACACAAACTGCCACAGGACAGCAGACATGAGGAAGTTATAACTAGAACAAATCAAGAAACAAACAGGTGAACAGAATAAACCAATAATGGGATATCAAGATGAGAGGGGCTAGATAATAGACACGACACAAACAGGAAAGCACATGCTCATGTGCTCACATGAAACGGGACTAAAACACAAAGCCAATGAGAGCACCCATTAACCGTGTGTTCACACAAAACAACAGCACGCGGTCACGTTAACACAAGCCACGTCCTACATACAATGGCAACACAAGACTGAGCACAAGACACAAACACATGATGAATTAAAAAACACCTACCGTATGCTCATAAATGCAGCATGAATGGTCAGATACCAGTGCCAACTGAAACAGAAACCAACTCGATTGAAGCGAATGAAACAGCATGCCACAAACAAACAACAAACACACCAGGAGCGAGCACACATGGTCTGAGACTCCTCAGGAGTGAGCGCACACTCACTACATAGACGAGAATGAGCAGCTCGCCTAGACTGTGCATTCAGAACAAAGACAAGAGAGACATAAATGACAAGACATGAGCAGTGCCTTGACTCCGCCATCAAAACAAAAATAAACATGACCGAAGTGGCAGAGTCCTGACACTAGCCTGGGCTTGGGCTGGCAGGGCAAGGAGTCTGGGCATTGCAGGTAGAGCAAGGAGCGGGGCAGGGAGTCTGGGTGTTGCAGGCAGGGCAAGGAACCTGGGTGGTGCAGGCACTCGGCCATAATCTGGGGCAGGAGCCAACACTATGCCATGCTCTGGGGCTGGATCTGATTCTGGTCGGTGCTTTGGGGCTGGAGCCAACACTGGTGGGTGCTCTGTGGCTGAGCAACTCTTTCTTCTCCTATGCTTCTGTGAATTAGGTGATGGAAAGCTGGCCACCTCTACCACCTTTGGGAGTGCTGCAGTGTCTGTTGCAGGCATTTCAGGAACTGGTGTTGCAGCCAGTGAAAGAGCTGAAGTGGCTGGAGAGCACCTCTAGGTGGGTGACGGGTAAAGCAGACCCATTCCTCCTCCTCTTTGGCAGTCTGTGAATGGGAGGGGTAGTGGGTCAAGGGGATGCAGGCCCCTGGCTTTGGTAGATATAACTCACAAACTGCCAGAATGTTAATATGCCCAGCATTTCCATCTCCGAAGCCTGAAGGGGGCTGTTGAATCCAGAATCTGCAGTGTAGATGAACAGGTAGGCAAGCTACCTGGCCCGAGCCAGTTCGTACTATCAGGGTTCGGGTGTGGGAAGGACGAGGACTCAAATGCAGAATTAACAGATGGATTTATTAATAATAAAAAAATAACCAAAACTACATAAGGGAAAAAACATTAACAAAACAAACTTGACTGGCAGGAAGAGCAGGACAAAACAAGTCAGGAACACGGCAGAAAAAGACGATAATGGACAACAACGAACTGCCACAGGACAGCAGACATGAGGAAGCTATAACAACAACAAAACAAGAAACAAACAGGTCAACAGAAAAACTAATAATAGGATAACCATGATGGAAGGGACTAGACCAGGGGTCACTAACCCTGTTTCTGGAGATGTACCTTCCTGCAGATTACAGTTGCAACCCTGATCAAACACACCTGTCTTATCAAGTGCTGCTTCAGGTCCAAATTAATTGGTTCAGGTGTGTTTTTTCTGAATTCTGCAGGGAGGTAGCTGTCCAGGAACAGGGTTGGTGACCCATGGACTGAAGCTGCGGTCACACTAGACTTTTCTCCCCATAGATTTCCATTCATTCGCACTCAAATGAGTCAGACCAAAAACACATGCGTCATGCAGCAAGTTTCGCAGGTCGCTGCGGTGCAAAGTTCAAGCTTGGTGAACTCTGACCTGCGAAATTGCATCACTTGACTGCGTGAGACCAATCGTGGATAAAAACTTGACCTTTCTGGACAGAAATTTAAAACATGGAGCAATCGCTCGCTTTTTTTTAATGTCTGATTATCTTGTTTAAACCCGCCCCTTTTCGCAGCGCCGTATGACAGAATTTCGCACGCACAAACTCTAGTGTCCTGGAGGGCCGGTGTCCTGCAAAGTTTAGTTCCAACCACAATCAGACACACCTGGACTAGCTAATCAAGCTCTTACTAGGCTTTCTAGAAACCTCCGTGCAGGAATTTTGAGGCAAGTTGGAGCTAAAATCTGCAGGACACCTGCCCCCAGGACTGAGTTTGGGCATCCCTGGACAAGATAATAGACAAAAGAGCACAAACAGGTTAACACAAGTCATGTGCTCACATGAAATGGACCTAGGACATAAAGCTAATGAGAGCAATTTGTTACAAAATTGTGCTGAAAACTAACTAAAGTTTTTTTTAAAAGTCAAAGATAAGTCTCTCTCTCTCCCTCCTCTCTCTCTCTCTCTCTCTATGGGAGTACCATACAGTCATGGGACCCTGACAAAGAGTATTTAGATCCTATGATATTTGTCAAGCCTTCACTACACTCTTACAAGTAAACATTTAACACAACTTGTCTGAAAAAGGCACTATTTCTAGCACAGATTAGAAATCGCCAATTTAATATCACATTGTGATTAATGCAGTTATATTTGTATTTCATGGTAAATATATGATGACTGATTCATTGTTTAGTTTTTTTACTCGAAACTTCAAATGTAGCTTTTTAAATTTAAATTATTATTTATTTATTAACTTGTTTTTCATTCTATGTACATCAATAGTACATAAACAATAATTTGGAGTGACACTACAGACATATTGATTTCCATTGTATCTTTATGTTTGGAAAAGTCAACTTGATCAACTGCTGTGACATTTCTCATCTCAAAAGGGTTTGCAGGATAAGTTTTCAGCATGATGAACCTTACTGTACAAAATATTTCATTCAAAGACTTCAGATTAACTGGATTCTACAGCCTAGGAGAATGGAGGCCTTTTTTATTTATTCCTTTCTTTCTGATGTTTTTGTTGGCAATCACAGCAAATTCCATTCTTATTTATTTAATCAAGACGCAAAAGTCTCTGCATTCTCCGATGTATGTATTAATAGGTGTTATGGCAGTGTTAGATTTGATCTTGCCTATATTTTTTGTACCTAACATGCTTCTTAGCTTTTTATTTAACTGGAGTGGGATATCTCTACCTGGTTGTTTGATACAAATGTTTGGTCTTCATTTCATTGGAACATTTCAGTCTACTTTGCTTTTTTGGATGGCATTGGATCGTTATTTTGCAATATGCAAACCCCTTTATTACCACAAATCCATGGAAATCCTCAACTTTCTGAAGTTTGTTTTTGCACCAGTAATCAGAAATGGACTCTTGACTGTCACTATGGTCTCTCTGGCTGGAAGACTGTCGTTTTGTGCAACAAATGTGATTGATCACTCTTTCTGTGAACACATGGCGTTGGTTCAGATAGCATGTGGAGATACATCTGTTAATAATATTGTAGGACTTCTGTGTGCTTTTCTAATAACAACTGTTGATTTCATTCTCATTACTGTTTCTTATGTTGTCATTTTTTTCTCAGTGTTCAGATCTGGTAAGGCTCACTTAAAAGCCCTTAATACCTGCATCACTCACATCATTGCTATGACACTTAGTTTGATTTCTGCCTTGACTGCATTTTTGTTATACAGAATAAGGAATAACATTTCTTCTAGCAACCGTATATGTATTAGTATTCTATACTTACTGTTTCCGAGTTGTCTGCACCCGTTAATCTATGGATGGCGAACAAAAGAGATAAGACAAACATTTCTGAAGTTCATAAACAGTGCAAATATCTTCCCTTTAAAAAAATGAGTGACTTATCTGATGGGGGAAAAAGCTGTATGGTACTTTTGTACATTTATTGAAAATAGAGTCAAATGTATATATATATATATATATATATATATATATATATATATATATATATATATATATATATATATATATATATATATATATATATATAATACCGTACTGATGCAAACATTTGCTTTGTATTGCCATATTTTAAGTATGATGAGCATCATGCCCTTACGCAACAATATATTTCTCAATACATTACATGACAATATATTTCACGTGTCTCCATATATTGTAAAATTTACATAGTAATATACAGTTGCAATCAGAATTATTGAACCCCCTTTGAATTTGTTTCTTTTTATAAATATTTCCCAAATGATGTTTTACAGAACAAGGAAATTTTCACAGTATGTCTGATAATATTTTTTCTTCTGGAAAAAGTCTTATTTGTTTTATTTCGGCTAGAATAAAAGCAGTTTTTAATTTTTTAAAACCCATTTTAAGGTCAAAATTATTAGCCCCTTCAAGCTATATATTTTTTTCAATAGTCTACAGAACAAACCATCATTATACAATAACTTGCCTAATTACCCTAACCTGCCTAGTTAACCTAATTAACCTAGTTAAGCCTTTAAATGTCACTTTAAGCTGTATAGAAGTGTCTTGAAAAATATCTAGTAAAATATTATTTACTGTCATCATAGCAAAGATAAAATAAATCAGTTATTAGAGATGAGTTATTAAAATTATTATGTTTAGAAATGTGTTGAAAAAAATTTCTCTCCGTTAAACAGAAATTGGGGGAAAAAATAAACAGGGGGGCTAATAAATCAGGGGGTTGAATAATTCTGATTGCAACTGTATCATATGATATATAATAATATATTATATATATGTAAGTTATATTGCAATATATACTGAAATGATTGCTGTTTTCATATATTGAATAAATACATATTATTTTACTATTTAATATATTGTTATGTATATTGAAATATATCCCACATTTTATGAAATTATATACTGGAAGAGACATTGTATATATATATATATATATATATATATATATATATATATATATATATATATATATATATATATATATATATATATATATATATATACTGTGCATAGTATAGTATACCTCAATGTTCAAGATAATCAGATTATATGAGAACATATGTCTTAAATATGTAGAAAAATATATTGATTTATATTACATAATATATATAATTATTATATTATGTATTGTATATAGAAAATGTAGTTAGCTTGAAAAGTGTGTTACAGGGCCGGAAAAGGGTTTTTGATGCGGTGCAATTCAACAGGAACAGTATGTTAGTTGATCTGGCACATTATGCCAACCTTTATGCATGTATACCTCCATGTTGCAATGTGGAGGACCGAAATGTCATGTTGATGATGAAATGTCTGACATGTGGAGGAATAAAATGTGGACTCAAAAAAACACAAAAACATTGTAATTGCTGAGGTTATTGACAATTTAATTTATAATACTCTCATCTACATTTTACAATACACCTGTATGAATCAATACATAGCCATATATGGTCCATCCATATGGCTATATAATGAAAAAATATAATGAATATCATGCAAAAATCTGATTTGGACTATTGTTAATCAACCTCTATGTAAACCTATGCATGAGCTTGCTTAACTCATTAAAAATACATGAAATAATGTAATACAGTTTTGTTTGTATATCAGTGTATTTTAATACATGAATCAATATACAGTATAGCAATAGGATGTCCATCCATAGATTGCTATATATTTTCAAATATATGAGGAAGTTTGCAATACATTGAAATATATTTTCTAATGTATTGCAATATAAATTCTAGTATATTGCAATATTTTTTTGTTTCGTAAGGGTGATGTCAATTTCATAGAAAAGTTCTTTTTTTTTTTGCCTGAATGAATAGTTTTGAAAAACCTGACATCGACTTTGTAAGCAATGCAAAATTAAAACAGCTACTACTTTTAGATTTTTTATTAAGTTGTTATGAGAAGCGAGCATATGAGCAGTACATGTACAGTAGTTGCACTTGACTCTGAAAGACCTTCTGACTGGCTAAGAGTTGAGCAGAAACAGTAAATAGAGGTAAATAAATTAGTTTCAGTCGAGTATGTTTTAATAAATGTGTGATACAGTTTGTTTCTAACTAACAGTGTTGATAACAGTTCAATGATAGGTGAGGAAAAACACATTTCTGTATGCATCATAAAATTCCTGAAAATGTTAAACAAACAGCCCAAACCCATCCAAACAAACACTTTTGTTTGAGTTAAGATTCAGTTTTCAACTCTAAAGGCCCGTGCACACCGAGACGTTTTTTACTCGCGTTTTTCGTCGACGTTTAACGCCTCGTGACTAAATAAAGGGTAAAATGTGATCGTGCACACCAACACGCAAAACGACAGGCGCAAAAGCATCATTTTAAAAAAAAAACGCCTCATGCTCGTTTTTTTTGTTTTGACGCGCCACGTCAAAACCAACTTCACAGGAACGCGCAAAACGAGGGGTAAGGGGAAGGGCTAAGGGGTAGAATTGGGATTGGGCCTAAGTATGTGTGAGTTGGAGAGGGTTGGAGCTAAATTGTGCAGAGCTGCGGCCCTCTAGGAACTGAGTTTGAGACCATTGCCATACATGCTCACTGGATGCAGCAAATGACACAGGTGCCATTTAATGCGTTTTTGTTATAAAAGACACAAGTTTTGTTACGGTTACACCTGGTGATCACACTACTCCAGCATCTTTCGGCATGATAAATATGACAACATTATGAAAGAATATTGTTATTGATAATAACTATGAAATAATAAAAAAATCTGTGAGACTTTTGTGTGTTTCTCAGTGATGTTTATTTGATATGCTGGTTAAGTTGGTGGTTCATTTCGCTGTGGCGAGCCCAGATTATTAAAGGGACTAAGCAGAAAAGAAAATGATGATGATGATGATACGGGCCTTTAAGGCAGCGCAGTGGTGCAGTGGGTAGCAATGTCCCCTAACAGCAAGAAGGTCGCTGGTTCGAGCCTCGGCTGGGTCAGTTGGCATTTCTGTGTGGAGTTTGCATGTTCTCCCCATGTTCGCGTGGGTTTCCTCTGGGTGCTTTGGTTTCCCCCACAGTCCAAAGACATGCGGTTTAGGGGAATTGAATAAACTAAATTGGCCGTAGTAAATTTGTGTGAATGAGAGTGTATTGGTGTTTCCCAGTGTTGGGGTGCAGCTGGCAGGGCATCAGCTGCGTAAAACATATGTTGGAAAAGTTGGCGGTTCATTCCGCTGTGGCGACCCATGATTAATAAAGGGGCTAAGCCGAAATAAAAATGAAATGATATGAGCCTTTTTTCCTCTTTGGGAGTCACTCGCTGACTCATGGGAGCACAACACTGTATTTAGGTCAAGCAAGACATGAGAGAGCACAGACTAAAGATGTGTGATTTATTATAACTGGTTTATTCAGTTACATTTGAATTTCATGTTTGTTATTTGATTAATAATTATATCAAATCTGACCTCTTGAAGTGTAGTTCATTTATTTATTGTAAATTAATTTGACTCAGTTAGCCAAAAGAATGCTTTTGTGTCATAGTAGAGATTTTATTTGTTGGCAAACTACAATTATATGGCTAATCTATGTAGTTAAGTGAAACTTGATCAACCACTGTACAGTCTCTCTTCTCAATTTTATCTGCTTTTTTTTGTTGTATGAACACTTCTCTTCGTGCACAAAAGGTTTTTTTCCAGCATGAAGGATCTTACTGAACAAAATACCTCATTCACAGACTTCAGATTAAATGGATTCTACAGTTTAGGAGAATGGAGGCCTTTTTTATTCATCCCTTTTTTCTTGATGCTTTTATTATCCATCACTGCAAATGTAATTGTCATATATTTAATAATACAATATAAATCTCTGCATTCTCCTATGTATGTACTAATGGGTGTTATGTCAGTGTTAGATTTACTCTTGCCTATATTTTTTGTTCCTAACATGCTTCTTAGCTTTTTATTTAACTGGAGTGGGATATCTCTAACTGGTTGTTTGATACAAATGTTTGGCATTCATTTTGTTGGATCATTTCAAATTACTTTACTTCTGTGGATGGCACTTGATCGTTACTTTGCAATATGCAAACCTCTTTACTATCATAAATACATGGAAATCTCTAACTTTCTAAAGTTTGTTGTGGCACCAGCTATCAGAAATGTACTTTTGATTATAACCATGGTCTCTCTGGCTGGTAGACGGTCATATTGTTCAACAAATGTCATTGAGCACTGTTTCTGTGAACACATGGCTTTGGTTCTGTTAGCATGTGGTGATATATCAATTAATAATATTGTAGGACTTCTATGTGCTTTCCTTATAGCAGCTGCAGATTTTATTCTCATTACCATCTCCTATATTGTTATTTTTTCTTCTGTATTAAAATCTGGCAAAGATCACATGAAGGCTCTAAACACCTGTATCACTCACATAATTATCTTGTCAATTAGCGTGACTTGTGCTTTGATTGCATTTTTGTCATATAGAATAAGAAATAACCTTTCTTCCAGCAACCGTATATTCATTAGCATTATATACTTATTTTTTCCAAGTTGTCTTAATCCATTATTTATGGATGGAGAACAAAAGAAATAAGGCAAACGTTTCTGCAGTTTATAAACAAAGTGAAAGTCTTCCCTTTTAAAAAGTGGAAGGCATAATCATGTTTTTTTTTTTAATATATACGTATATATTTATCCTAATATACACATTGTGCCCTTATGTTTTAAGACTTTTTAAAACTTTACTAAAGCTAATAAATTATTTATAAACCATAATTTAGTAATTACAAATTGACAGAGCCCACTTAGTATCTTAGTCTGAAGGAAACGCCCAGTACTACCATGACTGACACATACATACAGTACTACTAAATGCTCAGTAAAGAGTCGAATCTGTGAGCTTCTTGCCGTAACATACTGTACCTAAGCTATCCAGGCAAATTTTTAAAAATGATTGCAGTCCAGCAGAGATAGTTACTCGCCAAAATAAACTTTTAGGAAAACCTATTCTGTTTTAGGAAAACCCAGTCTGTTCTTTACTCCAGTTTACATGTTTTCCGTCACAGTTTGTAATTTTTGGCATGAAACAACATACACCAATATTTGAAGAACACAGTTGAGTGTCTGTTGCTAACAAGTGGCAACCACCTGGTCTTCCTCATAAAGCCCGTACAGAAGTGAAGCCGACTGACCACTTGAGACTGGTTCCAAAAATGCCCAACTTTGGAGCAAAAAATTTTTTTTACAGCCTGGCAAAAAATAGTTGTATTGTATATAGTTAATATTACCTATACTGACAACTGTGAGGGTTTGTTTTCTTTCCATTTAATGTATATTAAAGTCTAGAGTTAAAGTTTTGCTAGCTCACATTATTATTCTTTATATGATCAGTTATTACTTGCAAGTTAATGCACTGAAATATTTTGTTTTTGGTAATCTTCAGTCAAATTTAATACCATTTAATCTTTAAATTTGAGAGACAGATATCTGCTGCCCGTAGTCAAGTCACTTCAACTTTGCCACAGGTGTGGGTGAGGAAAAGGAGCGAGGACTCAAACGCAGGGAAAATGATGAGTTTTTATTAGTAATAAAATAAAATATACAGCAAAACAAACTACCCTGAGGGGGAAAACATAAGCAAAAAGGCAAAAACAAACGTGACTGAGCTGGCAAGAGGGAGCAGGGCTGGACAAGGAAAATCCTGAAATTTTCCAAAGGAAATCCTGGGATTTTTAACGACCACAGAGAGTCGGGACCTCGGTTTAACGTCTCATCCAAAAGATGGCGCTCACTAAGCAGTATAGAGTCCCTGTCACTATACTGGGGCATTAGGACCCACACAGACCACAGATTGGGTGCCCCCTGCTGGTCTCGCTAACACCACTTCCACAAGACAAGGCATGAGGTCTGAGAGGAGCCAGCTGGGCTGGAGGCCTGAGCGGAACCAGCTGGGCTGGAGACCTGTGGAGAGCCGGCTGGGCTGGAGACCTGTGGGGAGCTGGCTGGGCTGGAGCTGGGGCTAGCAGGAGAAGGCGTCTGGGCTGTGGAGGCAGGGCTAGGAGCCAGGCTGGTGCCAGCAGGGCTAGGAGCCGGGCTGGGACTGGCAGGGCTAGAAGCCTGAGCAGCGCAGGCACTGAGCTGTGTTCTGGGGCTGGAGCTGACACTGGCGAACGCTCTGGGGCTGGAGCCGACACTGGCAGGAGCTCTGGGGCTGGAGCCGACACTGCCGGGCACTCTGGGGCTGGAGAATTTCCCTTCTTTATTCAATGTATTGATGGGTTCAGTGATCTTCAAAAATGTAAGGACAAAATGGTGACACCATCCCGCAAATCCAAGAAAATGATGGAGCTTTTTGATGTCATGCTGCGTTCACACCAGACGCAGAAGAAGCGTCAAGCGCGAGTGATTTACATGTTAAGTCAATGCAAACACATGAATAGACATCCTGCAGTGCGATACGCGAATTGCGTGGCACGAATTGAGCATTTTGCGCATTTGACGCGCTTAACGCGCAAATTGCTTGAGTTCAAAATCTGAACTTCTGCTGACATTCGCTCCGCGTTAACCAATCAGGAGCTTGCTCTTGTGGGGGCATAATTGTGAAGTAGCACCTGTTGTTGGTGTCCCAGGGGAAATCCTCCAGCCGACACCGACAACAGTTCATCAAACTGGGCTCGGCTCAGTCAGAAGCACCGCTGAAAGCCTCCTTCATCCAGGTTAAGTTTCTGGAGGAGTTTATGAGCTCAGACCTGGGTGCACCTCTGAAATTATCTAGTGGACTCAGACACGGCTCCAAACGTATCGACGCTGTTTTTCAGCCTTCATAAAAGCACATAAACACAGTTATTTTCTCAATAAAATCCATGTTAGCCATTTAACAACGAAGCTACAGTCACAGGGCGTACAGAAACCCTGCCCATCACACGAATCCGCGTCTGTTCTGAAGTGAATTTGACTCGCGAATGAAGCGGATTTGATGCGCGAATGAATCGGAGTTTGACGCGCGCATGAAGCAAGTAAACTCAAATGTTCACGCATCTATTTATCCGCGCGTTCCGCGTCTCGTGTGAACACAGCATTACACAACACAGGGTAAGATTGGATAGCTTCAATTTTGGATTAGTGGTCAATCCAGCTTTCTGTAGCCAGTGGAGAGCAGTTTAAATGTCCCTGAAGTGCTGAGCTACAGATGGGGAATATATGATAATATTATCATTGTAGACAAAGCTAATGTTTATACTTAATTCTCACAGTACTGTTTCCGTTAATCTTTAAAATGTTGCAGGTGCATTTTTTAACCCAATTGGCATCACATTAAAGTGAAAGAGCTTTGACAGTGTGATGAATGCAGTCTTTGGTTTACTCTGAGGTCCACAGCCACCTGCTAGTTGATCTCCAAGATTTCAATCAGTCTATTTTTTTCAGCAAAGCATAAATGTGCTTCACTCAGAGAGTTGTAAATTAAAGTTTGTACATCTGTACTAAGAAGTGGTTATGATTGGCATACAGGTTGTGGTGGATGAATAGAACCTAACACCAAGAGGCTTTGGTTACACATCTTCACATGCTGCTTTGTCTTTTGGCTTTGTGGGTTGATGTCAGCTACACTTGTATTTCCAGGTCGAAATGGATGATATTTTTGTGGATTGGACTTAAATGAATATTCTCTGTTAATTTACATTGATTTGTAAGCAACTGAAGAAGATGAAATCCAGTTCCAAGGCTACCACATAGGCATGAGTTTTGGGGATAGCAACAGGTAACAAAACCACAGTCCCTAATTGCAACAGGTAACATAACTGCAGTCCTTAATCCATACCTGCCAACACTCCCGTTTTTCCCGGGAGTCTCCCGTATTTCAGACCAGTCTCCCGTATTGTTCTGTCTCCCGGTAAACTCCCGGAATTCCCCCGCCCCCGCTCCTTAGCATTTTGGTACAGTCCGGGCTGAAACTTGGTGCTTGTGCTCTTCCGGTCGCGCGCTACAGTTCGCGCCCCCATCTCCCCAAACCTCTCACCCCTCCCGGTCCCCGCTCTTCAGTTTGCGCCAGAGTTGCCAACTTAGCGACAGATTTTCAAAAAAGCGACTAGCGACAAATCTAGCGACTTTTTTGTGTGTTATTGGCGATTTTTATAGACTGTCGTTTGTCCATTACTGTACCGTCCCTACGCTTCTCAACGAGCTGCGGGTGATGATGCCGCCGGCCCCTCCCCTGCAGCCTGAGAGCAGAGCACCTCTCTGCGTACCGACGGCAAATGATTTAGAACAGGTGGCAGTTTGAAGGTATTTCCCTTGTACAGTCAACCCGATCTGCTTCTCCTTTATTTTAACAGTTTAATTTGACCGTTTATTCTTGTTGCACAATCAGAGATGTTTTAAGTGAGAGTTTCAGAACTTGTCTGAGTATATTACGTCTGAGAGATTACTGCAAATTCCCTACTCATCTATAATGATATACTGTATTCAAACAGCAATACATTTAGTTAAATTAACAAGCTTACATAAAGCGTAGTGCGAATATAAAATACCCCATTTATTTACCATAGGCTGTTAAACAAACAGAAATGGTAGAGCGTGATGACGTCAGTAATATGCAAATTAGCATATGCCGTAATACGGGTCTCCCGGAATTTACGAACCAAATGTTGGCAGGTATGCCTTAATCATGCCAATTTTTGCTACATGCTATGTGCAATTTTGTATTTTAAGAAAGTTATTTCATATTTCTCAGAAATTAACATTCTTTCTTTGCATAAACCCTTGACCCAAAGATGTCAAGTACAAGCATACAGCTGATCTAAATATTGCCCAGAATGTTAACAGTGGTGAGCCAACCCAACAGTTCCTAGGATCCTGGATTTTTTCTCTGCACACTTTTTGTTCCCTTCTTTCATCATTCTTTTTACACACAATCAATTATAAAATACACAAGATGTGTTAAAATAGTTAAAAATGTTATAACTGAACACATCATGTTTGAGTGTAGAGTAGATTAGTCAATTAAAACAGCAATGAACTCAGAGGACTAAAATATGATTAAAGCTAAATACCATTTTAGTCAAAAAGTAAGGCTAAAACTAAATCAAAATTTGCTGTCAAAATGAACACTGCATTGTATGTTATTGGTGACTGTTGATTGCTTATTCTGTTTATCTACCTGAGAAATCCCGTTCTCTTATTTAAATTACATTTTTGCATTGCTGCTACCCACAATAGCCAAAAATGATTAATTGTTTACCATGAAATTCATTGATCTGGAAAACAATTACACTGAATGTGTAGTGTAGTCCAAAGTACAAAAAATATGAGCTCTATTCCTATGTGGGATTTGCGCACAGACTTATGGGAACAAAACACTGTGTATTTAGAGGCTATGATATGTCCACTAAGCTTTCACTTACACTACTAAGACAAGACATCTCATCTAGATACAAATTTAAGGGACTCCAAGGGGTGATTAATGAGTGATATGAGTAGATTCAATGTCATTTAATCTTGTGTACTTTATCTTGTTTTATTAGCATTAGCAGTAAACAAAGATTTTTGTAGAGATAAATTGTATACAGCTTAGTTTTAGTAAAAGCATGACCCAGTATCATTTTTCTTCTTAGTGTAATCAGATATTTAATGTATTTGTAAGAGAAATTTTATGTTTAAAAGTGTTCTTCACCATGAAAGATCCTCCTGCACAAAATACCTCATTCACAGTTTTCACATTAAATGGTTTTTACAGCCTTGGTGAATGGAGGCCTTTTTTATTTATTCCCTTTTTCCTGCTGTTTTTGTTGTCTGTCACAGCAAATTCTATTCTCATTTATTTAATCAAATCTCAAAAGTCTCTGCATTCTCCGATGTATGTACTAATAGGTGTCATGGCAGTTGTAGACTTGATTTTGCCTATAATATTTGTACCGAACATGCTTCTTAGCTTTTTATTTAACTGGAGTGGGATATCTCTAACTGGTTGTTTGATACAAATGTTTGGTCTTCATTTTGTTGGAACATTTCAAAATACCTTGCTTTTGTGGATGGCACTGGACCGTTACTTTGCAATATGCAAACCTCTTCATTATCATAAATGCATGGAAATCACAAACTTTCTAAAGTTTGTTGTTGTGCCAGTAATCAGAAATGTACTCTTGATTATCATCATGGTCTCTCTGGCTGGAAGACTCTCCTATTGTTTAACAAATGTTATTGATCATTGTTTTTGTGAGCACATGGCATTGGTCCAGTTAGCATGTGGAGATATATCTGTAAATAATATTATAGGACTGGTGTCTGCTTTCCTTATACCAACTGCTGATTTTATTCTCATTACTCTTTCATATGTTGTCATTTTACCTCTGTTTTGAAATCCGGAAAAGCTCACGTGAAAGCTTTAAACACTTGCGTTACTCACTTAATTGTGTTGTCGTTTAGTCTGACTTCTGCACTCACAGCATTTTTGTCATACAGAATAAAGAATAACATTTCTTCCAATAACCGTGTGTTTATAAGCATTGTATACTTATTTTTTACATGTTGTTTTCACCCATTGATTTATGGATGGAGAACAAAGGAAATAAGACAAACCTTTCTAAATTTTGTAGTCAATGCAAAGGTATTTCCTAAAATATGAATGTCTTTTATGAATGGTTGGGTAAAACAACGTAATTCCTTAAAAGTGTAATTTAGTTTTAGGAATGAATAAAAAACCTTATTACCTGACAAACATTACAGAAAATGTAATAAGTACAAAATATAGTACTTTTGTCATGAAAACTTAATCAAATCTGTTTGCCTTTGCTGAGTTTAGGTTCATTGTTACTGTCATAATTAGCTTGCTTATATAGTTGGAGTCTGTAGAGCAGACACAGTTAAATCATTCAATACTGACACTCATACTGAACTGAACTACATGAACTTTCTTGATGTGATTTGTGGAACCGCATTTGTTGTATTGAACTTGTTTCGTATTTTTAAAACTTCACACTTTTACCAATAATTCTATGTGTTTCAACTTTTTGGCTCTTGTTTTAACATAACGTCACCTTGGAATTAAAAAGGTTCTCTCTGCGTTTCAAATGATTTTGCGATATTGAGCTTAAGTTTTTGCATTCCATATAGCAAATAATATGTGTGTAACAGTTCTCTTTCATACATTAACATGACACAGACTCTAGATGTACTCTAAATGTAAATTATCAAAATTAGCTTAAATTTGCAAATTGGGGTAAAATGCTGGAGGCAAATGCAGATAGAAACTTCTAATTCTAAAAAGTCAATTTCTGCTTGGAATTATAAGGTTCTATTTGGCAGATCATTAATTAAAGCATTTTTATTTCAAGAAATACAATCAGTCTGCTTATTAATTTAATTACAAATATAAAAATTGGTGTTATAACAATGTGTGTTTGAGAAAGTTACATTTTTGCTTTCTATAACATTATTTTTTAGGATGAATATTTTTTTCTTGTTCAAATTAAGCATACAAGGCAGTGCTAAATATTTTGTCCAGTGCAGATGTTAATTTTATATAATTATTCATACATTCTTTTTCTTTTCGGCTTAGTTCCTTTATTAATCTGGGCTCGCCACAGGGGAATGAACCACCAACTTATCCAGCATATGTTTTACGCACCGGATGCCCTTCCAGCTGCAACTTTATATAATTAATATGGTAATATGTATTGTTAATAAAGTATTTGCCCTTCAATGCTTAATGAAAAATTTAAAGACAATGAGCAAATGAGTTGTTTAACAAAGTGTAATAAACACTGAAAAATGTTTCACTGACTATATATACACAAATAAAAATATTTCACATTTAATATATCACATTTTTAATAACATATACATTTTTTTTTTCAACAATGAAAAATTTAACATTTCATTTAACATATTTCATAACTCGGATAGAGCCTTATAATTCTAAGGTGACGATACTCTGTATCTTATAAAGCTCTATAAAAATAAAGTTTAATTGATTAAACCTTTTTAAAGGTGACTATAATCCATCACTGTAAAAAAACGCTGGGTTCCACAAAATTCCTTCATGTTTGCGCAACACAAATTGATTAAGCTTGATTAACTTAATCTATTATACAAATAAAAAGAAAATTTAACATAAACCAATTAAGTTGTCATAAAAAAACCTTAAGAATTGTGTTGATTCTACTCATTTTAAATACGTAGTATTAAACAAATAGTCATTTTTTGAGTGATATTCTCTCTCAAGTACATCCCGTTTTTCTGAATATCAATATACCTGTAAAAAGTATTTTGATGACAGCATGATTTGGAAAGGCATCTCTCTATTAAGTCTAACAGCTAAAAATATATTTCAGAGCCAAACCTAATTAATGCACACAATGTAAATATCTGCAGAGACAACAGTTTTTTTCAAGGCACAGATCTTGGCACAGAAATGTTTTGCCGGATTGAAATCTTGAGAATACCATGGTCTCTAAAATCGAAATACAAGTTGACTTCCAGAATTAATTTCTTTTCATTATTTGCTCTCTCCAGTTGTTTTTTTTCTCCTGTTGAACAGAAAGCAATATATTTTGAAAAATGTTGATATGCAAGCAGTTGATGGTCACCACTGACTTGACTATGAATGTCAATGGTGACCAGATATTCTGGAAGTGAATACACCTTTATTCATTCATTCATTCATTTTCTTTTTGGCTTAGTCCCTTTATTAATCTAGGATTGCCACAGCGGAATGAACCGCCAACTTATCCAGCATATATATATATATATATATATATATATATATATTTTTTTTTTAATTCTCCACTTTCTTCAATTGGTGAAGTTTTTTCCTCGCCGCTGTCGCCACTGGCTTGCATGGTTCGGGATCCGTTCAGGATCTTCAGTACTTCTTGCTTTGAGGTGATTGTACTACCCACTGCACCACCGTGGTGCCCAAACTACACCTTTAATAACACTTTAAAATAAGTGAGACTAGAAATTTTTTCATGATGTGTAATATGATGTGCTATAATTATGAATCTTATGTTTATTTGTGCCTTTGTACACTCTCAGAAATAAAAGGTATGAAATTGTACCTTTCCATGTACAAGTGGCCATCACTGAGATCTATTTAGAGGTACAAAATTGTACCTTCTCCATTTGTACTATTTAAGGAAAAATTGCCCCTTTAATGAACAAAATTGTAGATGCTGAAGGTACAAAAATGAACAAAATACTGTTTAAGACCTATATACACATTACACAGGCTACATCAAGTACTGCACTTTATAAAGGCCAAAGTATTTGTCTTTAGCAAGAATATTTAGTCACAATAAATAATTTGTCATCAACATTTTCTCTGCATTTCAAAACAAAGGCAAAACGTTTCTCTATAAATTGCTGCAACAGTGCAGAAAACCAGAAATATCAGTAGCCTCTTCCTCAACATTAGTAGATTCCTCCTCAACTTCTACAAGGATCAGCAGTTGTAGCCTGTTGTAACACTATTTTTATGCTTTTAGTAAACATAACATCTAAAGCACTCATAATTGGAAAATGTTCTTTGATAGTCATTAAGACCTCAAGTTATTTAAATATTTGCGTCATGCATGAATGAGAGCGGTGTGCTGGATTAACTTGACGATTGTGTATATTATCCAAGATCATTTAGGGAAAAAAAAAAAGAGATTGATTACTCTGTTAACTGTAGTATTTCAAACAGCTTTGCTTTTATGTATGGCACTGGACCATGGTCCATTCATTCTGGGCTGGTTCATTTTGCTGTGGCAAAGGCCAAAGGAAATGAATGAATGAATAATTGGTCTAAAAAGCAAGGGTGTTTAGAAGAAATAATCAAAACAATCAACAGACTGAATTTGTATGGGCATAGAGTCCAATGTTTAAAATGAGCATGTAACATTGTCATGTAAACAATTTAAAATTTCAACCGAAAAACAGGTCCACCTCCAAGGTATTTGAAAACTGTCTAGAGACGTACTCACACTATGCTATTCGAACCGTGCCCAGGCCCGTTTCCCGGATTGTTTGAGAAGTGTGAGTGCTCTGAACCTGGCTCAAGCACGGTTCACTTGGCCGACCCTGGCCCGGTTGGAAGAGGTGGGCCTGAGCGCGGTTCACTTGGGCTCAGGCGCGGTACGCTTGCAGTGTGAGTGCAAGCGTGCCTAAGCCCGAAACTGAAAGCGAGACTTGACTTTTAAGGGACTGTATCATATGGATTAATTATCATTCGTACTGTTCAATGAACGCAAACTGTCGTAGTTTATTAAAGATGCAAACCCCTCACTGCACGACAGCTGCACCTTCAGCAAACCTCCTAATTCCTGCAGCACGAGGACTTTATGAGCGTCAAAAGTGGCTGATCTGTTCGGCAAAATATTTGACTGCGTGTCACCGCATATCAAACGACTTAAACGATATAACTAAAGAAATATCCACTGTGCTGAGCGAGAGCACTTCTCTTCCTAAACTAAACAGTGCGTCATCGATGACGTAAGCGTGCCCAGGCCCGAATGTAATGTGAGTGCGGGACGTCGGGGGAGACCGGACAAGCGTGCTATGGCCCGGTTCAACGCAACTGTACATAGTGTGAGTACGCCCTAAGACTCCAATTCTTGTTTTTTTAGACAGTTCTGTTAAACGTTTTTGATCCATTTCAAATGCTGTACTGTATACCGCTATAGTATATACAAATATTTCTGATGTATTACTTTCTGTATGTATTTATGATGACTTTTTAAAAACAAGTACCGCTTACTATGATATAACAAAAAGGAGGTGAGCTCTAATCTTTAATGGGAGTAGCTCACAGACTCATGGGAACAAAACAGTGTATTTAGAGGCCAAGATGTGTCAAGTTTTCACTACCCTCTAAGAAAAAAAAAATTAAATGAGAACACAGATTAATAAGTGTGGGTGGATTTAATATCACATTTGGTTTACTCCATATATGTGTGAATTTTATACCTGTCAAAATCAGATGCTTGTACTTCTGAAATGAACTTTATTTCCTGTTAAAATTTCATCTCAGTATAACAATGCAAGGAACTTCAGAATTAAGGTAAATTCTTTGATTGTATAATGTAGTCCTTATACTGTAATTGAAACATTGTTCAAAATAAGTTAAAAGTCTTATAAAATCATAGGAAACAATCATATATAATTGTTGTTCACAACAAATTTGTTTATTTGAACAGTACACTGCATGTGCACACAGAGTTTTCACCATGAAGGATCCTCCTGTACATAATACATCATTCACAAACTTTAAATTAAATGGCTTGTTTGTGTTGGCAATCACAGCAAATTCTATTCTCATTTATTTAATCATGAGCCAGAGATCGCTGCATTCACCAATGTATGTACTAATAGGTTTAATAGGTGTTGTAGATTTGCTCTTGCCGGTCATTTTTGTTCCTAACATGCTTCTTAACTTTTATTCAGCTGGAGTGGGATATCTCTAACTGGTTGTTTGATACAAATGTTTTGCCTTCATTTTGTTGGCACATTTCAAACGACTTTGCTTTTATGTATGGCACTGGACCGCTACTTTGCAATATGCAAACCTCTTTACTATCATAAATACAAGGAGATCTCAAACTTTCTAAAGTTTGTTTTTGCACCAGTAATCAGAAATGCCTTCCTTATTATAATCATTGTCTCTCTGGCTGGAAGATTGTCATTTTGTGCAACAAATGTAATTGATCACTGTTTCTGTGAACACATGGCACTGGTTCAGTTAGCATGTGGAGATATATCTATTAATAACATTGTAGGATTACTGACTGTTTTCTTTGTACCTGCTACAGATTTTATTCTCATTACTGCTTCCTACGTTGTGATTTTTACTTCTGTATTCAAATCTGGCGAGACTCGCATGAAAGCCTTACACACCTGTATTACTCATTTAATTGTCTTGTCAGTTGCTCTTACTTCTGCCATGATTGCATTCTTGTCTTACAGAATACGAAACGACATTTCATCCAACAATCGCATAGTTATCAGTGTCATGTATTTATGCTTCCCAAGTTGTTTTAACCCAATAATCTATGGATGGAGAACAAAAGAAATACGCCAGATGTTTTTTAAGCTTATAAAAATAAGTTATATCCTTTAAAATGAATGTTATAATACATTTGAATTATTATGTTTATATAAGAATAAATGATAGATTGTTGATTATTGATTTATTTAATTAATTATGGATTTACACACCCAAGCCCACAAACGCAACCACACATCTAAAAAGATTGGGGTTACACTTATCTACTGAATTAGTATTTCTATATCCACCACATACAGTTGAAGTCAGAATTATTAGCCCCCTTTTGATTTTTTTTTCTTTTTTAAATTTTCCCAAATGATGTTTAACAGAGCAGGGAAATTTTCACAGTATGTCTGACATTATTTTTTCTTATGAAGAAAGTCTTATATGTTTTATTTCGGCTAGAATAGAAGCAGTTTTTACATTTTTAAAAGCCATTTTAAGGACAAAATTGTTAGCCCCTTTTTAAGCAATTTTTTTTTCTGATAGTCTACAGAACAAACCATCGTTATGCAATAACTTGCCTAATTACCGTAACCTGCCTAGTTAACCTAATTAACCTAGTTAAGCCTTTAAATGTCACTTTAAGCTGTATAGAAGTGTTTTGATAAATATGTAATAAAATATTATTTACTGTCATTATGACAAAGATAAAATAAATCAGTTATTAGAAATGAGTTATTAAAACTTATATGATTAGAAATGTGTTGAAAAAAATCTTCTCTCCGTTAAACAGAAATTGGGGGAAAAAACTAACAGGGGTGCTAATAATTCAGGGGGGCTAATTATTCTGACTTCAACTGTAGATATATAATTTGAATACATTTTAGAGCTGTAATCGGGCCATAAAAGTTAAGGGCCAATAGGGCCCGAGCCCGACAAGTAAATTTTGATGTACAGCTTGTACAGCTTTTTAAAAGCCTGAACCCGTTTACAGCCCGACATTATTCAAATGTGCACATGCACACAGCTCTTTTGCCTTTTGTCAAGAATGAGTCGTTTATATGTGTTTTATCATAATTTATTGATAACAAACTTATAGGCCACTTAGAAGTTGGGACAAATAAATAAATCTGTAAAAATCCCCTGGAACATCGTAACATCTCAGCACTCTAAATAGGCCTTGGTACATACACTTAGCCGTTAAATTGGCCAACACATCAATAAAAATAAGTCTTTCCTAACAAATTAAATTAAAATAAATTCTAAATTATGACGGGTATTTGGCAATAACGAAATTAAGATAAAGGCTCTGCGGGATTTTGCCACTTCTCTTCACAATCCGGCCTTAAGGCAACGGTGAAGCAGAACATTCATATAATAATGCCAACATTAGCCTGTATACTCTACATTATGCATACATTATGCATTATACTACATTATGCATTTTTGATTTAAGTAATATTTATTTATAATTTGAAAATCCTTTACCCACCAAGATTAGGCTACGTGTTTTTGTGGAGGAACATTATTGAGTCCAATGTAGATGGCTTTAGCACGGTCCTGCACTGATGATGCGTCCAGCAGCACTTAACACCATTTCACTGTTGCTGCAACTGGCCGGGATGCATAGTACCACTGATCTGGCTAATTTTGCAAGTTTTGGGTAGGATTGTTTGTTCATCTTCCACCAGCCAAGAACATTTTCCTGCTCCGCAAAATTTGCTCTTTTTGACTTCTCCGTCATCATTTGTTTCAACTTTGCAGGGATGGGCTTTAATGTTGTAACAAGCGATTTGATTGTTTTCTCGCGCTAATCGAAATGCATCACATGACGGTTCATTTGCCGCGAGCCGGACCGCAAGTCCGAGCCCGGCCCGACCCCATCTAAAATGATAGAAATTAAGCCCGAACCCACCCAATCCCGTCGGGTTACATTTACTAAGAGGAAGAAATACATATTCATTAAAATAATGGTTTTGTCAACAAACAGCAATAAATGTACATTTGTGACGCCAATTATTCATTCATTCATTTTCTTTTCGGCTTAGTCCCTTTATTAATCAGGGGTCGCTACAGCGGAATGAACCGCCAACTTATCCAGCATATGTTTTACGCAGCGGATGCCCTTCTAGCTGCAACCCAACACTGGGAAACACCCATACGCACTCTTTCACACACATTCACTACGGCCAATTTAGCTTATTCAATTCACCTGTACCGCGTGTATTTGGACTGTGGGGGAAACAGGAGCACCCGGAGGAAACTCAAGCGAACACAGGGAAAACATGCAAACTCCACACAGAAATACCAACTGACCCAGCCGGGGCTTGAACCAGGGACCTTCTTTCTGTGAGGCGATCATGCTACCCACTGCGCCACCATGACGCCCAGAGTCACCACCTGAGTTCCACGAAAGGCCTGAGCCGTCACCTGACTTCTACGAAGGCTGGAGCCGCCACCTGAGTTCCACAAAAGGCCTGAGCCGCCACCTGAGTGCCACGAAAGGCTGGAGCCACCACCTGAGTGCCACGAAAGGCTGGAGCCGCCACCTGAGTGCCACGAAAGGCCAGAGCCGCCACCTGAGTGCCACGAAAGGCCAGAGTCGCCACCTGAGTGCCACGAAAGGCCAGAGTCGCCACCTGAGTTCCATGAATGGCTGCCAGAGTCGTGTGAATTCCTAGGACTGCCAGAGCCAGAGAAACCCCAGTGCCTCCAGAGCCGGAGCCTTCTGGCATGGTTTGAGCTGCCAGTGCCTTCTCACCTAGATTCTCCTGAACCACTGGGGTTGTTTGAACTGCCAGTGCTTTCCAAACCCGAGCCTCTTGATTTATGGGGGTCATCTGACATGTCGCTGACATGTGTTACCTTAATGAACTACAAATCCCATCATGCCATTTCACACACACCAGTCGGAAATCACAGCTGATGACACACACGCAGCTTGTGTTCACTGATCATTTAGACTATTTATACACCACACACACATTAGTTAATTGAGTCTTTGTTTGTTGTAGCGAGTCTTCTAGCATTTCTTTGTTTTGTATGCCTTGCTGATGTTTTGACCTTAGCCTTGTTTATCGTTAGATTCTGTTTTGCCTCTTATTTTAACCATATGCCTGTTTTTTTAACTATCATTTGGATTACCCATATGCACCAGCTACTCCTGTATTGACCTTTGCTTGCCTGTGTGATTAATCTTATTAAACCAGCACTTGGATCCTTACTTTTGTTCAGTGGTGGAACTAAAGTACTAATACTAAAAACTCAAGTAACTAATACTCAAGTAAAAGTACCATTACTTGCCCAAATGTAGTCCAAGTAGAGTAAAGTATCTGTTGTAAATATTACTCAAAGTGTGAGTAAAAAATAACCCTTTCAAAAGTACTCAAGAGTAGTGAGTATTACTCAGCGAAAGGGTTGATGCGTTTACATGTCATTTGTGCGTGTGTGTGTAAACAACATTCTGTAGTGCATTTAGTAATTGTTTAAGGCCATTTCAGTCATTATACAGTCGACATCTGCCATCTTTTCATCAGTGGCATGCAATCAAAACAGTCTGTGGGTCATTGTGTGTAAAGCAGGTGTGCCCACACTCGATCCTGGAGGGCTATTATGCCCATGTATTTTTTCCCTAGATGTGGGGTGTAATAAAAGTAATTCACAGGGTATGATGTCTTTCTATATGCACTGTATATGCCATTCCCTATTCAAGTACTCTTATATGTTTATCTATCTATGGAAAATAGCTTCTCCAATTGGGTAAACCTGTATCTACCCTCTAACAGAATTCTTCCCAACTTTTTAATCCATATACATTGCTTCACAGACAGGGTATTTTGCCACAAGCATCTAGTACACAAGCTACATTTCCATGGCTAATTGTCAAATTCAAAAAAGTACATTTAAATAGTAAGCATATATGAAGAAATTTAGTACAATCCCAAATCAGAAAAAGTTGGGACAGTATGGAAAACAAAGTAGTGATTTCCGAATTTGCTTTTTAATATTTCATATTTGTAAATATACATCCTTTCATGTAATTCAGGTGTGCAAAACATTCCAAAAAAAGTTGAGACAGGGGCAGTTTAGAGTTAGTAATTAGGTAAATTGGTTAAACAGAGATGTGATTTGAAACAGGTGATTGAAATTATGATTTGGTACAAAAGCAGCATCAAAAAAAGGTCTAGTCCTTTAGAAGCAAAGATGGGCTGAGGATTGCCAGTTTGCAAACAAATGTGTGAGAAAACTATTGATATGTTTAAAAACAATATTTCTTTAAGAAAGATAGGAAGACTTTGGGATATTTTACCTTCAAAACATTTACCTTCCATAACATAATTAAAAGATTCAAGGAATCTCGAGGAATGTCAGTGCATTAAGGACAAGGGCGCAAGCCTAAGCTGAATAACCTTAATCTCCAATCCCTGAGGTGGCACTGCATCAAGAATCCTCTTTAATCTATAAGTGATATCACCACATTGGCTCAGGACTACTTTGGCAAATCTTTGTCAAGTACCACAATACACATCCACAAATTCCAGGTAAAACTGCACTGTGTACCAAAAGGAAGCCCTATGTTAACAGTGTCCAGAAGCACCGTCGACTTCTTTGGGGTTGGAGGCATCTGGGATGGACCCCATCACACAGTGGAAATGTGTACTGTAGTTAGATGAATCAGTATTACAGGTATTTTTTTTAGGAGAAATGGCCGCTGCGTGCTTCAGACCAAAGAAGAAAAGGATCATCCAGACTGTTACCAGCAACAAGTCCAAAAGCCAGGGTCTGTCATGGTATGGGGTTGTGTCAGTGCCCTTGGCAAATGTAACTTGCACTTTTGTGATGGCACAATTAATGCTGAAAAGTACATAGAGATTTTGAAGCACAATATGCTGCCTTTTTTTCAGGGACACCCATGCATATTTCAACAAAACAATGCAAAACCACATTCTGCGCACATTACAAAGTCCTGGCTGTGGAGGAAAAGGATACAGCTACTTGACTTGCCTGTCTGCAGTGCCGACCTGTCTTCAATAGAGATTGTGTGGTGCATTTTGAAGCGCAAAATGCCACAACAAAGACCGCATACTGTTGCCCAGCTTAGGACTTGTTTGCAGGAAGAATGGGACAAAATTACACCTGGAACACTTCAGTCAGTAAACATCTTTTAAGTGTTGTGAAAAGAATGGCAACATTACATAAGTGGTAAATGCTTTACTGTACCAACTTTTTGTGTTGCAAGAACCAAATTTGAAATACGGATTTTAAAATAATAAAAAAAAAAAATCATGAGGAACACATTAAATAATGTGCTGTTGTATTATCTGTGTCACAACCTGTCGTCTTCATGTTTGTATTCGTCATGTGACCCTCACCATGTGCTCCTTTGTTCCCGTTCCCGCCATGTCATTATGTTCATCACCTTCACCTGTGTTCATCCACCTGTGTATCATTATCATCGTCATGTCCCTGTGTATTTATAGTCCTTGTATTCATGTAGTCCTTCGTCCGGTATTGTCGATGTTGATGTCTACGTGTCTCACTGTTCTTCTTCAAGCCATGTTTGTCCTGTAATCTTCGTAAGTGTTATATAATAAATATACGTGTTTTTGTACTCCTGAGAATCCGTGCCTTCTTCATCCTGTGAGCAGCAGGCGTTACAATCTGCAATACAATACAAGTCAAAGTAAATTTAGAAATCACTTCTTTCTTTTTTATTTGCGTTTTCCATAATGTTACAACTTTTTCTGATTTTGGTGTGAGTAGGCAGAAATGTGATTTTACAACCCAGTGTTCTTGATGTATCTATAATCCATATTTCCCTGGAAATTGTCGAATCTGTGAAAACAGATGAGCCCAGGGAACATCAGAGATCCCTGAAGCTTTCAAAAAGAAGATCACTCTTAGTTAGTATGAAGCTAATTAAATCACCAGTGACTGAATACATCTTACCACGAGTCATGTGTTGCAGAGACACTAAGTGATAGTGAAGCAAAATTAATTGGCCAGTGAATAGATTGTATTAAAGATACAGGGTCATTACATAGAGGGCCCCATGTGTGTAGCAACCGTTTAATGAGAGGTTTGTTCTTGACAATCAAAATAAATGATCAAAACAAAACATGCTGCATAGAACAATATGTACTTTCATTGTTTTGATCATTAACAGTTTAAACTACTGTTGGGAATGTGCTGTCCTTGTTCTGATCACAAGTGATTTAAATATATTCTAAACTTTGCAACCTCCAATTTTATACTAAAGTAATTATCAGATTAATGAAATTAAAACACAGTTAACTTATACCAACTACTGTGGTATAAAATGTGATGTGTATATAAATAATATCCATTTTAAAGAGCACAAACAATTTGCATAAACATGTTTATTTAATGTATTTAATATAGGCTACATATTGTTAATAATATAAAAATAGTAATTCAATAGCCTAAATTGACCAGTAATTATGAAACAATATTTAAAATGTAAAATTAAAAATCTTTGCATAATAAACAAAAACTGATCAGAGACATAGGTAGTGTTTATTTATCACTTAACAATAATTAAAATTTGTCACCATTTTATAATCTTTGTAAAAATTAGTTCATAGAAATACTGCTAAATAAGTTCACGTCAACTTGGCTTCATTAATTGTAAAAAGATAAAACAGTTGATTTTAACAAAACACTAGTAAATTAACATAAACTTCATATGCTTTAGGGTGCTTTCACACCTGCCTTATTTAGTTCAGTTGAATCGTACTAGAGTTCGTTTTCCCTCTTGGTACGGTTCGCTTGGGCAGGTGTGAATGTAGCCAATATACTCGAGTGCGCACCAAAAGCGGACCAAAAAAGCGTACCGAGACCTCCTTGAAGAGGTGGTCTCGGTACGCTTTCAAACGAACTCTGGAGTGGATCGTTTGTGGTGAGAACATGATCCCAACTAAAACAGACCCAACCGCAAAAAGTACTGCGCTTTTTGGACTAATCCAGCTGCCGTAGGCAGATGTGCTGTGCATTATGGAATGTTGAGGAAAAGTATTTGTTGACAGCACTTAACCAAAAGAGAGAGAGAGGGGGAAAACATTACCTGATGGATCGTTGGTAATATTTCTGGAAGATGACCATGTTCACCATAATTCATGCCTCCTCCTGAAGTGACGTATGATGCACCTTCGCCGTGTGCAATGCCTTAAAACATAGTTTTCCAAACACAGCCGCGCTTCATTCTCGAAATGTATAGTTTGTCTAAAGTGATGTATACAAACTATAGTATACTATAAGCAGGGATAAAATCAGCCAGTGCAGTCGTCCCTCCATAGTAAAAAAACAACATTTTGTGTCTGCCGGTTTGTTTATTTGCGGGAGTTCCATTGGCATTTTCCCGCACGTGAATTCTGACCAATCGAAAAGCAGTTTAGGAAATACGTTCAACAACAGCTGGCCAATGAGTGATGTGGATTTTGTCACATGACTGCATTTTGGTTCTTTTCAACTGGTTCGGACCAAAGCAATCAGTGTGGTGTGAAAACAACCTAAAGACAGCAGAAAATGCTACAATGTATCATTTATTGCCCTTGGTCCGGACCAAATAAAGCGAACTACAGATGTGAAAGCACCCTTATATTGTATATGCTTTATATTGTAAAAGAGTTTCACTCCAACCAATATTAAACATACCTGAAAGGTCTTTAGGCTCACTAGAAACTTCCAAAGTGTGTTGGAGCTGCGCTCTGGACGAAACTGACTCTCCGGGACTAGATTGGAGACCCCTGGTCCTTGTTAACTACAGTAGTGGGTAATATCAACAGTCGAAACATTGCTGTAAAGTGTTTTACTTATTTTATTTAATAGATTTCTGATCATATTTGATTCAGAATACAAGCTGAGAAGTTAGTCATTTTGAGTTCCATCATCTAACGATGACAATAAAGAAGTTTCTTTGGCATATTGCTCTTTCTACTTTTTTTTTTTTACTTTGATTTTCCAAAGTTGAAGAAGTTACATATGAGCGACTAAAAGACTAAATGTTTTTATCCTATGATATGCCTTCACCTGAGTTTTTAGCACCCATTTGACCTTAAACAGTAAGGTCTTTTGAGATTGGATAACTTCTTTTGTCTTTCCAAAAATGAACTCTGCCACAAGCCAAACCCATTTTGGATAACTACAACAAAGCGCAGGTAAAATAATGGTAAGTCATTGTCCTAACACTCTATCAGGGGAGGGGAGTTTGGGATATTTAAGGCAGAGTGGCTTGACCTAAATTAGAAGAGGGGTAAGCAGTCGAAAAACTGCTGGTTAAAAGAATAAGATTTAAAAAGCATTTCAGCATGTGTCATAGATTTTAATTTAATTTTACAGATATGAAAAACAAAAAGAGAAATATATTTGTTGATCTAATACTTAATTGATCACATCAATGCAACATCTCAGGTTCAAAGGACACTTTGAAATGTAATTATAAAGTCTTGCTTAACTTTATCTCATATTGTTTATTTCTGTAGACATGTCTTCTGTGCGTTAACTGTAACCATTTTTGTCTTTACAGTGACCTTTGATCTAAGAAATGGATGACAAAACGTTCAACATCTCTTATCAGGAATTCTACTTGATTGGGTTCACGGATCTGCAAGACTATCGGCGATATCTTTTCATTCCTTTTTTCCTCATCTTTGCTTTCACATTGTTTACTAACTCAATTATAATCCTGGTGATTGTAAAAGAAAGCAAGCTGCATGCACCCATGTACATTCTGATTGGGTTTGTCGCAGCTCTTGGGTTTTTACAACCAATATTTGCTATTCCAAGAATATTAATCAGCTTTCTCTTTGGGAGAAATATGATTTACAAAAGTGAATGTCTTGTTCAAATGTTTTGTCTGCATATGGCAGGTTGTTTCCAGTCGACAGTTTTGGTTGCGATGGCAGTCGACAGATTTTTCGCCATTACTTTCCCCTTACAGTATCACTACTATGTTAACTTGAAAACGTCATTGATATTCTGTTTGGCTCTTTTTTTGCGCAACTTGGTGGTTGTTGTTTCAATGGTGGGTTTGATTGCGCCACTCCAATTTTGTAAAACAAATATTATTTACCATTGTGTTTGTGAGCATACATCAGTTGTCAGTATAGCCTGTGGTGATGTGAGCAAGAACTACGTGGCTGGAACAGTAGCCTTCAGCATAGTAACAGGTGATTGTGTATTTATTATGTGCTCTTACATTGTTATTTTTGTCATTATATTCCGCTCTCCTCCTGGTGAGTCGCGACAAAAAGCCATCAATACATGCAGCACGCATTTAATGGTCATGGTGGTAGCCTATTGTAGTTGTGTGGTTGCATATGTTGGCTATAGGGTGTCTTCGATACCAAGAGATATCCGTGTGTTATGCACCATGTCATATCTTCTTTTTACAAACTTCTTTAACCCTGTTATCTATGGAATAAGAACAAAGGAAATCAAAGCTCAAATTGTTAAATATTTATCCAAAAATAAGGTTGATTCATATTAACTTTACCTCTTTCATTCCAATTCACTGTACACGAAGAGAAATGTATGTTGTTAGTTTGTATGAGGTACAGTACCTGTGTAATTTCAGTATGCCTGAGCATTGTATTGTGTTTGTTGGATTAAAGTTTTGATTTATAGATCAGGGAGCCTTTCTATTTAAAAAATATAAAAACAAAAAGCCTGATTTGCAGACAAAGGGCATTTTTATTGTAATCATTGTGGATGCAATTGTTGTACAATTCTGAAATTATATCTGGACATTGAAAATGAAGTATATCACTGATTTTCAATATGAAAACACTGATCCATTGAAATGACTATTACATTTCAGAAGTATATACGTATATATTTATTTTTTAAGTTATATATAAAACGTGATGTTAAGCATAAGAAATATCCTGTTTTAATATCCGTTTGATTTGTAAAGTGGCAAAATGAAAAACAAATTATTAACTTCTGCAGCTTAATAAAACTGTGCTAATAAAAATATCTATGATTGTTAATACAGAAAAATTGTTAATCAATGTTTTGTTTGTCTTTTGTCGTGTGAAATGATAAAACACAACTTAAATTCATATCATATATTTTAACCTAACAGAAAACATTTGATGTCATGAGTTTTCATTACCGTTTTGAACCTCAAAAATCATTTATATTTAAATATTTGCTTACATTTTAATGGTCTCCCTCTCTTTCTCTCCCCTGGACCTTAACTTGTGAACAATCTCAGACATTACTAAAGCAGCTACTCTAAACAAGCATTTGGGTCCATATTGCGGTCATTAAATCCTGGATGGTACCACTTGCGACCATGGCTTGAATACAGTGCATTGCGGGACACATGTTTTTGTTTCACCTGTTGTAAATTCTGTGTTAAGCTGCGGCCACACTAGAGTTTGAGCATGCGAAATTCTGTCGTAAAGCGCTGCGAAAGGGGGCAGGATTAAACAAGATGTTTAGACATTTAAAAAAGCAAGCGATTGCTCCATGTTTTAAATTTCTGTCCAGAGAGGTCATGTTTTGATCCTCGATTTGTTCTCACGCAGTCAAGTGATGCGATTTCGCAGGTCAGAGTTCACCAAGCTTGAACTTTGCTGCGAAACTTGGTGCATGACCTTTTGTTTCTGGTCTGACGCATTCGCGTGCGTATCAATGGAAGTCTATGAGGAGAAAAGTCCAGTGTGACCGCAGCTTTACTAATGAGAGCGATGTGGTTTTTACCTTGAGTGGTTACACAAATTGGAAAGCAGCACTGGAAAGCAACTGGGTTTTGCAAAAGAATGCATTCAATCAATGTCATGTAAATTCTACGGCAACATGGTCAGAATTAAAATGTAGGGAGGCATATGGGAAAATCATAGGCTATCCTAGTGTGCAAAACACAGCTGGAAAAAAACAGGTATTTTGTCAAATGTATTGGAGATGTGGTTAAATATCTGTGTTAATGAGCACGCACTGCATGGTACAATAGAAACCCATTTAACAATAATGCATCTACAAGCCTCTTTCTTAATTTGTTTGAATACTTTAGGAAATTAAGCATTTCTGGCAGATATAGAGTATACCAACACATGCAAAGTATACATCTAAGAACATTTAGGATGAAATCATTGAAACACTGGCGGATATGGTTCTTTCTGAAATGGGGGGGGGGGGCATTCAGGAGGTTCGAAAGACTCACCCCCCTGCTGAAAAAGTCCAGAATTTGGCCCTTATATGAGCTCATTTTTGACAGTATGCCATCATAAATTATAATAACCAATAGAAAAAGGCTTCACGACTAATTTAATTATTATTTAAATCGACAAATTCTGACTGAGGATATGTGCTGGCCAGTGTGTTATTTGCCTATAGGCTACAGTTTTTAATTTAAAACAAGTTTTAACAGATTCCTAATTGTTTTTTTGCTTGTTTTTTATGATGGATGATATTAAATTAGCATTTGAAAAATTAGTGCTTACACTGAAATCCAGTATTTGAACTTCATAATTTAATAGTAAATGAAGCAAATAACTGCTAAAAGGTTACTTTTTGAGGAAAAAAAAGAACCACCCCTTTTAAGAGGCTGGCTACGGGCCTGTATACTGATTATGAAAATTCTGCAATCGTTCCTGAAGTAGCATTATAAACTGGAGCAGAAGACCACGACTAAGCAGACCTTTCTCTTCCAGGTAACAAGTTATTGTATTACTGAAAAGACCATTTATGAAGCTATTTATGATAAATATCAACTAAGGTAAATGTTGGCAAAGATTTCAAAAAGGTTGTGAAAACTAATGCATTTGACTCTATTTTGCTGAAACTATCTATATACACAACAATCGCTGTACCTGGTGTGCTTTCTAACTTCTGTGAAAAAGGCCTTAAATATTTTAACAAAAATACTATGAATGATTTGAATGAAATTCATACAGAGTTCAACATCTATGAAAAGACTGTTTGCACAACAACTGATAATGGCTTAAATTTTCTTATCGTGTTTGGAGTCTATGGTGAACTTGATGAAAACAATAATCCAAAAACTGTGGACAGGGCCAGGCCAAGTCAGATTGGAGAAAGAGAGAGGGATGATGATCATGATGATGATGAAGGGGAAAATAATGAGGATGTGGAGTTTGTTAAAACTGGAATGTTGTTAGACCAAGATGATGGCCTGGAATATCGACTGCCTAAGCACCATCACTGTGCCTGCCACCTTCTGAACCTGGTGTCTACAGTTGATGTCTTGGTAGCCAATTCCAATTCATCTTACAAGCGGCTCTCCCGCTCAGCATTTTTCAATTTCTTAAGTCTGTGAAATAAAAGTGCAATATTCACCACAGCTGCTGAGATAATCCAAGAAAACTGCAAATTCCAGCTCTTGAGACCAGATGATACTAGGTACAATTCCCTCTTTCTAGCTGTGGAGAGAATTGTAAGAGAACAAAGAGAAAGAGCCATTGCTATCTAGTGCATTAAAAATTCCCATGTAATTCTCTAGATGTCAGAGTTTTTTCTGTCTTGTTTCTGTCTCCCTCTTGTGCCTGTCTACTGGTGCGCACTTGCACACACTTTTTTGTTAAAAAGAAGGACGGATCTTTGCACCCTTGCATAGATTATTGTGGTCTGAATGAGATTAAGGGTGACGCAGTGGCACAGTAGGTAGTGCTGTCGCCTCACAGCAAGAAGGTCGCTGGTTCGAGCCTCGGCCGGGTCAGTTGGCGTTTCTGTGTGGAGTTTGCATGTTCTCCCTGCGTTTGCGTGGGTTTCCTCCGGGTGCTCCGTTTTCCCCCACAGTCCAAAGACATGCAGTACAGGTGAATTGGGTAGGCTAAATTGTTGTTGATGTTTCCCAGAGATGGGTTGCAGCTGGAAGGGCATTCGATGCATAAAACATATGCTGGATAAGTAGGCGATACATTCCGCTGTGGCGACCCCAGATTAATAAAGGGACTAAGCCGAAAATGAATGAATGAATGAGATTACTATAAAGAAAAGGTAATGTCTTCAGCCTTCGATATTCTGCAGGGGACAACAATTTTTACTAAATTAGAACATTTTTTACGAATTAGGGAAGGGGATGAATGGAAGACCACGGCCACTTAGAATACCGGGTCCTTCCCTTTGGACTGGTAAATGCTCCCGGTGTAAACAACGTACTTAGAGATATGCTAAACCTTTTTGTTTTTGTCTACTTAGATGACATCTTGATTTTCTTGCCAGACATATTTATTTATTCGGCTCCCCTTACGGTGTTAATCTCGGTAAAGTAATTTAGTTTGGTCCGATTCTGCAAAGCAAGCATCTGATTTCCTCAAAGGTATGTTTGCGTCTGCTCCCATTCTTATTACTGACACTAAGAGACAATTTATAGTTGTGGTTCTGTTCTCGCTCAACCCTCCGCTGTCGATGACTAGATTCACCCTTGTTTTTTTTTTTGCACCGTCTCTCTCCTGCGGAACATAATTATGACATAGGTAACCGAGAACTACTTGCTATTCGTCTCGCTCTATGGGAATGGCGTCATTGGCTAGAGTTTATTGTATGGACCAACCACCGCAACCTTAAGTACATTCGTTCTGCCAAAAGACTTTACGCTCAACAGGCTCGTTGGACTTTTTTTTTTTTTTTGGTCAATTTAGTTTCACTATTTCCTATCGTCCCAGCACCAAGAATGTTAAGCCAGACGCACTCTCTCGCCAGTTTGCCCCTTTGGAAGGAGATTCTTTTTCCAATCCTTTTCTGCCGGCAGGAAAAGGTTTAGGAGCTGTATCCTGGGGTATTGAACACTCTGTTAAGAGAGCACTCACTCGTATCTCTGCTTCTAACAATTGTCCTGCTGACAAGCTCTTCGTTACTAGACCATTACGCTCAGATGTTCTCCGATGGGGACTGTGGCCGAATACGCTCATAATTTGTTATCATCCTCGTCCATTGGTTTATCGCCATTTTCCTGTTGTTTAGGTTACAAACCTCCTCTCTTCCCATCTCAGGAAAAAGAGACTGCTGTTCCTTCAGTACAAGAATTCATTTCAAAATCACATAGAGGATTATTGCACTCTGTCATGCTGGAGAATGTACCCACCGCTCTGCTAATCGTCAACGCACACAACCTCCTCGTTACGTCTGTGGTCAAAATAATATTAAATATACATGATGCATGATTCCTGTTACTAAAATGGCACGAGCCTTGCTGCTCAGTTTTTGATTGGCTGTCTGTTGCCATTCAGCAGTAACAAATATGGTGCTAACCCTCCTCTGGGGCAGGGTTTCCTATCCCTGGGTCAAATGCGGTGCTTTGACCACTTTCAAATTACAGGTGTGAAATTGTCTTTATCTGAGGTTAAAAGCAGTGTTTAGAATAACAATGACCAAGGTTAAGCTCAGTGTGTAAAGCTCTAGAGCAGGGGTGCTCAACCCTGTTCCTTGAGATCTCCCTTCCTACAGAGTTCAGCTCCAACCCTGACCTAACACACAGGAACCAATTAATCAGGACCTGAAGGGCACTAGATAATTACAGGCAGGTATGTTTGATATGGGTTGCAACTGAAATCTACAGGAAGGTAGATCTCCAGGAAAAGTTGAGCACCCCTGCCCTAGAGTGCTTAAAAAGAAAATTAAGTCATTGAGTGTTGATTGAGTGATTAGTGATGAAAAAAAAGTCCCTATTGTGGTGAATAGTGTTTGTTTACTTAGGCTCCTTGTTCTATGTACATTTAGCAGAATTGGTCAAATCAGTGCTAGCTGTATACAGAAGTGCACTTTTGTGAATTGATCATTTCTAAACCAATCCCCTCATTTGACCAAGAACATTTCAGCATCTTAGGCCCTGTTTACACTAATTCGTTTTAGTTTTAAAACGCATAAGTTTTGCTACGGTTACGCCGTCCGTCCACACTACGCCGGAGTTTTTGAGCCCCGAAAACGGAGCGTTTTGATGACGCTGGAGGGGCCGTTTTCATTCTAAAACGCTGCTGCTCCATCTCAGTGTGGATGGGGGAAAACGGAGACATCTGAAAACGGAGGCGGGGCTGCAGACATTCACCTATCTGATTGGGGCTTTTTCCTCAATATTAAGTAGCCTACACACAGTTCAGTCCTGCATCCCCTCCGTGTAAGTTCAGACTTCGCAAGTTTGATATGGAAAACAAACTCCCAAGTGTGTACTTTATAAAGTCATTCACATCACCCTGGCTATGCTGTTTCACTATCTTGACAATAAAATGAAAACGTGATGTGAGGAACTGCCTATTTTCACTTTGATATAAGCAACAACAGACATCAAAAATGTTGAGATGTCGTGTAGCTGCATGATATGAGCGTCATCTTCAAGCATATAACAAAACGGAGCCTATAACATCACTGCCTCCTATCATTTTCATTGAAAATACGGAACATACCCTCTCTTTCACTGAATATCCGTTTTAATGATCAATAATGGCCAATATAAAAGTATAACGTGCAATAAGTTTATACAATAGAGAAAATAAAGGCAAGCAATCAGTCAGATGTGCAGAATCGGTGTACGTGGTTACAATAATTAAGATATTAACCTAACTTATCTTTGCACTCAGCCAAAACACGTTACCTGAGAACAAGTGATAGATTCAAAAGACCAAAGTCGGGGAATATGTTAGATATAGGCTAGACAACAAGATGAATTAAATATCACGTTTAACAAATATAGTGAGATTAGATCCAGCGGTAGATCCGTGATGAACAGTCCGACTTGCGCAGCTCTCATGTTGGTGTGTGTGTGCTTATAGCACGCTGCAGTGCATGCCAGAGAGTGTGTGTGTGGTCATGTGATGTGCGTTTTCACCGTTTTAATGTAGACGGAGAGCTGTTCAGAAACGCTGGGTGAAACGCTAGTGTGGACGCGGATCGTTTTCAATCTAAAACGCCGTTTTAAAACTAAAACATAGTGTAAACGGGGCCTTAGTTTGAATCCGAAGGGTGCTTCACACAAAGTACTTTAAAATTCTAATTAGAGTAAAGAAGATACATTTGCTCAAGCAACCCTGCCAATTGTTCACATTAGTGATGCGCGGATGGTGGTTATATCCGCAGGCGCTGCGGATAATCCGCGGGTCGGGTAATAAAAAAATACATTAAGATTAATTGCGGGTGGGTCGCGGGTCATAGCAGTTGACCAGCAAAAAAGCATGAGAGTGGACTTCGCAGAATGTGAAGATGAGACGCCCAAAACAATGGATGAAATGCAAAAGTACTGTGCAAACTTTCAGTTAGAGGAGTCATCAGAGGAAAATCTGCTGTCGTTCTGGAAGAAACAAGATCGCTTATTTACACGACTGCAGCGCTTTACAGGAAGAAGCTTGTGCATTCCTGCAACAAGCGATGCGACCGAACGCTCATTTAGTGTAGCTGGCTGTGTTTTGGAGGTGAGGGGGAATCGGCCCAATTCAGGCACAGTAGATGCTCTTCTGTTTTTGCACAGTGCTAAGAAAAAGGCCAAGTAAACATAACATAGCTGCCGTTTAGGCTGAAGTGACAGCGTTTTGTTATCTTTTTCCTGTACTGTATATGTAAAAGCTGAATCTGCTGTTAATAACGAACGATCCACGGTGACCTATCATCATGCTTAAAACAAAGAATTAGAATTATTAAAGTGTCGATCGGGTGCGGATATATATATCAGATAAAATAATATGTGCGGGCGGATGGATGATTAGTATGAAGGAGCGGATTCGGGTAACATTTCAGCTGATCCGCGCATCTCTAGTCCACATGAAACTTAGTTTAAAACTGCACATGGGATAAAAAAAAAAAAAAAAAAAAAAAAGAGTATGCTGAGGAGATCTGCTGGTCAAAGCCTGTAAATGTAAAATTATTCTTAACTTCAGCAACAGGCTAAATCTCCTGTTCTTTAATCAGTAACAGTGGGGCCATACCAGAATTGAAAATTAGCTTTAATGTATATTACATTGCTAACGATTAATCTTTTTTGCATGGTGTTATGAGGACATACATATAGGTGTATTTAGCAGTTTAGAGTCTTACTCATGTTTTTTTTTTTCACTTAAATTTGTCATTGAATAAAATACAAAGCATTTTCCATAAAAGTTTTTGTGGGTTGAGCTTTACGGGATGACAACAGTCTGACTCAAGACTCTTGGGGACAGAACATGGTGTATTTATTCATCTACCTTACATTTCACACTAACATTTAAGACGAAAAAAATTCCAGGAGAGTTATTTTTCTGCCTGTCAAATGATAATTGGACCTTTCATTTCAGAAGCCATAGAGAACATGTAGATAATGTAATGCTCAGAATAAAGTAAATTGTAATTCTTGTAGATGGCCATAATGATGAAAATACAATTTAATTAGCAGTGATTGCGTACTAAAGTGCTGCTTTATGTTGTTTGTAGAGAAACCCTATCAACAATAACTGACATTTCCTTGATCAACATAATCAGAATACTTTGTGCAATTTTTTTTTAAACATGACTGATGTTCATGCAGAAAATATTTCATTTACAGAGTTCAAAATGATTGGTTTCCACAGCCTAGGAGAATGGAGACCTTTTTTATTTGTTCCTTTCTTTCTAATGTTTTTATTGTCTACAACAGCAAATTCTATTCTTATATATTTAATCATCTCTCAGAAATCTCTGCATTCACCTATGTATGTACTAATTGGTCTTATGGCTGCTGTAGATTTGATATTGCCTATTTTATTTGTACCAAACATGCTTCTAAACTTTTTGTTCAACTGGGGTGGGATATCTCTAACTGGTTGTTTGATACAAATGTTTTGCCTTCATTTTGTGGGAACATTTCAGTCTACTTTGCTTTTGTGGATGGCTCTGGATCGTTACTTTGCAATATGCAAACCTCTTTACTATCATAAATACATGGAAATCCCTAACTTTCTAAAGTTTGTTATTGTTCCAGTAATCAGAAATATATGTATGATAGTCACCACAGTCTCTCTGGCTGGAAGACTGTCATTTTGCACATCAAATGTGATCGATCACTGTTTCTGTGAACACATGGCATTGGTTCAGTTAGCATGTGAAGATATATCTCCTAATAACTTTGTAGGACTTTTGACTGTTTACCTTATACCGACTGCAGATTTCTTTCTGATCAATGTTTCTTACATTGTGATTTTTACTTCTGTGTTTAAGTCTGGGACAACTAATATGAAAGCCCTGAACACCTGCATTACTCACATCATTGTTATGTCATTTACTTTGACCTTTGCCCTGATTGCATTTTTGTCATACAGAATAAGAAATAATGTTTCTCCCAGTAGTCGTGTTTTCATAAGTACTATGTACTTACTTTTCCCAAGTTGTTTTAACCCAATTATTTATGGAGTGAGAACAAAAGAAATAAGACAAACATTTCTAAAGTTCATAAGGTCTGTAAAGGTCTTAGACTTAGAATGAATGTTACTCTAAGTTAATCATTGGTGGACACAATTTTCAAACAAATGCCCTTATGTTCAATCAGTTCTGTGATGAATACTTTTACGGATATGGTGCTTAAAGCTGCTGTAGCAACAGAAGTCTGGATTAACAAACTGGGCACAGATGACATGGCACAGGTGCTACAATGGAAACCAACATTTTGAATGCGACACTAATGGCCTCTAAAGCTCAGGCTGGTAAAATAGACAAACAATGAAAATGTCTTCAGTTGTCTTTCTGACATTTAAAAACTAAAGGGAGTGTATGGACCGAATGAAAGTTTGGTGTTGGTATCACATCTGTGAACATTTTGGGGAATAATGTGTTTTCTTTAAAACAGTCTAGATGTAAATGCAAGAACAAACAATATTAGATTAGACCATTAACCAGTCACCATGTTAGTATAACTAATTACAGTAACAAGGACTTCTTGTGCAACTTTTTTTAACCTAACTGCAAGGTATAATACTGTAAATATGTGTGTATTCTTCTGATCTGATGGTCTCTCAGTTGTCAATAAATGTTGGTATAGAAATAGAAACTTGGAAATAATGTCTTTTGTGTTGTTGAAGCAAACCAGTTCTATACTCATAATCAAAAAAAAAATCAGATAGACAGCGTTAATTCAGGGTAAGATAATAACACTTAGAATATAAGCAACTTAATATCGCTTAATATAGTTTTGGTATGTATTATTGTTAGCAAATGGAGATGTCCATGAAGTTTACTTACTGAAACTGGAGTTTCTAAGTTATTTTTCAAATAATTAGCATTTTGTATAGTTTGACAGTTTCCAGAACAGTACTATAATTACAGAAGCAAGAATCAACAAATTAGATTACTTTTGGAGTATGATGTTGAAGATGCTGGAGAACTCATTTATAAAATGTTGTGTAGAAACTCTTCGATAAATATGTGTGATTCAGAAAAACAACATCTGTACCTGAACATCATTGGAGTGGGGTTTCTGTTTGTGTGAGATGGCCCGATGTTTGTGCCATTGTCTCTATTTAAGCATGTGTTATGGGTCAATGATTAATTGCATCACATTTGCTGTTACGTGGTTGGCAGCATTCTCAAATCCACTCCTTAATGTGCTCACTAAACGCAAGTGCTATGGATTATCTACTCTGCTGAGATGCGAGCAGTGAGCCAATGACTACGTTTACATGGACATCAGTAATCGAATTTTTTGCTTTAATCTAATTAAGAGAATAATAAGACTAAGGTGACATGAGTTGCTTTTTGAATGTTCCTTTCATGATCCCGTTTTACATGTTATAGCACATAATTTGATTAATATCATTGCGTCACCGCGCTATCCGCATTTCCTCCGGAGTTTCATGTAATTTCGGGTGTTTCCTCTTTAATTTGTCGACTTTAACTGCAGTTTGGCACTTTCACTTTCATTCACGAAGATACCCTGCTGCAAAAAGCGGCTTAAAGTCCTACATGATGGATATAGTTCGATTAAAGTGTTTACATGTCTGTACTGCACTTCAATTATGCGACTAAGATCGGCATACTCCACATGTCTTAATTCGATTTCTCTTTAGTTAGATTATGACCTTAATCTGATTTAATTAATCAAAAATCGCTGTTTACATGGTAGCAGGGCTTTACATTAACACCTGCCAACCCGCCAAATGCGGGTAGATTTCAGCTCTGGCGGGTTAGACAGCAGGGTTTGAAAATAAGCGTGGCCCAATATTCGTGCAAATGTGATCTTAGAATCGAGAAGCAGCACGACTGACAAAAATAACTGTACGCGCGAGCTGAAAGCAGGTAAATACCGAACGAGAGGATGATCACTCGCACGCACAGATGATGTGATGCTCGCGACTGTTAATAAGCGCGCGCGCTCCCGTTTACTTGCGCGAAGCAACTGTCACCGTGCCTAGAGGAAGCGCAACTGGTGCGATCGGTTCCCTTTGAAATAGACTGGACAAAGAGCGATGATCGTGCACCCACAGTCCTGCTGCTTTCAAGAGCTCAAGATTAAAACAAAAATACACATATTATTTTGTAAGCAGCAGGGGTCACTGCTTTCATTTACAGGCCTATATTAACCGTGCGCGTGATTAGCTATTCTTTCATTATCAAACACGGTATGTTTCACCTACTTTCTTTTGCTTGCAGTTATTTTTGTTAATATGGTTTAATTATATTTCTTTATAATAACATTGCTTTAATGGGAGATTACTCCCCGCTTATGTTAGCTGGTGATCTGGGACTTTTAGCCAGGACAGATTACTGTGCATATTTTAGATACATGACAATAATTTTTTTTTTTTAAATGTAATGTTTTTTTAAAGAAAAGTTTTGTTGAATTAAAAAGTGCACCTATACAGTTATATTTTCCTTGTTTTGACACAATAAAAAATTGTGGCTAAGAAATACTTATTTGGTGTGGTCAGAGATAAATTTGCTAAATCCTTAATTTTGAGCCCTGAAAAGTCGTGAATTAAAAACTGATTGCATTGCGACACAACCCATTTGATCATCCACACAAAGCAAGCTAATACACAACACACACAAGAAAATTAATGAGAAGGCATTTGGACATAACACATCTAAATCAAGTATTTTTAGCATGTCAAAGTCAAGTTTATGCATGTAAAATATATTTTCCCAACAAGAAAATTGTGGCTAGTGAAAATGGCGAGTGGCTAGTAATGTTGGAAATCTACTAGCCACAGTGGCTGGTGAACAAAAAAGTTAATGTTAAGCCCTGCATGGTAGACTCTTAATCAGAGTATTGTCTTAATCACATTAAAATCAAATTATTGGTGTCCATGTAAACGCAGTCAGTGTATGGGTAGATCATAAGGCAGAGGTAGTGAACCCTGAAGAGAAAACTGTGGTTAGAAACTTGTAAACATTTTACCAATGGTATATGGTAATATTGTCTCCCTGGACATGGTGTATCAGCAGCATTTGTGCCTGGTCAAAACAGGATACCCAAATCTTCAACAGATTAACATAAAGTATTTTACTATCATGCTCCTGACCCGTAGTTGTCACCTTATAGGTGGTAGGGTCTAGCAGGCTCTTGATCTCAAAAGGCCCCTGACACTTTGCCAACAGCTTGCTGTCCTTGCTGGGCAACATCACCAGTACCTTTTCCCCACTCCTAAATCCTCTTCCACGTGCTCATCGATCCCTCATTTGTAAGACATAAGAAACAACATTAGTAGGTTCCCTGTCCCCCTTAAATCCTTTGGAATAGCACAATAAGAGAAGAGATAATGTAGAGATACTGTACTGTTTCTATTATCTTATTGTGCTATTTCTATTTTTAAGTTACAAGAGGGTGCATTAGAGGAGGATGAAAGGTGATGCTGTTTCCTGCCAGGAATTAAGTCAGAGGGTCTTTGACCCTAGTTAAAAGAGATATGGGAAGGAATCAAGGAAGACAGGAAAACTACTCATGTTGTTTCTTATGTCTTAATCCCTTCATTATCACAGCTCATTGCAGTGAAATGATCAGCCCCCATCAATCAGCACAATGGTAGAAATGTGCTGTCTCGGGAGAGAGCCCTGAGCTCATAAGATCCTCGAGCCCGGGGCTCCCTCCCGTTTGCAAGGCGAGAGGGGAGTTTGAGCTCAGGTAGATCTCGAGAACTCCCCTGCTGTAGTAGCTAATGAACAGATAGTGATTGCTCTTAAGAGATAACTTCTTACTAGGAGCACGTCTATGGTGCCGATTTGGATTAGTCAATTAACTTAAGTTGCATGTTTTTGGACGGTGGCAGGAAACCGGGGAACCTGGGGGAAACCCATGTGAGCACGGGGAGAACGTGTAAACTGCACACAGAAACGTTGGCTGGCTTGGTAAGGACTAGAACCAGTGACGTTCTTGCTGTGAGGCAACAGTGCTAACCACTGGGCCACCGTGCCACCCATCTAGGAAAGGAGGAGGAGTAGGGGTGGAAGAAGGGATTCTTCAAAACAAAGATGGCTGTCATATGGAACTTAAGGTATTTATAGTGGCTTAGGAATCATCTGATTGGTGAATCATAAATTGAATAATGCATGGCCGGCTGCAAGCAATCATAAGCAGGTGATCCTCTCGAAATTAGTTTATAAATAAACTTCACTTATAAAGTTAAACGTGGAAAGAAAATAAAAATCCATCCAAAAAACAGACTTCCTCTCTGGCATAAAATGAACGAACACCATGTGATTTATTAGCTCAGTCTTCATTCAAAGCTGGATTTGGGAATTCATATTAACGACATACTTTATGTTTCAGGATCATGAGATGGCTGGCAGGTGGAAACACAAAAGCAGAGCTGCCATGTAGCTAGTAACAGATGACTGACATTATCAAAAGGTAAGATGATCATACTGTATCTGCATACTTTTCAAATATTCATTGAAGTCTCTTACATTATGTAAAATACAATGCAAATACTGTAAAAGTTGATGTGTTGATTTAGCTCTATGGGAATACAGCAGTGAACAGACTCATGGGGAAATAACATGGTGTATTTAGAGACCATGATTTGTGTCTACCTTTCACTTCAAACTAAGATGTGAGACAACATTAACCAAAACATTTTAGGAGACTACATTATGAAGACAACATATAATGATATGTATTATCAACTTAAAGGGATAAAATGATATGTATATAGTTCATGCCTTTATTTTCCGCCTGTCTAACTTATGAAAGCATGCATTTGCTGTTGTTTTTTTCTTCTCAAAAGCTCTGGTGTAGAGGAAAATACTGTTTGTAAATGACTTTATTAACATGAAGGATCTTCCAGCAGAAAATAATTCATTCTCAGACTTCAAAATGATTGGTTTCTACAGCCTTAACGAATGGAGGCCAATTTTATTCATCCCTTTTTTTCTAATGTTTTTATTTGCTGTAATAGCAAATTCTGTACTCCTATATTTAATCATCTCTCAAAAATCTCTGCATTCCCCTATGTGTGTACTAATTGGTCTTATGGCTGTTGTAGACTTGGTCTTGCCTATATTTTTTGTACCTAACATGCTTTTAAACCTTTTGTTTAACTGGACTTGGATATCTCTAACTGGTTGTTTGATACAAATGTTTTGTCTTCATTTTGTTGCAACATTTCAGTCTACTTTGCTGTTGTGGATGGCTCTGGATCGCTACTTTGCAATATGCAAACCACTTTATTACCACAAATACATGGCAATCCCTAACTTTCTAAAATTTGTTGTTCTCCCATTAGTCAGAAATGTATTTCTGGTGATCACCACAGTCTCTCTGGCTGGAAAACTGTCATTTTGCGCATCAAATGTGATTGATCACTGTTTCTGTGAACACATGGCACTGGTTCAGTTAGCATGTGGAGATATATCCATTAATAACACTGCAGGACTTTTAACTGCTTTCCTCATACCAACTGCTGATTTTATTCTGATCAATGTTTCCTACATTCTGATTTTTACCTCTGTGTTTAAAACTGGCAAAACTCACACGAAGGCCTTAAACACCTGCATCACTCACTTCATTGTTATGTCATTTACTTTGACCTTTGCTTTAACTGCATTTTTGTCATACAGAATAAGAAATAATTTTTCGACTAACAGCCGTGTATTTATAAGCACAATGTACTTACTTTTTCCAAGTTGTTTTAACCCTATTATTTATGGGGTTAGAACAAAAGAAATAAGACAAACATTTCTAAAGTTCATAAAAAATGTACAAATCTCAGCCTTATAACAGATTAAATAAAAGTGGATGCTACTGTCAGCATGGTAATACTCTGACTCTGTTTCTTTAATAGATACACATAAATACATCACATTAATAGTCACATTTCCAAAGCTAGATTACTGATGGATTTGCACCCAAATGAGATAATAGTCTGCACATGCTACAGCATATACACTAATTTCCAAAACAAAACAAAAAAAAGTGAGAATATTTTGGCATCTATGGTAGAAATATTAGCTTTGAGGATCTTTTTTAGGACATTGAATACTATGCAGTAATTATTATCCACTAATACCCCTTCCTGGTAGTTCACTGTCTGAAGTCTTTAGTCTCTATGGTGTGTCACCACTGATAACACAAATGTGTGTGCCCCTTCTCGATTCCACTCATCCATGTGATGGTAAACTGCCTTCATGTAAAAATGTGAAATATTTGCTGTTTTAGCAAATAGTGTGTGAAAAATAAAATATCTGTTGTGCAGAATAAACTGATTATTTTCTTTTCAGCGATGTCATATTCTCTATAGCAGTGGTTGCCAACTTGATCGACTGGTAGATCCTTATTACTCTCGCGGTAGATCCAGAAAATGACAGAAGTATAAGAATTTTTTATTTTTCACTTTATATTTTTTTAACCAATAGCCACAATCATTAATATACAGCTCTCCATATGACATTGCAAGGTGGAAGTGTCAAAGTAATAAGGGGCCATTCAAATATGTGTCTTTTGCATGCTCAAGTTCATTATTCCATGTGCGGTTCCACACGTTCACGTTTTCCATTAAGGGTCTGGCTGCGGACTGGGTGCAGAACTGAGCTGGTTACAGCCATCAAACTGGCAGAGGCGGCGTGCACCCATGACGCTGGAGAGAGAGAGAGCAGGCCCCATTGCCCAGAGGGTGAACTTGGACTGGCGATCACTGGTGGGCACCCCGCGACCAGTGGTCACCTGCCCACTTGATGAACCCATGCCAATAGAACCTTCATCTCCAGGTGCACAGGTTTGCCTTAGCAGCTCCATTGTGCACAATGTGACACCCAGAGGAGCCCCAACCCGGCCTATACAAGTGTAGGGAAGGAAGATGATTGCTACCTTTGACTCTAGCAGCCCAGTGTAGTGCGACTGTGGGCTGACAGCAAAAACAATAATCCCTATCACATGTGTGCAAGAAGAGACACTCGTGACGTGCCAGCCCAGTGGGTCACCATCTCAGAGCCACCCGATGCCTGGCCCATAGAGGTCAGAGTGGTCTCCAATCTCCTGGTGCCCGTTCTACTGGGAGGAGACTGGACAGGGTTTGAGCAGCTCCTCGCTTCTAAAACGCAGCCAGTCACCAAACAAAAACATGCCATCAACACCAAGCCTGGGACTCTGGGGACCACTTAGCCACCTTTCTGGTCACAGAGAGTGATAGAGGGCATGAGTCTAATTATACAACTCTATCCAGTACATGGATTCCTTTTAACAGGTTCCCCGCTGAAACTGCATGCCAAACTGTCATCGTGATGGAACTTGCCCACTCCCACCCTCTGGCAATACAGCTCAATGTATATAAGCGGGATTAGAAGTGGATGTCAAAGGATTATGCCAGGCCTGCGACGTCTACTACTGAACAACACCCCAGCATCCTCCCCCAGTCCACTCATCCCGTTACCCATCATTGAGGTGCCCTTCAGTTGCGTTGGAATGGACCTGTTTTTTTTGGTTCTATATATATATATATATATAGGTCAGTTGCCATTTCTGTGTGGAGTTTGCATGTTCTCCCCCGGGTGCTCCGGTTTCCTCCACAGTCTAAAGACATGTGGTATAAGTGAGTTGGGTAAGCTAAATTGTCCATAGTGTATGTGTGTGAATGAGTGTGTATGGATGTTTCCCAGTACTGGGTGGCAGCTGGAAGGGCATCCGCTGTGTAAAACATATGCTGGATAAGTTGGTGGTTCATACTCCTGTGGCGACCCCTGATTAATAAAGGGATAAGCCGAAAAGAAAATGAATGAATGAAAAATGATTTTAATGAAGTATGACAACATTAAGATTCTAAATTAGTTCATTACACTTAATCCTACAATTAGATGGTCTATTATGTTTTCTTTGTGTATGTGGATACATAAATAAAGTCATAAGTGTTTAACTAGTTATTTTTATTTACATAATTTGAGTTCCCAAACTGCACAGATGTTAAAATGATTGTTAAGATATAATAATGAAATAAGGATTGAAATGGAAAACCCTAAACTGTTCACAGTCTAATGAATGGCAATCGTAGCACGGGCAGTCTCGATCGCCATATTTGTGAAATTCAGTAGGTGGCGATAATGCTCCTAAAACAGAAAAAGACTGATCCGGCATTAACCATATATGGTTTACCTAGATCGTGTGTGTGCCTGAAATGTGTGTGGGTGTGCGGGTCTGCAGCTGGATATATCTCAACAAAGCAGCCAGCCATGGTGCAGAGTAGGCATGGGCTGGTATAAGATTTTGACGGTATGATAATCTTGGATAGAAATATCACAGTTTTACGGTATTGTGATTACTGCTCTAAAAGATGTTCTTTTTTTAAAGTCTGGGTAAAGACAACTTTTTCCCCATTTCCCCATGTCAACACAATATATTTTAAAGGACACCTAGGTTACCCCTTTTTCCAGATTTAATATGTCTTTTGTGTCTCCAGAATGTGTCTGTATAGTTTCAGCTCAAAACACCCATCAGATTTTTTATTATACCTTTTATAAGTTTCTATTTAATAGTTTTGATCAGCAGGTAGTGATTTCTGTGTAAAGCTTTAAAGCTAGTCCTTCATGCCCACCGTTTCCATGTGCCTGTCAATGTGCCACAGTGTTGCCAGACGTACGATAATTATCGTATTTGTACGATAATTTCGACCTCTGTACGATGTACGATCAATAATGAAAAAAATTCTATAATGTACGATAATTTTAGAAATGTATGGCATTTAAAATGAGTTTCATTGTAATCTTAGGGCTATACTTATTGATAGCTGCATCTTGTGTCTACTGTCTGTGACAGGAGAAGGTGGAGTTAGACACGTTTTCTATCTCATCTTACGTTACATCTCAGCCAATCAATGTGGAGAATGGCTCTCTCTCACAAGTTAACATTCCTTATGGCGGAGTGCTGCCAGATGTTTTGCATTTCGGCGGGTTTTGGATAGTTTTTGGGCTGGAATCAGTCAGCTACATCTGGCAACACTGGCTGCGCGCGGTTGTGCTTCAGTCGTTTTCAGGTTAATGTTAATCGTTTAAGCAGTAAAGTTTTAAAAATTAGTGCTGAAAAGGAAGGTGAGAAGGACAGGGGAGTTTGCCCTTGATGTTCTTGTTTTTCCCCATTCAAATGCGTCATGTGAACGTGTTTTTCCAAAATTAATCTCATCAAAACAAAGTCACGAGATCGGCTCATTACAGATCCTCTGGATGGGCTCGTGGTGCACACCTCAGACTAGTGTGTTAAAAATTCGGCAGGGTGCACTGCTTTTTAAGCCAACCAGCACTATGTTGCGCTCCATGTAGGCATCCAATTTGTACCGCAAAATGAATCCCTCAACATCTGACAACACACGCAGGTATTCAATGACAGAGACTCGGAGGTGGAGTTTGAACCTTCCCACTAAGGTACGCCTAGTTTTTAGTTTTTTTACGTATTGTGGTAATTTGCACATTGTGTCAAAACGCTATTTGTCTAGATAATAGCTGTATACTCTCCATTTAACTAGTGTACGATAATTTTCCTCCAAATATGATAATTTTGAGGTTCTGGTATGATTCTTTCACATTTCCAATCTGGCAACACTGGTGTGCCGCCCTCGGCTGTGTCAGACAACAGACAGACATGATGGAAGAAGATCTCACGTAACGTTTGTGAGAAATACTACAGTAAGAACGTTACCAATGAGTATTTGATGCATTTGTTGTGGAGTTGCAACGATGAGTCACACACAATGGCGTTACAAAGTTCACGCACAGACAAAGCGCGGACACACACAGACAGCGCATGCGTTTAGCTTTGCACTCTTTTTGCACGCAAATGTGACAGGATACAGGTTAATATCCACTGCTGTATGGATATCTGTTATGCTAATGTACAAAATAAACCTGATTTAATGTCTACAAACCGGCATTGAAGCGTCTTCTTTTAAAATTGTACTGACACGCGGCTAATTCATTAACATGCACTGTTTTAAAACGTTTTAAACTTTTAAAACTCACTCTTGATTTGATGATGATTGATGATCCTAGCAAACTGAACAGACCTTTTATTCCCGGTTGCTTTGCACACGTCCTGTCTTGTTGATATGATTGTACGCGTTACTACGGAAACATGTTAATACGCAGCTGTCAATCAATTCGGTGGGCGGGGGGACCGCACTCCTACGTCAAGTTGCGGTCGGTCTGAAAACCGCTCTAATTGGTCCACCGTTTTTATGTTGTTAAATAAAAAAAAAAGGACTGAGTGTGTTTATATCACCCCAATATGACGGTCTATACACTATACCTAAACATGTGTCTGTCCAAACAGCTTGAAATGTAGATTTTTCACCATAGGTGCCCTTTAAGAATTTAAGAATTATTTTATTGGAACAGTAAACATGTCAGGCTTAGTTAGTTTCAAACACACAGATTTCTTTACAACTTAAAAAGGCATCTTTGGATATCTTTCTTTGAAGATAAAGTAAGCTGCACTGTTCAGGTCTATAGCTTGCTTGGATATTGGTGCAATAAGTGATTTGTTTTTCAAATGCTGTAGGCTGCCTATATTATTTTTGAATGGTTAAAGTTTTAATTATCACAAACATAAGATAATTGGCCCTTAGCGATCTCAGCTGTACCTAATAGTACAATTTAATCTTAGGCCTATGCCCCTTGAGTGCTACTTAGTGTGTTTACTGGCAAGGTAAACTTTGAACTCCGTTATAACAACAGAAAACATAGAGGGCCCTTGAGATGAGCCAAGCCAAATAAAAGTCCAGCAATTAGTAATGAATTTTGGCCCAAATAATTATAAAGCTAGCTATGATGATAACTGTATCAGTGATAACACCTGCATTTATTATATCTGACAGCGCACAATCCAGTTAAGTCACTGCGGCATTATATGCTTAGATGATTATTTTAACCCTTTAAGACCTGCCATAGAACAATTCTGCTTAAACATTTTATATGCTGTGCTGTCATTCTTTTGAATATTTTTAAAGGCCATATATCAATAAAATCCTTACACTCCCAATTTGAAGGCTATGTATGTGTAAGATATGAGAGCGTACAATAAGGTGAACGTTTCAATTGCAGCTTTATTGAAGAATGGTCAGACAGCAAGAGGTCAAAACAGGAGCAAACAAATATGTCAAGGGTAATCCACAATGAGTAATCCGAAATCCAAGCAGAGGTGGAGGCAGGTAGTAAATAAAAAAAAAACAAGAAACAGTCCAAGATCAAAAACACAACAGGGCAATAAAACAATGAAACAAGAAATGCTCTGTACTGCGCATAACAGTAACAATTCAATTCATCTTTATTTCTATAGCCCTTTTAAAATGTAGATTGTGTCAAAGCAGCTTTACATAGAACAGGGGTGTCAAACTCAATTCCTGGAGGGCCGCTGCCCTGCAGAGTTTAGTTCCAGCCCTGCTTCAACACGCCTATCTGTAGGTATCAAACAAGCCTAAAGTGCTAAATTAGTTGGATCAGCTGTGTTTAAGTAGGGTTGGAACAAAACTGTGCAGAGCTACGGCCCTCCAGGAACTGAGTTTGACACCTGTAACATAGAAGTTCTAGTAAAGTGAAACCGTGTCAGTCCAGTTTTCAGAGTTCAGGTTCAGTTTAGTTCAGTTCAGCGTGGTTTAATTTTCACTGCTGAAAGTCCAAACACTGAAGAGCAACTCCATAAGTCCTTAAACCAAGCAAGCCAGTGGCGACAGACTTCACAGCAACTGAGTGTGTGTGAGGTGCGTTTATGTGTGTGAAGACTGGCTGCAGGTACTGCAATTTTGTGGACTGGAGAACTGGCAGCAGCCAGCTTGAAAACTAGCTAACTGGTGACAGGCAGGAGTACAGTTGAGGCCGTTGTAATGTGGTGGTGGTCTAAGCAGCAAGCCCCAATGCCAAAAGAACAAAAACGAAGAGTATCGACCTACTCGTTTTCAGCTTTCAGGTATTTTTTTGTGTTTGGGATGGTTTTGGACAGTTTGGGTTGGAAACATTCAAATGTATCTGGCAACATTGACCGCAATGTTTTCATTGTAATGTGTGTGTTCGTCTGAGGTTTTTCTCAGATACCTACTTCTTTAGTTAAATTTGCATCTACAGACTTCAATATAATACTTTTATTTATTAAGGTAAGTAACGTGGCACGGTGGCTCAGTGGTTAGCACCTTCGCCTTACAGCAAGAAAAACAACGTCATAATTACAACAACGTATCTATTTAACAAAACTTAAATCATGTCCATTACACTTGTATTGTCAATTCCCAGACATCCCAAGTCTCCCGGAAGTTCCAGGAGTCTCCCGCAAATGCATAGAGACTCCCGGATGCTCGCAAATGAATGATAATCTCCCGGAAGTTGTGCACTTTCCGCCTGGTCCTCAAATACGTTGCGCACCCCCTCTCCAACCAACGCTATCTCACGGCCAATTCGTAACTTTTTGATTTGTGGCTAATTCGTATGAATTCGTACGATCTAATTCGTACAAATTAGTACGATTTGCCCATCACCCAATGACGGTTGGGGTTAGGGGTGGGGTTAGGTGCCACGCCTCCTTTTTAAAATCGTACATTTTCGTACGACTGAATTCGTACGAATTCGTACGAATTAGCCACTAAACTGACAAAACGTAAAATACTTACGTTTCCTCGTGAGATCAGGCTGCTCCAACGCATCCCTTCTTGCTCTTCAGATACATCTTCAGAGGCTCCTCATCTAAGAATGTTGAACTCTTTGGGTTGAGAGACTGGATCCCATGCATAACCCCACAATTAGTTTTTTTTTTTTTTAAATGTTTCTGCAGTTGAGCTGTCAAGCACCTGATAAAATAAAATTCATTGACAGCTCTCACTTTGCTCAAGATTAATGACTCATGAAGTCTTAACCTTGTTTTAGGCTGTCTTTTACATGCTGTTTGTACACATCTTTCTATAGTCTTGCAAAGAAATCCTTACTTCTGTAGCGTGTCAGTAAGGCACCTACCTGACCTACATCCCTTGCTCATGTCAGAAAGATACTTGGCATCACCAAGCACTTTACAAAACATAACCTATCAATGGAATGTACAACTGTCTATTTGAGAAAGAATGCCCCTTGCATCCACTGATCTATCCTCACTATTTTCAAGTATTATTCCTGCAGCACTTTCAAAACTGCTGGAAGCCTGTCCATCAGATTATGGCATGTCATGTATCTACCACCTTATACCTTGGGCTGCTGCTGTGGATATATGCCTTTTGGAACTGCAAGCCACTTATGATGAACCTACAAGCCTGATACAAGGTTATAAAGCTTCTGCACAAGAGCATTAAAAATCATGGCACTGATTTTACAGCATTGACAAGAAACAAATGAACACATAGTGCATTACAGTGCACATAAAATACAATTTAAGTTTTAATCTATGTAGAGACACCAAAATAGTTACCAATCATGACGGATGCACTGTCATAGCCTTGCACCACAAGATTATTTCTGTAGTCCAGGCTATGTTGCTCAAAGCAATCTATTATCACTTTTTAAGCTTGCAGCATCTAACAGTTTTAGTGATGTCTGTAATTGTAAAAGCCTACTTTTAGCATGATATCAAGGTAATGTTAAAGTTCCTATTTGTTAAAATTCCAATTCATTAAAGTTTAATTTAGAACACACTAACTGTGGTAACATGCACATTTAACATAGCCTTTTCTCTCCAATACTCAAGGGAATGCTTGGATTTTTTTACATTTACATTTCCTTGCAATGTTGCCTTACTGCACAATTAAAGCAAAATCACAAAATAAGAAACTAATAACTTTCTGCTAACTCTTTTTACAAAATTCTTGCTAATTATTCTGTTCCGCTTAAACCAACTATGCTATCGCAATTAAAAACAAACATAACTGCCCTCAGCAGAACTAATTAACCCAGTCAAAAATGATCAAGTAATTGCTTCATTCTTCCTGGAACAATACCTTCATCAGCTTGTCTGAGTCTGAGGTCATTAGGACGTAGAAGAGGTCAAAGGCTGTATAGTTTGTTGTATCCCTATGGGAGCAGAGATCAAATGTATAAATGCTCCCATTCAAATGGCTTCAAATGTTAATGGAGGTCCAGCTCTATTGACGAAAGACCAAACAGAGAAACCAAGAGACTCTGGCAGGTATGTTTCGCCATGCAGCAATTGTATACATTTTTATGTAATTGTAGAAACTGACAAATAATCAAATGAAGTACAATGATTAACAAAATGAAACTTTGTTTTTGATAGTTGGCGATGTTGTGGATCATTGGTTGATTGGAGAATGTTGATTGTCCAATATTAATCTTCAACATTATGTTGTTTTACATTTACATTGGTTTTACTAACCAGTACTTGTGTGGTTAAAAACTGACAAACAAAAATATTTAGAATAGTTGTCAAACAACTCAACCGTTGAGTTTGTCTATTTAACCTATTTTTTAATAGACTGTACTGTAGGAGGCAGTTTGTTCTTAAAATGACAGGAGAATTTACTTGTTGGAACTGGTGGAGAAGTCAGAGATGATATTTTTCTAATTCTGTCTAAGTTGCAAAATTTCGTCTACACTTTACAAAGTGGTGGGTTGTTTCACCCAAAGTTGGGTAACATATGGACAAACCCAATGGTTGGCTGCTATATTACAATCTAGATTTTTGGTTTTCAATCATATAAAAAAAAAAATGACTAATTTTGCTCTTACTTACATTTTGGAATTTCTAAATAGGTTGTGCCGACCACATTCAATGTGCCATGGTTGAGGAACTCCAAGGAGCAAACTTCTCACATACAAAGTTTTTATTAATGGGATTTCCAGAGATCTACAAATACAGACGTTTTCTTTTCCTGCCATTCTTCCTAATTTACCTGTTGCTTTTGGTCGGGAATTCTTTGCTACTTATTGTGATCAAAAATACAGAGAGTCTTCACAGTCCCATGTACATTTTTGTGTCTGCTTTGGCAGTAGTGGATATCATTGTCCCCACTGCCATTATCCCAGCAATGCTTCTTGGTTTCCTGTTTGACTTGAATGAGATAACTTTATCGGGATGTTTGACGCAAATGTTTGTAACTCATTTCTTTTCTTCTGTAGAGTCCACCATACTTTTAGCCATGGCTTTGGATCGATTTGTGGCCATATGCAAGCCGTTACATTACAATGAAATCATGAACTCGTCAATGTTTTTGAAACTGTTTCTTTTCACGCTGATCAGGAGTGGCACTATAATGTCCGCACTGGTCGCTTTGGCTTCACCTTTGTCTTTCTGTGGGTCTAATGTGATCTATCACTGTTACTGTGACCACATGGCTCTTGTCAGCTTGGCCTGTGATTCAATAGCTAAAAATCAAACAATGGGATTAATTGTGATAATATGTTTTGTGGGAATCGATACATCTGTTATATTCTTCTCCTATGTAAAAATCCTGCATGTTGTGTTGGGAACTGCAGCTGGAGAGGATCGCTGGAAAGCTTTTCACACCTGTGGTACACACTTAATGGTCATGATGTGCTTTTACTTTGTCGGTAGCGTTACCTTTCTGTCAAGAAACCTGAACATTCCAATTCCAATTGATGTTAATACGTTTCTGGGTGTTATGTATATAGTATTTCCTGCAAGTGTCAATCCAATCATCTATGGTGTGCGGACAAAAGAAATAAGGACTGCTTTGTTGAAAATGTTTAAAAATAATATCAACAAAGTTTCCATTGTAAAGGTTTCAACTATAAGAAATTGAGTGTCTGAGAAGTCAAGTTGACAATTTTTCTATTAATCTAAGCTTTCTAAGCAATGTATGAGGGTGTATTTTAATGTTTGATTATAAACAAATAAACCATGCTGTTCTGTTATCTGCTCACCCAGCGGAACTTAAGTCTCACTATGAGTATCAATCTTGGAAAAAAGGAAAAGTTTTGTTAATTATGGTCTTGATTTACAAACCGAGTGCAGCTCTGTTTTGAGAAGAAACTAACTTCTCTGTAAGAAATTGATTTTTTTTAATGACATTTCTATGAAAATAAAAGATTTCAAAGAATCACAAATCAGTCATGCTAAAAATCAAGTTATCATTTCGCTCCTAAAACAGGGTTAGATACTAGATTAGATACTAGATATTGTAACAATACTATTTGATCAATTTTAAAAGCAATCCAAAATGTAAAATGATTTGTAATATTTAGAAAGTTTATTTTAGAACATTATTCAGTCATTAAACTAATATATAGCTATGTCCTATAGCTTTTCCTAAGATGACAGTATCTGAATTTGCATTTTGTCAATCTAAAAAAGAACATAATGGCTTGTCTCAGTTTTGCCAGAAAACATCTTGAAAGACTTTTGGAAACATACTATATGGACTGACGAGACAAAAGCTGAACTTTTGGAAGGTGTGTGTGTCCCATTATGTATGGTGTAAAAGTAAAACTGTATTTCAGAAAAAGAACATTACACTAATACCCTAGTCCTATTGGCCTTATTCTTCAATGTGGAAGTGGCTGGTTTTTGCGATTGTTTTAGAACATCCGATTCAGTTGCCTATGGGAGAAATGACTAGGAATAATAAACGGCTGAAAACAGCCAAACTGCTTGTTCTACAAACAAGTGTTTGCATGATTATACAGACAAGACATGGAATAATATAATAATAATACAGACATGGAATAATATAATAATAAAATATCAGTTTGCAACATCAAGCTGCAAAACGTGTTGTTTTAACATCTAATAATGAATGGAAGTGAATGAGACCGGAAGTCTTGAGCCAAAAAGAATCAAATGACTGCGCCCGCTGAGAATAAGGATGACAGTATCTGAATTTGTATTTTGGATTAAAGCAGCCTCCAATAAACGTCTAGTATTCATTCATTCATTCATTTTCTTGTCGGCTTAGTCCCTTTATTAATCTGGGGTCGCCACAGCGGAATGAACCGCCAACTTATCCAGCACATTTTTACGCAGCAGATGCCCTTCCAGCCACAACCCATCTCTGGGAAACATCCACACACTCGTTCACACTCATACACTACGGACAATTTAGCCTACCCAATTCACCTGTACCGCATGTCTTTGGACTGTGGGGGAAACCGGAGCACCCGGAGGAACCCACACGCAAACGCAGGGAGAACATGCAAACTCCACACAGAAACGCCAACTGACCCAGCCGAGGTTCGAACCTGCGACCCAGCGACGTTCTTGCTGTGAGGCAACAGCACTACCTACTGCGCCACTCCGCACACAACATCTTGTATGTTTTAGGTAATTTATTAAATCCCAATGAAAATTAAACAAATTATCAGTACATTTCTTATAGATTGATATTTAAGAATTAGGCTGGGCAAAAATGGCATAGACAACCACTGCTGAGCAAAAAGTACAATATGGCTCATCTCAGTTTTGCCAAAAAACACCTGGAAAGACTTTTGGGAAAATACTTTATGGACTGACGAGACAAAAGCTGAACTTTTGGAAGGTGTGTGTCCCATTATGTATGGTGTAAAAGTAAAACCGTATTTCAGAAAAAGAACATTACACTAATACCCTAGTCCTATTGGCCTTATTCTTCAATGTGGAAGTGGCTGGTTTTTGCGATTGTTTTAGAACTTCCGATTCAGTTGCCTATGGGAGAAATGACTAGGAATAATAAACGGCAGAAAACAGCCAAACTGCTTGTTCTACAAACAAGTGTTTGCATGATTATACAGACAAGACATGGAATAATATAATAATAAAATAATAATAGTATTGCAAAATCAAGCTGCAAAACGTGTTGTTTTAACATCTAATAATGAATGGAAGTGAATGAGACCGGAAGTCTTGAGCCAAAAAGAATCAAATGACTGCGCCCGCTGAGAATAAGGATGGCAGTATCTGAATTTGTATTTTGGATTAAAGCTGCCTTCAACAAACTTCTAGTATGTTTTAGGACATTTAATAAATCCCAAGGAAAATTAAACAAATTATCAGTACATTTCTTATAGATTGATATATAAGAATTAGTCTGGGCAAAAATGGCATAGAAAACCACTGCTGAGCAAAAAGAACAATATGGCTCATCTCAGTTTTGCCAGAAAACACTTTGAAAGACTTTAGGGAAAATACTTTATGGACTGACGAGACAAAAGCTGAACTTTTGGAAGGTGTGTGTCCCATTATGTATGGTGTAAAAGTAAAACCGCATTTCAGAAAAAGAACATTACACTAATATCCTAGTCATATAGCTTTTCCTAAGATGACAGTATCTGAATTTGCATTTTGGAAGAAAGCAGCTTCCAATAAACTTCTAGTATGTTTTAGGTAATTTAATAAATCCCAAGGCAAATAATTCAAATGATCATTACATTTCTTATAGATTGTTTATTAACATAAGAGGGCACAGCGCGATAATATGCTGAAACACATTACACTTATTGTCTTTACTCCAACTCTAAACCAAGCAGTGACAACAGATTAACGAGCTCGGGGATCATCAGAAATTCCCAAAGTGATACAGTGTGTCAACTTCTCCATAACTAATTAAATAACCTTCTACTGGACACATCTGCTCATAATTAGGCACTAAAGATGAGCTGCTCAGAAAGTAAATGACAGTTAATGAACAAACAGAATTGGCAAATAAACAAAAGAACAATTTACATGAAGGTCCCTATGCGCGCACATGTTTTCAGGTCTGAAATGGTGTCAAATGGGGAGTTGCTTTATCATAGTTAGAAGGTGTTAATACAACCCTTAAAGCAGGGGTGTCCAAACTCGGTCCTGGAGGGCCGGTGTCCTGTATATTTTAGTTCCAACCCCAATCAAACACACCTGAACCAGCTAATCAAGCTCTTTCTAGGTATACTAGAAACTTCCAGGGAGGTGTGTTGAAGGAAGTTGGAGCTAAACTATGCAGGACACTGGCCCTCCAGGACCGAGTTTGGACACCCCTGCCTTAAAGGGATGAAACAATGGACCGGCTGAAATCACTATGCTCATTTCCTTCTCATCATCTGTGAGCAGTGGTTCTAGTCCAAATGGCACCCTGGGCGAAGCCACCCCAAATTATATTTTCAATAACTATAACAATTTGTTTATTCATTCATTCATTTTCTTTTCGGTTTAGTGCCTTCATTAATCTGGGGTTGCCACAGCGGAATAAAACGACAACTTATCCAGCACATGTTTTACGCAATTAAGCAGTTAATTGTCTGTTGTCTTAGACCCGACTCATGGCCGAGAATTAATGTTATGAAGTATTGGTTAGCTCCCTGACTCATTATTCCTCCTTTCTGCTTCATAGCCATGCTTAGTCAAAGTATCATCATCATCATATTATATAAACTTTAGTTTTGTCTTCTGCATGCCGACGCATATCAGCGTGCATGTAAACAACCAGAATCAGAAGCAGCATGTGTGAGGTGCGCGGGAATGGCTTTCTGCGCACGTGCGTCAAATTGTTTTCATCAGCGTTGTTTCGGTTGCACAGAGAGAATAACAAACTTGCAAAAGATGCCAAATGTGAATAGCCACTAACGCCTTTATTCTGGAATTGCCACTCCAAATTACTACACTTGCATAAAGTAAATCTTATCTCAAAGCTTTTACTGGGGGATGGTTTTTTTTGCACCATCGTCCCATGCCGCCCCCAGCAGAATGCCGCCCTGGGCGATCGCCCATATTGCCCATGCCTAAATCTGCCACTGTCTGTGAGATAGGCTGAGATGCAACCAAATTTTAAATTTACTAATTTGACATAGACTATACAGATGTATTAAAGTAGTCTGATTATGTAAAGAAAAAAAATGCTGATGTGAATGAAAAAAATATATAAATTCTGAAGAGCAAATATTCCCTATTGTCAGAAAAGTTAATTTCTAATCATGTCCAGGATAAGTTACTCATAATTTATTATTAATCGTTGCATCAATTACCCATATACTGATCACATTTATTGCAACACCTATGTTTAATTTTAAATGATATATCAGGCAATACAATAAAAAAAAATCATCCAAGAATTATCTTCTTTTTAGTTCATATATAAATCAAATATTGTCACTTAATGATTTAGGTTTAGGGTTCAATTTATGGCACAATGATAATACTTACAAGCAAAAAGCTGTGTTTGAAAAAAAGGCTGTGACTAAATGTGCTTCAATTTAACATGTCCCAATTCCCCATGCAATGCTGGTGGAGGGATAGACAAGAGTATTTAAGAGCAATGAAGAGCTAGCACAATGGGAGGAAGAAACAGAACACAGGATAGATATAACACAATACTTTTTTTCAAAGGAGTAGCTTTAAACTAAACATGAAAAACAAGCCTTTCTCTGATGTCTACCTGAAGACTTAATACTGTATAATTGGAGAGGTAATTATGCATTTTCTCTTGTTTCATTAAGCTATGATTTTGTATTTGCATTACTGTCTTTAAAATGTTGTCCGGTTGTGATTAAATGTACAGTTGAATCAGAATTATTAGCCCCCCTTTGATTTTTTTTCCTTCTTTTTTAAATATTTCCCAAATTATGTTTAACAGCAAGCAATCTTTACAGTATGTCTGATAATATTTTTTCTTCTGGAGAAAGTCTTATTTGTTTTATTTTAACTAAAATAAAAGCAGTTTTTAAATTTTTTTTAAATCATTTTAAGGTCAAAATTATTAGCCCCTTTAAGCTATATTTTCTTTCGATAGTCTACAGCAGGGGTGCTCAATCCTGTTCCTGGAGATCTACCTTCCTGCATAGTTCAGCTCCAACCCTGATCAAACACACCTGAACCAATTAATTAGGACCTGAACAGCACTTGATAATTACAGGCAGGTGTGTTTGATATGGGTTGCAACAGAAATCTGCAGGAAGGTAGATCTCCAGGAACAGGATTGACCACCCCTGGTCTACAGAACAAACCATCATTATGCAATAACTTGCCTAATTACCCTAACCTGCCTAGTTAACCAAATTAACCAAGTTAAGCGTTTAAATGTCACTTTAAACTGTATAGACCTTTTTCTTGGAACGCAAAATTACCCATTATGCTTTGCATGTATGTGCAAGGAGAATGCTAAGAACTTCCGGTCGGCAGCTGATGCGTGTAAACGGTCACATTTGGACAGCTTTGAAACGATAGTTTTAATCTATTTTACCTGCTTTTATCATCTTTAAACTAATACTGTTGTCGATCAGCACCACCTCCTGGACTGATCATAAAAAAAAAATGTGATCTAATAGGATGGCTGAGGCATTTTCCCCTCGTTGTCAGACGGCATCTTGTGCCGTTTAAATAAAGCCTCGTCATCGCTAAAGTCAACAGCTTCTCTTTCTTTCAAATATATAACCAATCCAAACAAATATAGTTCACCAAAATGTTTGACACACACGTAGTCTACTGTACTGTCCCACTAACACACTGATTTAATAACTGTGACAGAGTGAAAATAAAGTGACGTTTTGAAATGACAGAAAAACACAAACCGTGGTAAATACTACACACTAAATGAAACATAAACGACTCGCGACTAGAATGAACAGCAAATCAGCCAGCAGAGTATCAGTAACAGACTTTTATTGGTCATTTTTATAAATTGCATGACTTACACATCTGTTAAGTTTCATGCCAGTAATCTGGTTTGCTCTATGATGCAGTGAAGTATTGCGTGTGTGTGTGTGTGCTGAAGAGCCGCTGAGCTAACAGCTGAAAGGCCGGGGAAACACACACACACACACACACACACACACACACTGTATTTCTGACGGAACGTTTTTCTCTCGCGCTAGAACCACACCTTACAGATTATAGCGGCTTTAACACACACCTTTCAAAGTTGTGTGTTACAAAAACACTCCGTAATCCACTCAAAACACTATTGAAACCCATTTTTGGAGCCAAAATTACCAGTTGTAAACAAACGGAAGTTCTAACCATTCTACCGTAAGACGATAGTCGCTATGGCGCCCTCCATGCAACAGCCAAGAAAAAGGTCTATAGAAGTGTCTTAAAAAATATCCAGTCAAATATTATTTACTGTCATCATGGCAAAGATAAAATAAATCAGTTATTAGAAATGAGTTAATAAAACTATAATGTTTTGAAATGTGTTGAAAACATCTTCTCTCCATTAAACAAAAATAAACGGGGCTAATAATTCTGTCTTCAACTGAATTTGGAAGTAATGAGCAATAACTGATTTTTATTCTTGCCGTTTTTTGAAGGTCTGCACTGCCCTTTAAAAAAGCAGAATGGCTGACCAACCAAATAACTCTCTTCTCATCTCTTTTACTGATTTCCAGTTAATTGGATTCACAGACCTTAAAGGTTACCGTCCGCTGCTCTTTATTCCTTTTTTCATCATCTTAGTTTATACATTAATTGCAAATGGCATTTTGATGACTGTTGTTGCAAAACATAGGAAATTACATGCCCCCATGTATATTTTAATTGGACTGATTGCCGCTTTGGGGTTTTTCGTCCCAATATACTTTGTTCCAAGAATGCTGGTTGGATTTGCGTGGGAAATGAACACAATTACTCGACATGAATTTCTAATACAGATGTTTTGTCTGCATTTTTCTGGTTGTTTTCAGTCCTCCATCTTACTGGGAATGGCTGTGGATAGATTTTTTGCAATTGTTTATCCTTTACGCTACAATGATTTTGTCAATTTGACAAACTCTCTTATTTTCTGTTTAGTTCTTAGCATTAGGAATGCTATTAGCATTATTGCCATGGTTGGTCTCGTTGTGCCTCTTACGTTTTGTAGAACAAATTTGATTTACCACAGTTTTTGTGAACATACATCAGTCGTCAACCTAGCTTGTAATGATATCACTAAAAACTATTTAGCTCTTACAGTAGCTTTTGGTATAACATCTGCTGACTGTGTTTTGATATTTTGCTCTTATGTCATAATTTTTGTTGTAATATTCTGCTCTCCTTCTGGTGAATCGCGCCACAAAGCCATTCACACATGCACTACACACTTGATGACCATAGTGATAGCCTATATCAGTGTTACAGCTGCTTTTGTTGGGTATAGAGTATCTACAATACCCAGAGATGTTCGTATTGTAACTAGCACACTGTATCATCTCGTTCCTGCAATATGTAACCCAATTATTTATGGTCTCAGAACCACTGAAATAAGAACACAAATTGTGAAAAGCTTCAAATGTAATAAAATTACTTCATATTGACTGACAAATGCACTGCATATGAAAAAAAATGTATATATAATATAAATGTTGCATAAGATAATCAAATAATGATGTCCAATGATTTTTTTTTCTAGTTTGTTGTTTACCACATGTGCCTGGATCCATGTTAAGACTGAAATGTCTGTTGTAATAATCTGATAAAATACTTGGTTAAGAAAAGTACAAATTTTCCAACTAACTCTGTTCATACGTTGTGTACTGTAGTTAATTTCCACCAAACTGAATAAAAAAAGACAATACATAAATCAAAGTATTTTATACAACACTAAATAATTGTAATGCATGTCTACATATATGCTTAAATCACTGGCAAAAGAAGAAAATGAGTTATGTAATTATACCCCTTCTTTTGGAATATATTGTGTTATTGCATTGGTTTCTAAATACCTTCACTCTGTTGAGTAAAGCAGCCGAAAATGCAGAGCTGTGTTTGGAAATGATCTTTTACTATTTTACCTTTCCTGCATTATTAACCCTTGTGTACTGTTCAAATTGACTACCCTTTCATTGTGTTTGAGGTTATTTTTGCAGCATTTACTTCCATTATAACCACATATTTTGATTGCAAAGCCATCACACTAAATAATCATGCATTTTTGATTGTCAGTGTTTTTCCCTGTTTGGAAGAGGTTGATCATCAGTTGGCAGCATTAACCCTTGAGATAGGCCCATGCTAAAAAATGTTTCTGGCTTTTATATGGACTTCTATTGAGTAAAACAACAAATAATAGTATGCATGCATACATACACTTACTATGTTTACTACATTCTGAGAGCTGAGCTGCTTATTTAGATTTTCAAAGTGTAAGTGTGCAAAGGTCTCTCTCACACAACTAATGATTAACAGTAAAAAATTAGTAAATTTAGTAAAAGTAGTAAATTTACCTCTTCCCAACAGGAAAAACCAGTAAGCAAGAATGCATGATTATATTGTCATGGATTTGCAATCAAAAGATGTCATTATAATGGAAGTCAATGGGGCAAAAACAGCCACCAACATAACAAAAGGGTAGTAAATTTGCCCAGAATGTTTTGTTGAATTTTTGAAAAAATTCAAACCCAAAATATGTGTCCAAAATAAGTTTTGTCACCAAAAATCTTTCAATTTGCTGATAAAGAGAAAGTTGTGGCCAAATTAAGACTCATAATTACCCCAGAAGGAATGAAAACATCCCCAACAGCATATAAGGGTTAAAAAATGACTTGATAATAAAAGATACTGTAACATTTAGTAAAAGCACGTCTTGCATTTGTTTTCAAATCTTGCATAGCACTAAACATTCTTTTCTTTACAGTTTTTTTTTAATTGGTTCGGTGATGTTTTCATAAATAAAGTGTACATTTTCAAATTTCTTAGTACAAAACTGATCACACATGCAAAACCACTAGTCATTTTTTCAAATCTGATGTCATGATTTCATTGTATTTGTGCATATTTTCATTCCACTTAATTATTGTTTCAGACAACAACACGTTCAAATAGCAAAACACTGTGGATTACCTGCAAAAGCAAGTCTCTTGCTCAAAATCCTTAGTTCATCGCTCAAAACTAAATTTATGCGCCAATGAATGTGTCAGTGCAAGTCCTTGTGTCAGTGACTACGTTTACATGGACACCAATAATTAAGGTCATAATCGAACTAAAGAGAAATCGAATTAAGACATGTGGAGTATGCCGATCTTAGTCGCATTATTTAAGTGCAGTACAGACATGTAAACACCTTAATCAAACTATTACCGTCATGTAGGACTTTTTGCCGCATTTTGCGACAGGATAGTCCTCACACACACACACGGCTGTTTGACACTTTTTGCACCTAGCGAGTCAGTGAAGACCACAGACACCTGCATTGTGAAATGCGGAGGTTTTTTTTCTTCTATTCAGCAAGCGGTATGAACTTTTAACACTCTTCCAGCAGTTTATAGTTGCATCCAGTATCTCGTTTGTCACGGGGGCATGCATGAAATGTTCCCGAATGAAAGTGAAAGTGCCAAACTGCAGTTAAAGTCGACAAAATAAAAATGAAATGCCCGAAATTACATTCCGGTAGCTAACTCCGGAGGAAATGCGGATAGCGCGGTGACGCAATGATATTAATCGAATTATGTGCTATAACATGTAAAACGGGATCATGAAAGGAACATTCAAAAAGCAACTCATGTAAATGCCTAATCTTATTATTGTCTTAATTAGATTAAGGCAAATAATTTGATTACAGATGTCCATGTAAACGTAGTCATTGTGTATGGAAAAGACAATTACTTGTCAGGTTGTCAATATAACAGTGTACTCTGAAGGGGTGTTCTGATGTAAACTATGACTACATTTTTTTTCTTATACCCTAATTCGTTGACAGATCATGTCATTGTGAAACAAAGGAAAAGACTGCACTGCACAGCACAAAGAAAAAACTAAAGTAGAAATGTAACATAGTGAAATGTGAACATCTCTTTTGAGATGCAACTTCATTAGAAAAAGTCTAGATTTACCTTGGAGAAATTTACCAATTGTAGACAAATTTAGAAAGAAAAATTCATTCATTTATTCATTCATTTTCTTTTCGGCTTAGTCCCTTTATTAAACCGGGGTCGCCACAGCGGAATGAACCACCAACTTATCCAGCACGTTTTTACACAGCGGATGCCCTTCCAGCCGCAACCCATCTCTGGGAAATATCCATACTTACTCATTCACACTCATACACTACGGACAATTTAGCCTACCCGATTCACCTGTACCGCATGTCTTTGGATTGTGGGGGAAACCGGAGTAAACCCACGTGAATGCAGGCAGAACATGCAAACTCCACACAGAAACGCCAACTGACCCAGCCGAGGCTCGAACCAGCGACCTTCTTGCTTTGAGGCGACAGCACTACCTACTGCGCCACTGCGTTGCCAGAAAGAAAAATATATACAAAAATGCAATATAACAAAAATATTATAACAACTTGTTCAGCAATGTTGCATGTAAAGACTTGTGCTATGAACAAACGATTAAAGGGGTAATCCACTACACTATCATATTTTAAACTTTAGTTGATGTGTAATGTAGTTGTGTAAACATAAACAACATCTCTGAAAGTAATATGCTCATAGTTCAATGCAAAGGGAGACATTGGCTTTTACAGAGATAGCTTAGCAAAGCCTACAGCAAACGAAGTTTGGGGATTTAAAAAAAAAATACATCCAAGCTAGTGAGATCACAAAGGCTTCTGGTTACGCACATTCACAGGGCGCACACACACTAGTGATGTGCGATACCACTAATTTCCTATCCGATCCGATACCAAGTAAAATGAAGGCGAGTATCGGCGATACCGATCCGATACCGATACTGCCCAAAAATGACTATTTGGGAAATTAAAGTAGCAAGTAGTGTACTTAAAAGTGTCACTTCATACTGAATACGAGCCATATTACGGGTTATTCTTGTTTATTGATGAAGAATTATCATACAAAAAAAGCCAACTTACATATTTATTGACAGCATCTGAGCATGTATATCTTAAAACGCCTGCCTGAACATCTTATAAAAACATTCACACTTTTAGTTTAGTGACATGTTATTCCGGTTCCCATGAAAGTGTTTTGAACCTTTTTTCGTTGTTTTATCATTGTTACAAAAAAACCAAGCCCCCAAAATACAGCCCCATTGCCGCATTTTCTCCCTCTGTACCTGGATAGTGCCTGCCTGCTGCACCTAAGGACTCTGAAAGCGATGTCTGTCTCACCCTAGCAGCACCTGTACCTCTCATTTCCTCCTCTTCTGACCGCCTAGTCGTAACGTTGTCATATTCTGTCTTGTGATTTCTATGTAGATGTTTGATTAGGTTTGTAGTAATACCGCAGTACCTCACTGTTTTGTAACACGTGTCACAAACCGCATCGTTTGAGTTTATGGAAGTGAAGTAGCTCCACACATAACTTCGCTTGCGGTCACCCATATCCAATGACAGCGTGACTGAAAAACATGTGCCAGCCAGTGGACTGAGTGGCTAGCTAGCATGCTCTGCAGTTGTACAGTGCCATATTACGCACATGACATGGCAGGCGGAAGAACAAGTAGTTCCGACTAAGTTGGCATTATTCAAAGAAACTAGGGTAATTGTGGTTACTTTCCGCTGTATTTCTATTTCCAATAAAATACATATTTGCTCCAAATTATTGAAATATCGATATTTTGATAAGATAATCGATTCTAGAACATACAAAGCTAGTATCGGAGATATCGATATTTTAGTATCGATCCGCACATCACTAACACACACATTAAATGCTGTTCAATCGCTGCTTGTTCCACAGAGCTTCTTCTGTTTCTGTATTTGGGCTTCCAAAAGACACGACACAAAGAGAGAAGTGCTTACAATTTAATTTGAATTATGTTCCAGAGAATTATAAAAAATATATAGTTAGCATTTGACAAAGCAGAACTTCCAGAATCTCTCTCAGTTCAGTGCTGGATTCAGCTAAAAACTCCTCTAACTGACGAAGCTGTGGATTGTGAGCCACAACCTGTAAGTATTTTTTATTTCTTAAAATTGATTAATTACATGCACAGAATCCAGCATTAATGGTATGTTGTAGCTAGAACGTAAACAAGGATGTAAACAACGAGAAATGCTGTTTGGCACCGCTAACAATTTAGCTACAACTTTATATTTATCAGTCAAACCGCTGTAAACACTCACAATCTTCAGCAGCATGTGCAGTGTCTCCCTATGCGGACGCTTTCCATGCGTACTACATCTCAAAAAACAAACTCGCAAAATATATGTGAACATTTTATATTACTTACACATGCTTATTTTGAATATATGTGAAAGATACTTGTCACATTTTATTTTAGAAAGCAGGCGTGAGGTTTAGCTGTGTGCTCTTCATTTTCTGTCTGATTCAAGCAAACTGATATGGTTGTTGTGTTGCCCTTTAAGAAGTTTCACTTTAAAATATCTTCTTTAAATATTTGATATGCATATTCCCTTTGTTAAAATGAAAAAAATTCATAATTTAAATCTCCTTCATTTGTAAAAAGGAATACTTTTATTTTGTGTTATAACATACTTCCTGTTTAGTCACTTCCTGGCTCTGTGTGAAAGCCATGACAGACATGTGCTCTTTTGGACAATCTAAACCATCCGCTTAAAATCAACATAGAGGCAATGCCGTAAGTATGTGTTTTGTACATTAGACATGTTAAAGACATTATGTCAGTGACTATTTAGTAAAAAAAAATACAACATTTTATAAGTTCGTTTGCTACTGTAATTCCTATTGCAAGGAGATCTGTAGTCTGTTTATGTTATGGACATTTAAGTGCAAATATCTGTCAAAACACAATGTCTGAAAATTGTTGTATTGTTTTATTGCAGTTTTCACCATAAAAACTAATAAGAAGAGTGACAGTAAATGATCAACTTTACTACGACTCTGTCTTGATTGGCTATAGTTTAACTCAGTATTAACACACTGCACGAGAACACTACAGTTGTTTACACAGCGCAAAAGTGCGTGCTTGTAAGGGCATGATGTGGAGCCAATCCGCGAATCAGAGCACATTATGTTAGCTGACCAATTAGAGCCTCTTGAGGGCGGGCCTTTCAGAGGGACTAGGAAATATGACAGTCGCTTTCATGTTAGCTAAGTAGCTAACACATTGCTTTGCATCTTAAAAATACACCATGGACCACCCCTTTAAATGTTGTGGGGGTGAGACTATTCAACAGATACCAAATTAATCAATTTTGATCAACATGACATAAGCAATTTCAAGAGTTCACACTTAGCTGATGATTGGTAATAAGCTTGTTTGGCATGCAGTCCCGAGAGAGAGCCCTGAGCTTATAAGAACCTTGAGCCCTGGGGGTCCCTCCCGTTAGCAGGGTGAGAGAGGAGTTGAGCTCAGGTCAGTGGCGATTTTAGGATTTTCATTTTTAGGGGGGCTCAGCTACTTATAAGGTAAAAAATTTAATAAATAAATATAAAAATATTTATATAAATATATATATATATATATATATATATATATATATGCCTAATATTACATTTATGAGTAGTATTTTAATAGTAATAGACTTAAAAATGTTTGTTTAACATGGGTTGTATACTAGTATCCCACTGTATTACATAGACAGGCATAGCCATTTGAGTTCTGAATAAGCCAAATAGGCTCAACCCACTTGTTTACTGTAGTAAAAAACACTTTCTATATTCAAGTGAATTTTTTGTTTCCATGTATTAAATAAATAAACTGCCTTTTTTCTAATTAAATGACACGCATATGAATATCTATTTCTAAACTTACTGGCTAATTCACATATTTCACGATCTGAATGATAATAATAAATAGGAAGTATATATTTATTTTAATACTAGACAACACATGATGTTTTTATCTATCAGTGACTCAGTGACAGTTAAAACGAGTACATTGTCTAAGTGGTTCTGTCGCTGTGTTTAATTTTTTTTTTGTGAAAAACTGTATGGTATAGTTAATGTCACACAAACTGTAAAGTGTTTAATATTGGTAGTTCATTTTGAAATAAAAATAGCGAAATGTTTGTTAAGAGTTACATTTTTCGCTGGCGGAAACAGCTGTGCTGATGAGGTGAACGCCGAGAAAACCCGACTGCTCCTCCGTGACATTGGGATACAGGTGATACAAGGTTATCTATATCAAAGAACTGCAAATAAGCAGATATTATAACAATTTATTAATAAACACACACCTCGTTCTCTCGCTGTCCACGGCTGTGGTTTGCTGAACAAATGAAAAGCAAAAGACGGGGAGGAGCCGAATTCTGCCGCCGTTTCTTATCAAATTTAAAGAGGACTGAGGCGATAATTTAGTGTACAGTTTATAAGCTAATCACAAAAGTTTTAGATGGCTGAGTAGAAATATAGGGCCCCCCTAAAATAGGCCTAGCAACGCCCATGGCTCAGGTAGATCTCAATGAATTCCCCCGACTTATTTCTGGCTAATGACAGATATAGGGATGGCTAAAAAGAGGTATACGGCTTACTAAGAGCTTGACTATGATGCCAATTTGGTGTATTCAATTTACTTGGGTTGCGAGTTTTTTGGACTGTGGGGGGAAACCCACGTGAGCACAAGGAGTCAGTAGGGACGTTGTTTTAGTAGGGACTTTAATCAGTGACATTCTTGCTGAGGCAACAGTGCTAGTCACTGGACCACCATGCCATCCAATCTAGAAAGTAGGGGGATCAGGGGTGGGAAGGGGGATTCTTCAAGATGAAGATACTGAGATAAGAAACTCTGGTTATTTATAGTGAGTCAGGAATCGTTTGATTGGTGAATCATGGGTTAGCTAATGTGGAACCAGCCACGGACAATCATGACCGCGTGATTCTCTCAAAATTAGTTTGAAAAAAATAAAAACGTCACTTACAATGTAGCAAACATCAGAGAATTTCACATAATCATTTGCAACTTGTTTAAAGGTATGAGAAACTTATAATTAAATTATTAAGTTTATTTTAAGGAATTAAAGAAACAAATACAAAAAATGAATTGAACATGAATACAATATAAATAGCTTACATAAAGTATTAGATTCAAATACTCCCAAAATAAAAAAAGTGTAAACAAGTGACATTAACTTATAAATACAATATAAATATGGCACTGTACAAAATAAGATATTAACGAGTAGGCACAAACAAGAATTTAAATACAAATAAAAAATAAATAGATAATCTTACAATGACTTACAGTAATGTTTTCGGTACTGCCTTAACTTAAAAACTACACCATCATCTCAATCTCATATGACCTGCTACAGCTTTACTCCTGGTTCTTCTTGCAGCAAAGTCATCTACAACATCATCATATGACAACTGATTTGAGACCACATGGTTTGTGCTTATTATGGCAAGTCCACCGAGACATTCTTGCATCATAGTACAGGGTGGGCCATTTATATGGATACACCTTAATAAATTACATAGACAATTGCCTTCAGATGACCCCAAAGATAAAAGTCTAAGGGGGTCAGATCAGGAGACCTTGGGGGCCATTCAACTGGCCCACGACGACCAATCCACTTTTCTGGAAACTGTACTGAGGAAACCATTCCAATTTTATTAAGGTGTGTCCATATAAATGGCCCACCCTGTAGATCTCAGGTAAATTTTAATCAGTTTGAGCTTAGAGAAGCTTTTTTCAGCAGCAGCTACTGTAACAGGAAGAGTGGCAGAGATTCTCAGAGCAACCCACATGTTAGGTTAAATTTCTGCCAGCGTCTTCTCATAGAAGAAAGGAAGGTCAAAAGTTCTATGATTGTCATATTGTTTGATGGCCATGGAGGGAAATTCTTCATTTCCTTTGCAAGTTCTGTGCCATTAATGTCCAGCTGGCTGTCATGGGTCAAAGCAGTACTTAAGGTTCATCTCTTGTTTCTCTATTGTGAGCTCTTTTGCAAAATGGACCTCCAAGTGTGCATGTGAGCATTATGCTCCAGACTATCCTCATGGACCTTAAGACAATGACTTGCATTTTTCCAGTCCTTAAGTCCTTCCCTGTTCAGTTTGTATTCTTTTTTTTAGAGAAAAGTTTGCAGCAGAAGCAGTGCAAGCTAACATCTTTTTAGAGTACATAAGCCAGCTTCTTCTGACCTTTTCTCCATTGACTAAGAGTGTTAAAGTAGTCATGTTGACACCTTTAATCGTATATATCTTACTTTGAGTCATGACGGCATTTTCCCTTCTCCAGTGTGGGCTTACGGCACATTTTTAGCAACCGTACTGTTTGTATTTATGTCTCTGACCTGATCAGTTCCACTGCAGATGCCTTTTTGTGCAGCTTTGCATTGGCATTTTAGTATCTCTTGTGACATTAAAAAGCCCAGGTGCTTGTGCAGGGCATCCAGCATCATTGTAATTATGGCTGTTTTTGATTGTAGTTCTTCAAAGTGAACCTAAAGGAATCAAATAGAAAAATTACAAGGCAAAACTGCTAATACATTTGCTGACTTTCAAAACAAGGTTTAACTGAATTCTTTCCGTCAACGAACTATACACTTTTGCTTTGAACTCCAAAACTCTTGTTCTGTCCCCTTCACTTCTCAATGGAAACTTCTGATTCAGTTGACATTACAGTTGTAGCACACTTCAGTGCTGCCAACACAAGTGCCATGTCCTCCATCAGTTGCCAGTGTTCATCTTTAAGCTCCAGAAGTCTGGCGTCCGCTAACATGGTGGATTGACAGTACTGCAGTCACTGCCCACCTTTGCTCCACAAGCTGGGAAATCATGTCACTGACTGTGACCACCTTGTCTTGCAGGACTGTATAAAGCATGGCAGTTGAAGTTTCATCTGGAGCTGTTTGTCATGAAGTGCATTAGTAGCTATGGTACTATGATTGAAGTGCTGAACAAGTCTTCCAGCAGCTGCAATGACCCTGTTTAGATATATGTTGAAACCATAATTTATGGTGAGTTGTAATGTGTGGGCAAAGCAAGCCACAGAACCTCAGCTGACTCGAGTTTGATCGTTGGTAACCACCATATTTCTGGCATTGTCATAAACACAGGCTATAACTTTACCTCTGATTCCTCATGACGCTATGGCCTTGTTTAACTTTTCGGCAAGATTGTTGGAGGTGTGATTATTTGACATGCTCTCTGTAAGCAGGACTTGCTGACATCATCTGCAATTCAGAATTTATGTAATGACAAATGATCATTAGTGCGGTCTAGCAGTCAGTTGTAACGGCAATCTGTTCAAGTGAACTCAGCGCCCTCTTCAGCGCTTTCCTTTTTCTTCCTATAACTTTCTTGTAACCAACTGGTATCCTGCCTTTATTCTTTATTCAAATTAAACAGTACTTAAGGTAGCTTAGATCATAGGTCTCAAACTCGATTTCTACAGCAGTAATTACTACATTATTCTGAGCTCTTCTCCTTTGGCCAGAATCTCCTCCTCAATGTTCTTGAGCTCATCTGGTTTCTCATTGCTGGCCCTCCTTAAAGCATTTAGCAGTTATTAGCTGAGCTGTCAAACATAAGCATGAAAGGTCTCGTCACTTTCGAAATGATGTCTCCCTCTTAATAAAATAGCCTAGTCCAAAGTGCACAACGTAAGCCGTTTTATCTTTCCTGCACCAAAATGATTTAGCGATGTCAGAGTGTGGAACCATTGTGTGAAAATTTGCTGATTTCCTCATTCGCCCTATAGGACTGGTGTCTAGTCACGGTGTAGAGGAGGAGTACCTCCACTCGTAGTGTTGGCTCTGATCCAAAAGCGACATGGAGAATCCTTGCAGGGTTTGCAGAGCTGCAGTGTGGGCCTGGGAACTAGGAACTAGTAGATGCTTGGCAAAATTGGCTGACGGCTGTTGTTTGGTGGAGACTCTTCACAGCAGCTTGATGTTTCTTACTTTTTGCATGAGACTCCAACACCCATACAACTAACGCTCCCAGTTTAATCGCTTTCTTGCATAATAAGCAGTAGGCTTCAAATATGTTGTTAGCAACTGGCCTTAGCTAAGCCCTATATTCAGTTTTTTCAAGTATTGCTAAACTTACACTTCCCCATAGCTAAAAAGTTTAATTAATTTTACGTCTGTGACACAATCCCAGAGAGACTTGCACCAATATTAGAAAGCTAATTGGCTCTTGCATGTTGGTCTCATTTGTAGTTGTAATACCACAAATTACATTTGGACTAGTGAAATAAAGAACTACAACACCACGAAAACCATGCAACAACAACAAAAAAAAATTAAATGAGAATTAGAGGTAGTGGACATCGACCCATGCAAAAGTATTTAAGACCTAGAACAGCGAATTTGAGAATTTTTAAGACCCCCACACCCCCCTTTCTCCCTGTTCACCACCACGCCCCTCCCTCCACCACATAATGCTGTGGCCAATTGTGATTACCATGTCATCGATTTGGTTCAATTCATTATTCACAATGCAATGCATTGACAAAGCACTCCATTTTCTGTTTTATTTCACATGTATACAATTTTGCCATTAAATGCAAGCATTCAGATATGAACTAAACCCCTTAATTGTACCTGTTCAAATAAAGCACACTTCTTAAAGGTATGAAACCTCAAATAAGCGATAATGACATTTTCAGCATTGCGTTTCACTGCTTAGGAATCAGCACAAATGGAGCTTTTAAGTGTACAGAAACATTCATTCATTCATTTTCTTTTCGGCTTAGTCCCTTTATAAATCCGGGGTCGCCACAGCGGAACGAACCGCCAACTTATCCAGCACATGTTTTACGCAGTGGATGCCCTTCCAGCTGCAACCCATCACTGGGAAATATCCATACACACCTATTCACACTCATACTCTACGGACCATTTAGCCTACCCAATTTACCTGTACGGACTGTGGGGGAAACCGGAGCACCCAGAGGAAACCCACGCGAACGCAGGGAGAACATGCAAACTCCACACAGAAACGCCAACTGACCCAGCCGACAGCACTACCTACTGCGCCACTGCGTCACCTGTACAGAAACATGAATATTATATTTGTGATATATCATAAAGTGCACGTTAATATCACAAGTTTAAGATGCATTTTGATTTTGTGGCCCTTGTCTTGAAATAAATTGTGTTCCTGATGCCACTCAAAACTAGACCTGTGTAATAATAATCACCTATGGACAAAAGGTCAACCAGGTGGTTGTGATGCCTGTTAAAGGCTGTTACACAGGCAGGATATTTTATAATTGAAGAAAATGTGTGCAATCCTATTTGAAATAAGCCAATGTTAGAGCTTTTTTTTTTTCATTTTTATCAGTGACATTACATTTTTTCTATATTGCAAGTAGGTATTGAAGATGTAGTTTACATGTAATTTAAATTAGTTCCTATTTAGCACAATAGCACGTCAAAAAAAAAAAAACACTAAAAGCTGTATTACTATAATTATAGTTCAGATATACTTTGTACAAAACTTGCTGTTCCAAAATAGTACATGAAGTCAACTATACATTGTCAGATACGTTTATAATAATAATAATAATAATTCCTTACATTTATATAGCGCCTTTTTGGGTTCTCAAAGCTCTTTACACATTTTGGGGGGAAAATCTTATCAATCACCACCAGTGTGCAGCATCCACCTGGATGACACGACAGCAGCCATACTGCAAGAAGTATTTAAAAAGTTGACTGAAATATCTTTAAAAAGTATACTAATCGCACACTTGAATAAGACTCTATTTTGTAAAGGTAGCGATGCAAAATTAACTTGATGTTTTTGTTTTTCCAATCCACAGGTATGACCTCACTTCTGAAAGTAAGTGGTCGGAGGGTAATTAATACAAAACTAAAATAATTGGGCCCCTTGTTATGCCTGTACCTCATGGCCCAATCTAATTCTAAGCCTCACCCCCTTGAGTGCTACTTAGTCTGTTTATTGTGAAGTGGCAAGTTTGACCAATAGTAAAACACACAAACACACACACACACACACACACACAGGACCCTTGAGAGGGGTCTAGCTAAAGAAAATCCAGTAATGAGTGATAATTAAGAGCTTTGGCTAACTACTGTTGTAAGGGACCAAAGCTACACAAAATGTATCACTGTTACTTCTAAATGTCATTTAGGCCTTATAATAATAATTGTAAAAAAAAAAAAAAAAAAAAAAAAGTGATTTTTATAATAACTTTCTAATGACTTTCCATCCTCTGTGTTTCCTTAAAAAAATAGAGTAGGCCAGACATATGGGGCCTGTTTACACCTGGTTACTTCATTTGTTTTCTCTGATTAGATACATAAACTTGTCTCCACTAAATGGATATGATTCTGATCTTCAAATCGTGCACTTAATGTAAATTTAATTGGGTGACATCAACAAAATCCTTAGTTACAATGTATTTTATTTAAATAATATATTTCACAGAAACGTAAGCCATCTTATTCGGCGTATGAATGATTGTATGTGTAGGCTCCAGGAAGTTTTGTACTTGTGTTGCAAACATCATCTCAAGGCGGGTTCAGAAACCTACATTTTTGTTGTACAGATACATGCAAGACATCATTCAAATCTGTAAAGGTTTTACAAACGAAAATTTTTTCAAAAATGGAACATTTTTCAGGTCAAAAATAGAATGAAATAAAAATAAATAAAAAAATTGTAACAAATATCGCTAACGCTCCGTGGCGTTGTTTTGAGGGTTGCATTAGTGCTGTTATATCTGACTTATATCTTGGGAGGGGTAAAATGTACATATGTGGTTTTAAAAACCAGATGCATTTAAACTTGTCCTATTTAGCCTTTAATGCTTGTTATGAATGGATGGCATGGAGACAAGTGTAGTTCCAAATGCAGCTTTATTATGAGAATGGTCAGGCAGGCAGGGGTCGAAAACCAGCATAAACAGTGTAGTAGGTGATCCAAGAGCGTAATCCAAAAACAGGCAAAAGTTCAGGGCAGGCGGCAAAGAATCACAAAATGATAAACAGTCCAAAGTCAAAAAACACAAGAAACACAAAACAAGGAACCCGCTTTGAATAACAGCAACAGCAAACCAATACTCAGCCACATGTATGTAGGGGTGGCTGACGTGAAACTGACGTTTTGAAGGTGTCGAGATCCCAAAGCGCAAATGTTTCGAAACACTGTACTGAAGCATGATCCAAAACACCCAGGTCACATGACTAAAGTGTTTCGAAACACCTGCTCACGTGACTAAAGCGATTCAAAGCATTGATCCTTTCAGAAGGATCAAATGGCTTTTGGGTTCGAATCCCGACTTGTACAAATCTATATAGCATAATTTTTGTAACACTGTATAACAATAAATAATGTTTTTACAGTACTGTGATGGTTGGGTTTAGGTAGAGTTTAATAAAATACAAATGGGAAATTTAATGAATAATTGAAATAATTCTTGTTAACTTCCGGCCACAACCATATCTGATCTAGCAACAACCCTGTTTTATGACCAAAACAAGACATATTTATTCACAAAGTGTTCATTCCGATGTCAGACAAATGTTAAAACAAAACAATTCAAGAACAGTGCATTTCAAACCTAACTCCCATAGCTGCATCAGCCTGGATTCAAACCCACTATCCGTGCATACTAGTCAGAAACTCTCACCGCTCCACTAAATCACTTGTAGCTTCAACTGTACAACGTGGGGTTTAATACCTCAATTTGCTCGACTGTTTCTATGCTGAAGCTGTTCCAGTGTAAAACAAAAAAATGACCACTAGGTGTCACTGTAGACTAGAGACGGGTTTCGAAACGTTTCAACACTTCGATACATTTGCTTCGAGTTTCATGAAACCTCACTTTGCCCACCACTACATATATGTAAAACAGAGGGGTTTAAATAGTTCAAGTAATCAATAATCATGAGTATCGGCTATGTGTGTGTGTGTCCAAATGACTGTCATCTGTGGCAGGACTGATTGATGCAATGATTTCTGGGAAATGTAGTTCAGTAGGATGTGATTTCCAAAGGAGAAACACCGCTGGTGATTACAACAAAATACAGGAAGTAATCTCCAGCAGAGAACACACTGCTGGCGATCACAACAGTCCTAGTCCACCTTCTTCAAAAGTGCATCTCAAATGCATTTCAAGAGTTCACACTTAGCTGATGATTGGTAATAAAGCGTGTTTGGCATGCTGTCCCGGGAAAGAGCCCTGAGCTCAGAATATCCTTGAGCCCAGGGCTTCCTCCCGTTTGTAGGGCGACAGGAGTCTGAGCTCAGGTGGTCTCGAGAACTCCCCTGCTGTGAACTACTGTATATATCTGGCTAAGAGTTGCCTTAGAATGCTATTTTGGTTAGTCAATTTTTTTTTTTCTATGATGCCTGTCTTTGAACAGTGGGAGGAAACCGGAGAACCCGGGGAAAACCCACGCGAACACGGGGAGAACATGCAAACTCCGCACAGAAACGCCAACCGGCTCGGAGGGAACGGACCAGCGGCGTTCCTGCTGTGAGGCAACAGTGCTACCCACTGGCCACCGTGCCGCCCTATCGGAGAAGGGGGGGATTCTTCAAACGAAGATGACTGGAGCAAAGCGCTCTGGTAATTTATAGTGTGTCCGTGTTCATCTGATTGGCGCAATATGCAGAGTTAAGCGATACCAGCTGTGTTCAATCATAAGCACGTGATCCTCTCGAAATTAGTTTGTAAACAAACCACACTTCGGAGGGCATTTACACCTGTCCTCTTCACGATTGGCTAGCTACCTGACCTGAGAAAATACATGAAGTTAACAAATGTAAACAGACCCATGGAAAATCGTCATACTGTATGTACAATTAAACAGCCAACACAATCACATGCAATTTTGTAACTATTGAATGTTTTGTCAAATTACAGTGCAGAATGGCAAACAAACTGATACCCAAACGTTTGTCTGGAGCCAGATAAGTAAGTACATGTTTGTCAAGTTCCAGTGAGAGCAGCAGTGGTTCATCTATATGTTTGCCACCCTCATCAAGTTGCAAGACTTCCAGAGTTGCTTTAGATGGGTTAAAAAATCCCATTTAGGAGAACTTTCCAGAAGATCTGATTCAGTGTTTAGAAAAGAAAAAGAGTCCAAGATAGAGTCCAAGAAGTGTGTCAAGAAGTAAGCAAAGCTTTACAGCCTAGGGCTGAATGATAAATCGCCTTTTATTGTCATACACATTTGTCTATAAAGCTGGCTCTCAGCAAGCACCTTAAAGTCTTCAACTCATCAAGATTCTTTGTCTATAAAATGCATTTGAATTCTTACACTTTGACTCAGTGTCCTTCAACACATTATTCTGATGTTTTGAAGTAGGTTAATTTGCAGTACTTTCTCCTGTCATCTATAAGTTGGACCACAGGTACGTGTCAGCTTCTTTAATCATTAAATAGTGCTAGTATACTGTAAGCATTGTAAATAAAGTTAAAGTTTTATTTTCAAAATGGACCCAACACCGTTTGACATATTATATTATAAATGTCATCCTCCTGGCATCTCAAAAGTGGAAAAATATTATTTGACGGCATATCATTCGACAGCATATACACCAATATGTTGTCCACAGTAACACTCTGTACAGTTCATTGTTTATGTTCTTCATTACTGTGCTTAAACATATTGGGCTGGGGACATTTACTGGTACACTTCAGTCAAAATATATAGGGTATTATGGCTTTGTTTTGTCTGTTTGTAATAGATTAAGTGTTGTTTATGTCCACCATAAAGGCACTGCAAAACAGCTTGAAGTAAAAGTGGTGAAAGGTGCTGCATAGGCAGACGGAATTTTTAAAGAATGCCATGCCAGTAAGGCTGGAGGTCACAGTGACAAAGAAAAAAAACACACAAGCTATTTCCAGCAAGTGCTACTGGCCTGGAATGAGCATTGACATCAAAAAGTGGGTCCGTTTTGCTGATGATCTTCTTCACCATGGGAATTGGTTGGGATGGATTTGATAGGGAAGCTGTTAATCACCTCTAGAGGTCTCCTGGTGCATTGTCAAAACCTTTTATAGATTTGGCGCACCAGTAAGAATCCTTACAGATCAAGGAAGGGAGTTTGTCAATCAGGTCTGTATGGTAAATTGCTCAACATTTGAACATTTACCACTGTTATGCTAATACCAATAAAGAAAATTTGTTTTCTCCAGAACAACAAAGAAATCTTTAAGTTGTTTGGCATTGAGTGGAGTCTTTGTTCCCCATCTTTTCCCGTACAGAAAATGAATGGCCCAATACAGAAGTAAGATTATTTGTGTCCATGCTAGTTAAGCATGGTTGTGACTTCGCAATTATTTCAAACAGTACACACACCCTCCAAGCGCTCTTGAAAACCTCTGTAAAAGCCACAGACATGGGACCAGTATCTCGATGCTGCACTTTTTAACATCAGGACCAAAACCAGCTAACCACTCAGTTCTGTTTGGAAAAGAGGTATTTTCCACAGGCCCCTGTATCTTTTAGTGTAAGTTTATTCACAAATTTGTTTGCTAACATTTTGTATTGATATTTATGTCTTCATTATTGCTGGTATGTTTTATTTATCATCTAGGTCAGGGTGTCCAAACTCGGTCCTGGAGAGTTTAGCTCCAACCCTAATCAAACACACTTGAAGCAGCTAATCAAGCTCTTACTACATATACTGGAAACTTCCTGCAGGTGTGTTAAAGCAAGTTAGAGCTAAACTCAGCAGGACACCGGCCCTCCAGGACGGAGTTTGGACACCCCTGATCAAGGTCAAGGCCAAGATAGTTATGCCTTCCATACAGCTGCAGGCCAAAGATTTAAGGCCATGAAAAAACATGCAAGTTTCAAGAGAAAAAGTGAAAGCCAAGAAAAGAACCTCAGGGCCTGTTGTGCACACTTTTGTTATTGGGATAGATAAAAATGTAAATAGTCAGCTAAGGAAAGGGAGGAAAGTGGATGCTGATTTTTTTGGGGCCATTCACAATATTTAAATTGAAGGGAAAAGTGCCCATTTAATTAACGACAAGGGTGTGGAATTTCCAAAATTAATTTGGATCATTTAGTTCCATTCATAAACGAAGAACCCATAATTCTGCAAAAAATAAAGAGGCTTAGAATAACTGCATCTCCAGCACTTTGCACAGGACACTGCAGCTTCTCCAGCCTTTTGAACAAACCCTCTGTATTTGAGCGTAGCACTTCCAGCCCCTTGCACAGCACTTCATCCTATTGCAGATTCTCCAGCCCCTTGCACAGCACTTCATGCATTGCAGCTTCTCCAGTCCTTTGCAGAAGCCCTCTAGATCTGAGCGTAGCTCCTCTGGTCACTTGCCATAGTGAAGCTTTTGTCCATAACCAAAATGTGTGCTTTTAAAATTGGGTCACACAAAATGTTTTTATGGACTTGGTACGGCTGTACCCTGGCAGGGAACTGGAAGATCAGGTGGAGTAATTCAGTTTTATAGAGTGCAAATTTGTTATTGTTATGAAATAATGCCAACCTTGCTCCTATTTTTTTTTTTTTTTTTTTTAAATGTAGGTTATCAATGCATACATCTTTTTTTGTGTGCTGCAATATAACCAATGCAAAAAGGCAATTATTATCAATTAAAAATGACCAACCATACAGCATGGCTCATTCAAAGGCTTAAAACAGGATGTTCTTGAAATTCCAAATTGAATCTATGTGCTAAATATTTTATACAACATCTCTTTAGCTAATTTTGGACAATATTTGTATTTAGCATTTCTCGGTTGCTTTTATTAATCTATTAGGTTTAATTTGAGCTTGATCCAAGCAAACATGACCTGATTCTGGGGGTCATAAATGAACACAATCACTGGACTCTTGCTGTGAGTATAATTAATGACATAATTAAACAAACTTTTGTATGTGTTAACTAACATAGTAGTTCAATTCTTATATCCATGGAAAGAAACAATGGTCAGGGAAGACGGCAAGACAAACAAGGAGAAAACACAGTCCGGGTTGGCAACAAGTGGTCCATCAGAACATGCTCAGTGATGTATGCAGGGCAAAACAAGGCTTCGCACTGAACGGTGTGTGAGAGCTGCTTATGTGTATGTGTGGATTGGTGTCAGGTGAGTAATCAGCACCAGGTATAGGGGATGGTGAGGGCAACCACTGCTGGTCCGTCAGGGGAATAGCTGGGACTGAGTCGGTGACCATTACACTGTAAAGACTGCATAAGTGTTGATGTAAGTATGACATTTATATTTATTTTTTTACATTTTTTTTTTAAATGGTAGGCTAAAGACAGACTTGTGCAGTACACTTAACTTTTTATTGGCAAAACTTATACAGGTACAGGGATATGAAATAGGCCTATCTTTTACAAGTCCAATATAATAAAGAAGATGAGACAAGCATCAGAAAATGATTTAAGCTATGACATCAATAGACAAAAAGAAAAGCACAATTATTATTGCATATCTTTTAAATTGATGTCATGATGTGTCAGTTTTTGCAGTTTTGTTTAAGTCGAAAAAAGGAAGCTATAGTCAGAAAGGAAATTTTTATAATTGAAAATAGCATTTTTGGAAAAAAGATGGCCACATTTACAAACTGAAACATCTTAATGTTTATTTCAACACAAAACCTGTTTGTCACACCCCACACTGCTGTCAAGAAAATAGTGATGTGCAATACCACTGGTTTCCTATCCGATCTGAATGGAAATGGATTGGGTGGATTGTTAGCCTAGTTGAATATATCAAATCATTCAAAACTTTGTGTTTATGATGGAGTAGTGATGAACGATTAATTGATCGTTAATTTAAATGATCATCAATCAGAGGATTTTGTAGAAATTGACACCCCTACTAGGAACGTCACGGAAGATGTCGTCATCAGATTAAAGGTCATTAAGTGGGTAAATATATATATATATATATATATATATATATATATATATATATATATATATATATATATATATATATATGTATGTATGTATTATTTTTTTTAATAATTGGATTTGACAACCCTTCAGAAAAGAGCATCTAACTATCTAACTACAAGGAAATGTTGCCTTGACAAAAGGGCACCTTCGGCATCACAGGGCAAACTAGCAGGTGCTCAATAAGACCCCTCCATTTCCGTCTACCTTGCGCCATCCCCCCATGCGTCCTTGCAATATTATGTAATAATAATAATGATCATAATTATTTTAATAATATCTCAAAAATAGTTAAGTTCATTATTCTTAGGCCCAATACCAATTCTACCCCTTAGCCCTTCCCTTTACCCCTCATTTTGTGCATTCACATGAAAAGGTGTCCCAATTCTCTTTAGCTTAAAGGCGTAGAGCAGGGCTATTCAATTAGTTTGTCATGGGGGCCAGTTCATGTAACGCATCCCTAACGAAGGGCCGGAGAGATATGACTTGCAATTTGAGTGATGACACAACTGCATATAAGAGCCCATATGTTGTATTGTTGCTCCTTAAGACACCCACGTTGTATTTTAATGTATTTCTACATTAAAATGTTAATATATTGTATTTTGAAACTATATAATATCACTGCATTGTACAATAGGCTTTTTTAACAAACATTCAAATGTTGTATTTCAGAGCACAATAAAAGCAGTGCGTTGCTTAAGTAGGCTTCTTCTACATTCAGACACATTCATATGTTATGTTTTGAACTGCATACCAATTATGGATGCAACAATTATAGATTTTGGTTGTACAATTATAGTGTGAAGAATAATCAGGGTTTTACGGTTATCGCATCTAATGTAAAGTTAAGCTTTATATTAGCTAAGTAGCTGCTTGGATTAACTGTTGTTATCATCTGCGTTCATACACACATAATCATATATTCTTACATTAGAAATAACAAACTTGCACGCGGAAAAGACGTGATATGTGAACGGCCTGCTGCTATAGTTAATCTGGTGTGTGTGCATATTAGCCTCGGTGTAGAAGCTCAGTACTTTAAACTAGCGCACAGTTGGCAACTTGGTATAACTTTAATTGCAGCAGTTTGGTACTGAAATGCGGCTTAGTGAAGCCTTTAGGATTAATTAACCGTGACGAATTAAAGCGCAATTAATAGTGAAATCGGCTAATCGTTGCATCCCTAATAACAATATCAGTGCATTGTACAAAATGCCTTTTCTACAAACATATCCAAAAGTTTTCGGCTGCTCACACCACTGGTTTAATGTCAGGTGACTCACGCTCTGCGCAGCTCGTGCTGTATTGAACAGACGCACGTCACTTCATAACTATAGCGGCTTTTTTGACTGAACTAAATTTATTTTTGATGTCTTGGTCACACTATTTGGAGGGCCGGAACAAATTGCCGTGGGGGCCGGGTTCAGCCCGCGGGCCGCCAATTGATTAGCCCTGACGTAGGGCTAAGGGGAAGGGTTAGATACACCTTCAAATGGAGGTTTTTCTAGACCACACTCGAAACCAAGAGGTAAAACAAACTCCAGAATACACTTGCTACGACAGCAGCATAGCTGCACCCGGAAGTCAGGAGATGCACAAATTGTTTTTTGTTGTTGTTGTTATTATTATGAACAAACAAGCATATGTTTGTGTTTTACCATCATGCTTTAAAAAAAATGAATGTTAAAATAAAAAAAACTAAATTCGGCTATCTATAATCCCTAATAATAACTCTCGTACAGCAGTCCCACAACATTCTGACACTCGATGACACTAGAATACCGTGTCAGAAAAGTCTAGTGGCTGGGAATGAGCATTTTACAGTGTCTGCCAGTGGCGCCTGCAGGCGTACGGCTGTACGCACTGTGCGTACCTATCATGAGAGCAGGCTCGGCGCCTTTCATTTAGGTTATTTATTCACTTATTTATTACTTTGCATTACTACTGACTTAATGCAGTAATATACTTTTTATAGTAATAATAATATGCAGTTTCACTATTACTGATTTATCAATGATACCGTTTATTAACGCAGACGGATCATGGCTTCAGCTCCAAATGAGTGGATTAAATTATATGTTATTCTCCTTATTTCTTTCCTTTTTAATTAACATAATATAAATGTTTAAAGTTTTAGGTAAAGACGTCAAACTATGCCCACACATCAAAGCTAACTCACTATTCATATAACAGTTAAACCAGCATAACAGAGTCATCACGCTTCATTACCCAACCAATATCAGTGTTAAGAAAAAGTTAAATGTTACAATCTAATGTCATTTAAAAAAAATAGTAGCTAAATGTGCTACTTAGTTACATTTTAAGGCATAGGCTAGTGTAGCAAAACAGAGTGTGAGAGGTTGATCCGCGGCAAATCCACTCACTCACTCACTCACTCACTCACACTATGTAGCCAACCTGTTTCATTTATATCTCTGTAAACTTGACTTCGCAGGCTGATCATCTTTAAACTCAAAAGTCCTTACTTCTGCTGCATAATGGGATGCTTCTTTTCACAACTGTTAATGTGTGGTTTAACGATTTGAAAATGAAAGCAAACCATTAAAAAGGTTCTGCGTTTTGTAAATGTTATAGCTTTTAATAATATTAATAATAATGAATATAATAAATTGTGATATTTATTATAGCGCGGACTGTGCAGTGTCCACTGTCCAACTAAATGTTTTTATTAGGCTATTAATCCCGAACTGAAAAACTAATGTGAAAATGACAGGCGGTTGCGTCTTTGCTAAAATTAATTTAACGGCAGATATCTTTAGCGTTTTTTTCCTTTAGAGCTCAAGAAAATTGTATTTAAAGAGTTAGTTAACCAAAACATGACTTGAACTAGGCTGCTCGCCTTCATGTCACGCACTTGTCTTTTTTTTTTTTAGTTTTCTGAGTGATCCACTAGTCCAGTGAGTTTAGAGTGCGCCTCCGCCGCCGCGTGCGCGTTTTAAAGGCTATTTACAGGCGCACCCTGACAATCCAGTTCAGGTTTTGGCACTGAAGCATATACCGGACTGGTTTTGAACTTGAAGCACTTCACCTCAAATGTTATTCGTTCTTCTATCTTATCTAGTTGATAACAAAAATATTTAAAACTAAGAGACAAACTATTCGAAATTCGTTTTAAAAGTATATATTTTCCAGGAAAAATATACAAATTATATTTTTGTTTGAGCCCATCTTCTAACTGTGTGGTTGGATGATTTTCGGTCAGTGGAAAGTAAGGATTTAATCATAGGTCATAATTTGAAAGATTGCGTCTTGGGCGTCTGATTTTCCTTGGTGCTGATGTGCTTTTATTACATTTAGGTTTCAAAGAAATATTAATATTAAAAAGAAAACAAATTATGTCGTAACGAATGCCCTTAAATAATGTAGCCTTTGGTAATAAACACATCAGTGTTTCTTGAGATGATTGGGGGGAAGGGGGCGGGGCGTTGCTGAATTTGTGCGTACCTTGGAATAAAATCCTGCAGGCGCCCCTGGTGTCTGCTATAATGTTAATGTTGTGTTTGTGTGTTTACATAGATGAATATGGCCACTGTGTAAATGCGCAATATAGTTACGAGCTTATAGCCACACTATAAGATATTATGATAACATTATGATAACATAATGTATGCCTTCAGTGATGTCCTGAAGATGAATACCAAAAAATAACACATCTGGAATAACCACAGCAGTCGCGATCGTCAATCTCACATAAAGCAAGAGATCGCAATGACATGTGCAGGTGTTGTAGTGGTGTCCCATTTTTTAGGGGTAAATTTTGAAGCTCTTCCCCTTCACACTCAAGGGCCAAGGGGAAGAGAAAGGGGTAGGGGCACAAAAATACAATTGGTATTGGGCCTTACTCTTACACCTGTTTCACACCGCAAGCGAAAGCAGTGCGTGAGCAGCACGTGCGCAGCGCATATGGAGAGCAGAAGCAGCATGCAGGCATTTGCCTTTCACACCAGCTGCGTCTGCAGCGCGCAGCTCTTCAGCAGCTGCTGCAGAGATCAATCTATCTCTGTCTATTCTATCTAGTTACCCATCTCTCTCTATATATACAAATACACTTTTTTTGAAAAACTTTTCATCTGCACCAAGGCCCGCGGCAACTTCCTCCTATGCTGTTTCCTTAACCTGCAAGTCTTTATTTTACAAATTATATAGATCATGCAGTACTGTATGCTTCTCACGCTCTATGAGGAGTGTCATTCATGTCTGGTGCACTCAGAAGACAATCGCCTGTGACATCATGTCATTTTGTTTTTGATTGTCAGGATCTTGTATAGATCTTGGCCTAGTTATGATAATATTTATACAATATAGTTATAATGATATTTATACATGATCAACTAGTGTTACTTTCTCCGCTTCAGCAATGTCCAGCAGCAGAGAGCTCGTGCAAAGGATGAGACAAACAAAAGTAATCAATGCATGCCATTCTTTTACTTATTTTCGTGTTGACAGTGAAAACAGCTCCCGGGTGGAATAACTTGAGTGAACAAAAAACAAAGCCGAATAAAACTTTCTTCCTCTGCTTCAACTACACAGCACACAGCGAGCTCACATCGTCCAGCATGCGTGTCGAACTACACTACCCACAATACACTTCGCTATGGACTACAACTCCCGTAAATAGCAGTCTTAAAGCGACCACTTCTATTTTCCCTCTCCTGCAACACTAGTGTGCAACTTAAGCAAAACTGTTGTTTTACGTTTGGTTTTGTAGTTCAGGCCTAAATAAATATTTGTTGCCATTTTTATCGTTTAAGCTCATTTGATTGACTATATATAAATCAGTTGATATTATTGATTTATTGGGTAAAATTGCTACTTTTTACTGTCATTCAATGTGTTTTGGTCATTATCAATGCACTGTCACTTTAAATGAGCTTGAGCAGCGTGGGAAAAAACATGCCAGAGTGCAACTTCGCATTCCAAATGACCTTTAATAGAGAAAAAAGGTTTTGGGACCCATGTGACATGATCCTCCACACAAAGATGAATTGTTTCTCTATGGAAACAGTGTACAGACCAATGACTGTATAAAAGATGGATGTCGTGACAGCGCCATTTTTCATTAAACGCTGTGAAGGAAAAAACGCAAAAGGACTCCCTGATGGAGCCAGAGGAGGAGCTGCGGAATCGAACTTCCAACCAAACGCTTGTACATCAAATCAACCACGCCCCCCAAACTTCTCACTTGACCGCTGGTGTCTGCACTATAACAAAAGCTAGCTAATGTACACTTTGCGTTTACATAGAAGCCTCCGTTTGCTATTTTATCAACACAAATGTTTGTAATAACGTTAACAAAGGTGAGGTTTTATATAACAAAAATTTAATTGCGCCAGCTCCGAGCCGCAGCGCACATTACTTGCGGACCGATCCGGACGCTGCCGCATCCGACCCGATTCACTAGATGCCTACGGACTTACTGCCCGAGTCAATTGGGCCAGATGCGGTGGCCGTTAGCGAGCTGACGCTGCCGCATCCGAGCCGGATCGGCCCGCAAGTAGGTATAGCAGACGGAGTCAGGCCAGGGGGTAAGTCTCCGGCAGGTGAGAGTCTAGCCGAAACTTGCCCAAGTGCATTTTGCTATCTGGGTGGTTAGGCGTGTATCACCAAACTGATAAAGCCCTGACCTTACCGAATAAACAGTGTTCCACCAGATCCTGTATGTCAGAAACTATAGTTTACTGCTGAGCAACTCATTTTATCATGGTAAAATAACACAGAAATCGAATAATAACACTTCAGTCTCCTGCCGAAGCTCCGACGTCTGCTTTGAGAAACTGTCAATCACAGCTGTCAATCACGATGACACGCCCAGCATTAAATTACTGCTCAAAACCAAGCGGCAACCTCCCGCTCTCCCTCGGGAAGCCAATACGGAAGTAACTGAAACTGCAATTCATCGAAATTCCGCTAGTCCTGGCTCCATAATAGAGCACATTTCTATTGAGCTCACTGTTAGAATGGCCGACTTTACAGCAGAAAAAAAGATCTTTACAGCCTGGTACAAAGAACGATTTTGGTTCATATAGCTAATATTACCCTTCGTGACAACTGTGAGGGGGGTGAATTTTTTTATAACTCATCCGTTTCCTTTATATTAGGTTATGTTAAGTTTGCATAATTAAGGGCGTGGCCACTTGAGTGACAGCTAGGTCTCGCTGGTCACCGTCACTTCACCTCAGCTGATTACGGCTGATTAGCTGCTGATCTCTGCATATTCATCGTATTTTTGTGTTGTTTTATGTGACTTTACAGAGTCAGTTGCCTTTTGGAATTATTTCCTACAATTATCAGATGAAATGGCATGCTGTGTGCACTCAATTGGGCTCACAAGTCATTCATGTGGCCTCCATTTCCCAGGTGAGTGAAATTATACCATCTCTATGAATGTATTTGTTTTATTTAAGATCATTTATCATTTATAATGTTCTTTAGAGCTGTAATGCACTCCAGAATCTGACAGATTGATTAGCTGTAGGCTCTAGAACAGTCATCTGAAGCGTTGTCATACAGTGTTAAGCCTGGACTTCATAATTAGCCTTGCATTTACTAACACCGACTATATCTGAAGTGTTTGGAAGTAATTCACAATTTCCTCCTGTTGAAAAACGTCATAAGAACAATGCTTAGTGGCTCAATGTGTAATGCATTGAGCCACTAAGCATTGCGCTTATGACGTTGCTTATGAAACAGTGTTTTTAAAAGTCTCAACAGTTTATTGATAAAGTGTACAACCAAGCACATGTGGTCAGAACACAAACGAGTCGCAGGTGATGAAGTATTAAGCGTTTCTCCCACAGGAAAGCCCGTCTAAGCAGCATGCCTCTGTAGCTCCGCTCACGCTCCGCCTCTTTGCCCTTGTATGGTATGCCCGGGGTTGGTGCGATGACGCGCGAACAAAATGGCGACGGTCGGCCACGCCTTCTGGTGGCTTCTTTTGGGTTCTTCATAAACCTATGGGTGACGTCACGGATACTACGTCCATATATTTTACAGTCTATGCTCAAAACGTACTCTTTACAAAAATGAAGATCTGCATCTATATCAGCTGATAGCCAGTGCCTTAATTGACCAGAACCATTTCCATTTCGGAACATTTTATTGCAAGTGTAATTAATTTTTTTTATTTGGTCTCATGTCTCCTTCATTAACACTGAGGAGGCGGGCTTTATGACTTGTACTGCAGCCAGCCCCCAGGGGGTGATCTAACGGCCGAGACCTTCACTCAAAAGCAGGCGTGCGGCACACTTGGTACAGACTCATGGGAACTTAACATAGTGTATTTAGGGGCCATGAATTGTAAGATTTCATTTCACTCTAACAAAAGACAAAGCTCTGTAATGAAAAAAAACATGTCATGAAGTTGTGACTATTGATCATTGCGGCAGAGCAGAGGATGATGCGTGAAAGACCTGCTACGATAAACATAACATGAATATGTTATATACTGTATGAATGTACTGCTTTTTATATCAGTCCCTTACTGGATATCAAACTTCAAAGTTTAATTGTGTTGAACTGTAGTATAATATACAGTGAATTGAACAGAATGAACAATCTTTCAGCTCCAAATATTTCATTCACAGACTTCAAACTGCTTTCGTTTTACAGCCTAGGAGAATGGAGGCCTTTTTTATTCATTCCTTTCTTTCTGATGTTTTTATTATCCATTACAGCAAATTCTATTCTCATATATTTAATCATGTATAAAAAGTCTCTGCATTCTCCCATGTATGTACTATTAGCTTTAATGGCTGTTGTGGACTTGGTCTCACCTATAGTTTTTGCACCTAACATGCTTCTTAGCTTTTTATTCAACTGGAGTGGCATATCTCTAGTTGGTTGTTTGATACAAATGTTTTGCGTTCATTTTGTTGGAGCTTTTCAGTCTACTTTGCTTTTGTGGATGGCTCTGGATCGTTACTTTGCAATTTGCAAACCCCTTCATTATCACAAATACATGGCAATCCCTAACTTTCTCAAGTTTGTTTTTGTTCCAGTAATCAGAAATGGACTCTTGATTGTCACCATGGTCTCACTTGCTGGAAGACTGTCTTTTTGTGCAACAAATGTGATCGATCACTGTTTTTGTGAACACATGGCATTTGTTCAATTAGCTTGTGGAGATACATCTATAAACAACATTATAGGACTTTTGTGTGCTTTCCTTATATCAATGGCCGGTTTCATTCTCATCACTGCTTCCTATGCTGTGATTTTTGTCTCTGTCTTTCAGTCTGGTAAATCTCATTTGAAAGCCATTAATACCTGCATTACTCACATCATTGTTATGACTTGTAGTTTGATTTTTGCCCTAATTGCATTCATGTCATACAGAATAAGAAATAATTTTTCAACTAATAGCCGCGTATTTATAAGCACAATGTACTTACTTTTCCCAAGTTGTTTTAACCCAATAGTTTATGGAGTAAGAACAAAGGAAATAAGACTAAAGTTTCTTCAGTTTTTAAGGGAATTCAAAATCTTTCCTACATAAAGAAATCAAATTGTATGAAAGTCTGCAATGTAACTGTAACAGGTTATGTATGTGGTTGTAATTGTGTAACAAGTTTAAAAGTGTGCAAACAAATTAATAATAAGACTATTATTAACATACAATAACACTGTTTGTAGAACTGGTGGTTGCTTTATTCAGAATGGCCACACTGACTGACAACATGAGAACAAAACATGAACTCAATTAAGCCGGACAATAACACTCCTATTTTCTGTAAAGCTGCTTTACAGCTGAATCTACTATTTTTATTTCAGATCCTACAGCACTGACACTGGACTTAAATCAACCCTGAACTGATATTGGTGTCTTTGGTAAAATAAACTCGCTTCAAACTTCTGATTGTTTTCTTGTCGATAACTGTGAAGCTGCTTTGACAGTCTGTATTGCATAAAGAACTGTAGAAATAAAGGCGAATTGACATATTATGTTGGTCAAAGGCAATATAATCTTTCTCAAGCAGATCAGACTGCTACTAGGAGATGGAGACAACTAGCCTTGTGATTAATAAACAAGGATTAAGAAAAAAAACTTGACTTCTCAGTGTAGATTTAGTGAATATATAGATAAAAAAAAAACACAGTGTTTTCAAAAGTTTTTTTTTTTTTTTTTTCGAGAAGACCATATGCTGACATGGAAGGCTTTGGTCATTTTTATCCTTGTGAACATGTGTTTTTTTACCAAATCAGTGACATCATTTATGAATTTGGCAATTAAAGAGTTAAAATCCTGTGAAAATTTTTTTTAACAGTTTTGATCAGGACTGAGGTTGATTGACAGATTTATGCAAAAAAGAGAGGAAGAAAAATATTAATCTGATGCATTTTTACAGCAGTTTAATTTAGTGGATGTATTCATCCCTGACATAACAAAAGGCAGTAAATTTGAACAGTGCACAAGAGTTAAACTATTTGCCTAAAACCTTTAATCATTTAGCCTTTTATTTTATTAAAAGATCTAGATCTCACAATGAAACGTACAGTAACTGTGGCCCAAACCCAATTCTACCCCTTCCTTTTGTCCCAATTGTCTTTATCTTGAAGGCATAGGGCTAAGGAGAAGGACTAGATAGCCCCCGAAAGAGAGATTTTTCAGGACCACACTCGAAACCAAGGGGTAAGAAAATTTCCCAGAATATACCAGCTACAGCGGCAGTTTCACTGCACCCGGAAGTAAGGAGATCCACAAATTAGAATTCTTTTGTCATTATTACGAATTTTTACAACAAACAAACATGTTTTAGTACATTCCTAACCGCATTTGTGTTTTACTGTCATGCTTTCTTTAAAAAAACGCTAAAATAAAAACCGCTAGATTTCCCTATCTATAATTCATAATAATAACTCCTGTATAGCAGTCCCACAACATGCTGACACTCGAACACCCTGTCAGAAAAGTCTAGTGGCTGGAAATGATCATTTTACAGTGTCTGCTATAATGTTAATGTTGTTTCTGGTGTGTTTACATAGATGAATATGGCCACTGTGTAAATGCACAGAACAATTACGATCTTATTGCCACATTATATCATTATGATAACATGATATCCATCCCTTTAGTGATTTTGTGAAGATAAATACCAATAAATAACACAACTGGAATAACTACAGCAGTCGCGATCGTCTGATCTCATATGAAGCAAGAGCTCACGATGACGTATGATGATGGGTGCAGATGCAGAAGCCCTTTTCCTTCACACTCTGTTTGAAGGGCCAAGAGGAAGGGGAAGGGGTACAAAAATAGAATCGGGATTGGGCCTATATTATGTAATGTCTTAGGGTGCTTTCACACCTGTGAATCGATTCATTTGTTCCGAAACAAGGATTAAAATTGTTACATTGTTGCTCTTTGTTCTTGGTGCGGTTCGCTTTCACACGGCAAACTTTCTAAACGGACCAAAACAAGCTAAAACAAGTCACGTGTGAGTAAACTCTCCTCACATTGGTCAGTTTGACGGTTTATTTTGCAGAGTTCCGCTCAGCTGTCGGAGGTGGTTTGGTGGTGTTTGACAGGGTGCGCGACGGGGTGATGAGAAGGGTGCGCGACGTATTTGAGGACTGGGAGGTAGATGCGCGATTTCCGGGAGATTATCGCTCGTTTGCGGGCATCCGGGAGTCTCTGTGCATTTGCGGGAGACTCCCGAAACTTCCGGGAGACTTGGGATATCTGGAATGACCTCCCGCCCTACTCTCTCTTCATATAGCCATATGCCTATTACATATTCATAAAACACTGTGATTATAGCCGGGCGCGGATCGTATCGATGTCTCATTACAATCGTTCCGCTCCAGAGGGTTAGGATGAGTTCCGCTCCTGAATCGTTCCGCTCCTGAATGAGGCGGTCTCGGAGCGATTGCTTTGGCGCGGATCCGAGCGCGATTGCCCTGTTCACATATGCCAAACGAACCGCGCTAACTGGTGAAACGCGCCAGGTTCCGCAACAAAAGTCTAGGTGTGAAAGCACCCTTAAAGAGGTTATTTTTGTACAAATTCATATAAAAACGTTTGATTTTAGAATGAAGCATACCCCCAAACCCCACTACAACCATAACTGGAGATGTGCAAGTTGTACTTAAATGTATAAATGGCCTTAAACAAATTCACTATAAATCAACACATTACGAGTTGCTGTGGGATTGCTTTGGCTTGTTGCTAGGAAATTAGTTAAATACCCAATTCAAACCTACCTTTTCTTTCAAAGATACTAGAATATTGATATCTACACATGTATTATCCATTCATTTTCTTTTCAGCTTAGTCCCTTTATTAATCTGGGGTCGCCACAGCGGAATGAACCGCCAACTTATCCAGCATATGTTTTACGCAACGGATGCCCTTCCAGCTGCAACCCATCACACATGTATTAATTTAGAAGAAAAACAGTATCAGCAAGGAATTCTAAAAGTGAAGTTTCACAAACTAATTTCGAGAGGAGCACATGATATGATTGACTACAGCTCATCCTAATCGCTAATCATTAGCTAGCCTATCAGATCATTCTAAAACTACTATAAATACCCTACCTAAACTCCATTCAATATCTTCGTTTTTTGGAAAACTCTCCCCCCTCCCCTATCCTTCCCTCCTCCTCTTTCATGATTGGGCAACACGGTGGCTAGCACTGATGCCTCGCAGCAAGAAGGCCACAGGTTCAAATTCTAATCGAGCCAGTCGGCATTCCTGCGCGGAGTTTGCATGTTCTCCCCGTTCGCGTGGGTTTTCTCCGGGTCCTTCGGTTTCCTCCCACAACCTAAAAACATGTATTGTAATACAGTCATAAGCACTTACCGAGAAACACCTGATCTCATATCCCTCCTAACGCTCATTGGCCAGGCGGGAACCTTGGGCTCATCTATCTCCGAGCTCAGGGTTCTCTCCTGGGACAGCATGCCAAACCTGCTATCATAGTTGAGCATTATCTAAGTGTGAACTCTTGAAAGGATTTTAGATGATTTCTTAAATCAGAGCTACAAATTTGTAATGTGTATGGGACGCTGACAACAGAGGTGCGGATCCAAATGCAGGTTTATTGAGAATGGTCAGGCAAGCAACGGTCACGATCAGGAGCAAACAGATGTATGCATGGAAATTCAGAGTCGTAGTCAAATACACAGGTGGTTGGTCAGTACGAGCAGGCAGCAGACAGCATAAACAAACAAGGCGAGGGTCAAAAACATGGCAAAGCAAGGAAATCAGTCCTTGACAATCCTAATCTAATCAGTCCTTGACAATCCCCTAGCTGTGAGTGTGTGCGCGATCAGCGGAATCCGGAGTAGGTGCGTGTGAGCAGTAGATGACTGGATCTTGTAGTCCATATACCGGCGGATTTGTAGGTATTTAGCGAACTGTGTGTTTACTAGCGATCTACAAGAATTACATCCCTGGTGAAGCTGGATTTATACTTTCGCCTGGCGCGGCATCGTGCACCTCTGCTAACTGCGTGCGCACCTCTCGATACGGACAAGACTTTAATACTTGCCGCAATCGCCGTAGTGATATCCTTTAAAACAACAGGGGGCAGTCAAAAGAAACTGACCGTAAGGACAGACATAAACAGAGAAGTAGAAAGTTTCCGGAACTACGTCATATCAATAATATCATTCAAGACTTTTAAATGAATTATTTTTATTGTTTTTATAAATTATTTTAATGATTATAAGGATTTTTATTACTATTAAAGATTTTTTTAAATCAAACTTTGATGCATCACTTGCTTTTGTTCATATCTTCGGACATTTTTACCTATAAAGTTTATTTACCTAAAGTTTATTAAAATATTAATGACAACAGAACATGGGTTACTCTACAATTATATTTTTATTATGGCAAGAATAAAAGCCAAAAAAAAAAAAAAAAAGCACACTTGCTTGATTTAGCCCGCTTCACAATTCACACATTACTGTCTGGCTAGTTTCTGTCCTCTTCTTATGCTAAAAAGGCAATAATGGTCCAAACATTCCTGACCATTCTCACCAATAAAGCCTAGAAAAATAGGGCATCAGTATATTCCTTACCAGTTATCAAATATTCCTCATCAGTTATCAAAGAAATAATTTGTTCCATAATTGTAGTTTTGTAACTATTAAATTGTTTTAAATTCAATATTGTAATATACACATCAGTGTAAAACCTGTGAATGGTGGAAAAACATATTTTGTAATTGTGTACCTGGGTCTCCACTTTTGCCACGGCCTCTTTTGGCTTTAACAAACTTATCCCTCAGGTTTTTCCAAACCTTTTAACAAAAACTTTCCTCCTTTTCCACGGCTGTTGCTATTTCTAGCCAAGAATTATTGATCATCAGGTTATCTATGATCACAGATCATAAAGATGTCTGTACAGTCATTCTTTTTCAGACAAAATCTCTTAAAAAGTGGTTCATATTCTACTCAAACCAAACGCAGTACCGCACGAACTGTTCGCTCGAGTCTCAAAAAATGCTGTGCGCACCCAAAGCGAACATCCGCAAACTCTGAAATATTATCTGTTGATGTTAGTTATTGTTATAATTGATACTCTTATTTTGTATAGGCTTGAAAATGATGTTGGTATTACTGGAATTGCACTGGAAAGCCTCAAATTATACCTGTATAATTGTCCGTTTGTAGCAGTAAATAAAGAGCTATACTGCATCATATCATTTTTTTTTTTTTTTTTTTGGCTAACCAAAAAAGATTACATTTTAAACACACAGTGAGCATTAACTAAGTTTTGTAATATGTTATTTATTGTGCCCTGGTTTGAGACAAAACACTGATGTATATGAAGGTTTCCTTTAGTTGAAACAGCTCAGACTTACTAACTTACCTTTACAGACTTACTTTACAGACTTTTATGAAGCCTTGACTGAAATTATTAGTATTAACACTATTATTTTAATAATGACCTTGTTTTTTTATTATGTGTTTATTTATTGAAATTCTTTAATATGTATTTATAAAGGGAATCAAATAAATTTATTTATTTGTTCATTTATGAGGATGTACACATTTATTTCCCTTTTTTAGAACCACTATGGAAACACTCAACAGTTCACAAACTCATGGGAACTCAGCATGGTATATTTAGAGGCTATGGTTAATGTCGAGCTTTCATTTCATATGAGCATGATGGAAAACAAATGAAATGACAACATAGTTTAGATTCCTGTTCATGTGCATTTAGGGGAGAGCGCAGGTCAATGTAATAAGGTCTATATAGATATTTAAACATCATCATATATAGTTTATTTCAGTTACATGTGTACATTTTCTGTAATTTGCATGTTTTCCTCTCCACAGCATTTATATTTCATGAAGTATAATGAAGAAGCCTGACAATTATGGTGACATTTCCTCTTTCTTTGAAAGCATCACAGTCTGAAACATACTGTATGATGTACTCAGGTACCCTGTAAACATTTCAGTTTTCATTCTTGATGTTTATATAATACACGCTGTTTAAAAAATGCATGAAATACAGAAGTGAAATGTATAATTACATGGTGCTGTATGAATAGAATTAACATTTATATCTTTAGGCTCCCGATATCATTTCTTTAAACAGAGCACTTTGTAAACAAACTAAACGGAATGAACAATCTTTCTGCTGCAATCACAGACTTCAAACTGGTTGGTTTCCACAGCCTTGGAGAATGGAGGCCTTTTCTATTCGTTCCTTTCTTTCTAATGTTTTTATTGTCTGCGGCAGCAAACTCCAGTCTCATATGTTTAATTATATGTCAGAAGTCTCTGCATTCTCCTATGCATGTACTAATAGGTTTAATGGCTGTTGTGGACTTGCTGTTGCCTATATTTTTTGTTCCCAACATGCTTGTAAATTTCTTATTTAACTGGAGCGGGATATCGCTCACTGGTTGTTTGATACAAATGTTCAGCATTCATTATGTTGCTTCATTTCAGTCTACCTTGATTTTGTGGATGGCAGTAGACCGTTATTTTGCAATACTGAAACCTCTTTATTATCATCATTACATGGCGATCCCTAACTTTCTCAAGTTTATAATTTTCCCTCTAATCAGGAATGGATTCCTAAACATTACCATGGTTTCTCTGGCGGGGAAATTGTCGTTTTGTTTAACAAATGTGATCGATCACTGTTTCTGTGAACACATGGCACTGGTTCAGTTAGCATGTGGAGATATATCTGTTAATAACATTGTAGGACTTTCGACTGTATTTCTTATACCAGTTGCAGATTTTATTCTTCTAACCGTTTCCTATGTTGTCATTTTCTCCTCTTTGTTTAAATCTGGCAAGGCTCAAATGAAGGCCATAAACACCTGCGTCACTCACATCATCGTTATGCTAAGTAATTTGATCTTTGCCCTGATCGCGTTTCTGTCGTACAGAATAAGAAATAATTTTTCTACCAGTAGTCGTGTGTTTTTCAGCACAATGTACTTACTTTTCCCAAGTTGTCTGAACCCGATTGTTTATGGAGTGAGAACAAAGGAAATAAGGGAAAAGTGTGTTCAGTTTATGAGTGGAGGAAAAGTCTTTTCATAGTGAGATGCCAGCTAAAAGTGATATATAAAAGTATGTATTGTTTAATACTGTTAACAACTGTAAAATATGTGTAATGATGTCAATAAATATGCGCATATGAGATAAAAACATTCACTAGAACAAAATGAAGGTCATATTTTTGCTTGCAAGTAAATGGATTAAGTCAATTTTGTAAGTAAACGGGTTAAGAATAGGTGAAGAAATCATTTAATAAAAAAGAAACCAGGACACGTCACTTTTCATCAGCTGAAAGGCACCAAGACAAACTATTATTACAAGAACACCCGACACATTCTCTGTTGTAAGAAACCATGCTTTAATGCAGGATTTTGCTATAGTTTACAGAACACTACACTGTATTTGTGTGTAGAGCCATGGCGCCATCTTGTGGTGTGATTCGCTGTAATGAACGGAGATCTGAAGTTAAAGTTAAGATACTGCTACTGTAAGTACTGTCTGTCCAGGGACAGTGAATGATACTGTAAATAGCTCTTGGCTAATTCTGGTGCATTTGCAGCAATGCTAATTAATGTAAAGGGTCCCTGCCAAATAAACAAATAAAATAAAAATAAAGTATGAAGACTAATATGTGCTCTGCATTTACCCAATCAAAGTGTGCACATACACCAATAAACACTTCTGAGAGTGGGCAGTCATTGCTAGGAATCAGTTAGTAGTTCAGTGCCCTGAATAAAGGACTCACCTTGGCTTGGTATTAAGGGTGAAGACAGTGCTGGTTGTTCTCTCCCCCCACCTCCAATCCTTGCTAGTGCCAGGATTCGAACCTGCAACCTTTGTATCACAAGTCCACTTGTCTAACCATTAGGATCGGTGTTTCAAACTCAGTTACTAGAGGGCTGCAGTCTTGCAGAGTTTAGTTCCAACCCTGCTTCAACACTCTTACCTGTAGCAGGGTTTCTACAGGTTCCACCAAGTTAAATTTAAGACTTTTTAGGACATTTTTAAGACCATCATATGAAATTGTAGACTCATAATGGGATAAAGGATAATTAATTTTTCAAATGACCCAGATGAAAAAGATTTTTATTTGACCTATCAAAAAAAAACTATTATAATTTAATACATTTAATAATACAATAATACTTTAATAATAAACAATTAAAATATTTTAGATTTTATTTCTTAGCTAAATATTTTAAATATTGTGTAAAAGCAAGCAAGCTCTACTTGTATCCATACACTTTTTTACTAACATAAACTTTCTTTAAA
>LR812533.1:7627220-7912220 GCA_903798195.1 Danio kyathit
ACTCATCCTCATGTAGTTCCAGACCCTCAAGACCTTCGTTCATCTTTAGAACACAAATTAACATATTTTAGGTTAAATATGACAGCTCTCCCATCCTCCATAAACGGCAAAGATTACGACTCATTCAAGGTCCACAAAGTAGCAAAAACCTCTTCAAAACACACTGTTTTGACTAAAGATTTTTTTTTTCTTGTGTTGTTTTCTGTTATTCCATAGGCTCCCATTCTAACATGATCCAAGCTCTGATTGGCTGCTGGTCATGGAGGCCTATAAAAAGGAACTTCCGGCAGGGTTTTGGGAACTCATTTGTGGTGTGACGGTTGCTGGGAGTGGAGCTCCTGGATTTAAGGTCATTTAAATCATAACCTGTCAACTGTTTATTTATTTTCTTTAACTTTTATGTTCAACCTTAGCCCTAGACATTTGGGGCCATAACACTACTCCTCCGGCCGACGACCAACATTTAGTCTTGTACAACTGTTCATGCTTGCAGCTTTTTGAGAGTTTGAGCTTGTATGGGGTGGCCTGCCTGTTTATTTGATTACTTTTGACTTTGTTTATGTTTAGGGATGAAGGTAAGTTTCCTGTATTTTTCTTTAAATATTTATAGGTAATTTAGTTCATTTACTTTGTAAATTATTTTGTTTGTTATTTTGGCCTTTGGCCACCCTGAAGAGATACTCATTTAAAATGACTATTTTTCTATAAAAAATCTATTCAATTACTCTCAGAGTGTCCGAGTTTGGTTGTCGACCGAAGGGGATCGTTTGCAATAAGTTTTTTTCTTTTCGTTTATTATGCCCATGTTGTTTTCCCCTAGACTTGGGGTATAAAATAAACCATAAGCCTTCAGTGCTTCAATCAGAATATAATCGAGCTACAAGAATCATTTAGTATACAACACTGCACAGTGCTCATGAATGTGTGTAATATGCTAACACTGAGGAGAAGAAACTTTTGCATGAAGTCATTATTGTAGTTTTATGTGCGCACAAAATATTCTCGTCCCTTGATAATATTCATATTGAACCACTGAAGGTCTGTTTTGAGGATGTTTTTGGACTTTGATTGAGTCGAGAACCAATGCTGGTTATGGAGGATGAGGGAGCTCTCGGGTATCACCTAACCAAAGGTCTCAAGGGTTTGGAACAACATTGATTTATTCATTTTCTTTTCGGCTTAGTCCCTTTATTAATCTGGGGTCGCCACAGCGGAATGAACCGCCAACTTATCCAGCACATGTTTTACGCAGGGGATGCCCTTCCAGCCGCAACCCATCTCTGGGAAACATTTGGAACAACATGAAGATGTGTAATTAATAGCACAGTTTCGATTAATGAGTAAACTAATCCTTATACACATTATTCAGAATAGTCCATTATTCAAATGTCCATAGGTGCTCTGTGTTGAGAAGCTTTAATTATGTAAAAATACCCTATAGCAATATTAAAGATATATAGATACAGTTTATAACTAAATGATTTCATAGAAACCCACCTCTCTCTTTTTTTTCAGAAATAATAAAAGATTGTTAAGAGAAAAAAAAAAATTAACATGTTGCGTTGTCTCATATAGTCTTATTATCAGTAGTATATCCATTACTTTTGTTAGGTAATACAGATTCGTAGATATCAGTTCTTTCGGAAACTGAAAACAATAAAAAATACTTTCAGTCTTCTCTGCTCTCAGACGTGGAACATTATAAAGGTCATTCATTTTGGCAGCTTTTATAATAAAAATACTAAATCCAGTTCTTGTACAGCGATTAAAACAGAACAAAAGTCCATACGTTAAATATGGTTGAATACTAAGCCACGGGCCTCAAACTCCTCCTCTGTTCTAAACAAAGGAAGAATCTAGAAAACAAAGCAACAACAAAGGCATGCGAGCACTGACGTTTGATTTAGCTATGACGAGAAACCCTCGCCTCAGAAACCCTCAGGCACTCAGTGGACGCCTATCAACTAAAACCTTCTAACTGCTTCCACGACAAGGTCACATTTTCTACACGTAAGTTTTTATTTGACACCCTCGCAGGATGGAAGAGACGAATGTGAACAAGAACACGACGACTGCACCACTGTGAGTGTGTTAAAGGGTGTCCCATTTCTCCAGGTTATCTCAAAAGGGCCTCCGGTATATCGTCACCAAACACCAACCTCTGACCTGCCTCTGTCTATCTGTCGTTTAATTTTGGCGAATCTGCGCCCTCCTCGTCTTCATCCTTATCGTCTTTCGCCCCGATCAGCCGTTGCCGAGCAAAGTCCTCGAAGATGATGTCATCATCACTAAGGACAAACAGAGAAACAGTTTGTTTGTTTTAATAGACAAAAGCTGCATCTGTAATTGCACACTCCTGTGGGTACCACATTAGAATTTAAACTTGCATTACAAACATTGTAAACGTGTTATATATCGTGGTATGATAAAGGCATTCTCAATTCGAAGCGATTGGCTCCTTCAAGTGCAGCCTCAAAATGCTTCAATTCCTTCCCGGGGTAATGGAGGATCCTTTGCAGCCTTGAACATCTAAACTTCATTGCGAGCTGATAACGGCAGGGTGTTTTTAAAGAAAATTCCAGATTCCAGTTTTAAATGTATGGATTAGGTTTCCATTTACTTGGATATTGAACTAAACATGTTAATCACAAAAAGACTATGAAGTTTCTTACTAAAAACTGATTTTATGGACTGTTTACATGTTTATGTTTGGACCAAGTTGTCCAGTTGTCACACAAGGAAGCAGTGTGTTTGAGGTTTTCCTTAAATACTATTCTACAGTTGTGCCTCCAATTAACTCAAATGTTGTCAACTAGCCAATCAGAAACTTCCAAATCCTTGACACTATCATCTGAGCTTAATAATCTTATTGTATGTAAACTTGACTTTCAAGAAAAGTTATAACAATTTCTCTAAAAGTATCTCTCTCATTATTCTGCTATTAAGCATAACAGAAACAAATTTGATGATCCTAACTTACCTAAAAGAGAAAAAGTTTAGTCACACTAACATCTGACTTTTTTTTAAATGGTTATGTGCCTTTTTATACAGTGTATGTAAACTTCTGGTTTCAACTGTATATCATTACATATAATAACATTCTATACTCTTCTTTTTTGTAATTATTTAAAAATGTTGGCATGCAACTTTTTTTGAAATAATATTATATTTTTAACATTCTATATTTTAATCAAATAATGCTAAGCAGAAAAATCTAATTTAAAAAATCTTAAAGAAAAACTAATATTAAAGATAGTTTATAATAAATTTCAATTGTATTTCAATTTCAATTGTTTATTGTCATGTGCACAGTAAGGAAACACGTTTCCCTGTACAATGAAATTCTTACTTTGCCGTCCACAGTGAAGTCATACACATAACATACACATCATACACGACATACACATACATACACATATATACACAAAACTGATGGAAGAATAATTATGAAATGTGTATGTGTATATATATATATATATATATATATATATATATATATATATATATATATATATATATATATATATATATATGAATGTAAATAATATATAATACGGATTGTGGAGTAATGTAAACATGTAAACAATGTGTAGTAGTTCTTAAGTTTGTGCTTATTGTGCAAATAAAGTGCCTAGTGCATAGTGCAAAAATGCCATTATTATTAATTGAGCGGCAATTATAAATGATGAAAAATAATTTGAAAATGAAGAATGAAGTCATGATGCTGAAAACTCAACATTGCATGAATTAACTACATTCTAAAAAAAAAAAAAAGATGGATTATTTTTTACCCAATTTTGGGTTAAATATTGAAAAACCCAACTATTGGCTTATAATTGGCCTATTTGTTTGATTTGGCCAATTTGTTAGGAGTTTGGTTTTTCTATGTGTTTTGGTTTAAATAACCCAGCAATTTTAGAGGGTAAATATCACATATATTTAAATAACTAAAACATTCACAACATTAGGCTTTTACCATATTTCAGATCAAATAATCGCAGCACTGATGAGAAAAATCAACACTTGGCTTTTAGAGTACACGACTACATGACAGAAAAACAAATAAATGGAAATAAGTGAGAGGGGTCTGGATGCAGACCTGGTGCAGTGCAATCTGAGCTGCATCCAATGCTTTTTAATGCGCTCACCTAACCCCACCCCTAACCCTACCCGTCACAGTGACGTCACTAACTCCATTGAATGCATTGTGTCTGACATTGCATCGCAGAGTGATGCAATCTCAGCTTGCATCATAAAGGCTGCATCCAGATACCCCCATCCAGGGCCTCTGCAATACTTTGTGTATAATCACAAAGCTCACAGCAGTTTAGTTGGGTAAAGTCCAAACACCGCACAGAAAGATTTTCACTTACTTTGTGTCAAACTCAATGAGGTTTGTGTCAATGGGCGCATCATTTTCTGGGGCTGAAACAAAGAGGTTGCAGAAAGAGTATTGATTGGCACTCTGAAGGCAATGCACTTTATTCCTCACTTAAATAACTCCTTATGTCCATCACATGAAGGCATCTGCATAAAGAGATGCTTCTATTTGAAAAACAATACATGTCGGAACGCTAAAGTTATACAACTGCAAAATATTACTTGTCAATACAAACATCTTTTACATTCTGACAACATGTATTATAGAAAATATATTTTGAGAATTTTAATTTATAAGATCAAGCATAATTTTAGACATAGAAAGTGAGATTACAAATCATATATTTACAAATTTAGATATTAAGAATATTTCTACAGAAAATAGAAAAAATACATGTATAAATAAAGTCCATTTATTTCAATAATTTGTTTGTGTGTTATATTAGTGTACTACAAACTTACAAAGTGAAATATTTCAAGCCTTCATTTGATTCAGTTTTAATGATTATGGATTAAAGATGCAAAAAGCTCAAAGCCTTGAAATTGTCTCAGTCTGGCTTAGTAGGTTTCAGAATCATGGGGAAGACTGCTGATTTGATGGTTGTGCAGAAGACCATCATTAGAACCCTCCATAGGGAGGAAAAGTATCAAAAGGCAATTGCAAAAAGAAACTGTGAGGTATCTAAGTATATTATTAGAGTGTTAGGAGGAAGGGGAAAATGCTGGAAAAGGTTCACAAGTATGACCACAGCCTTGAGAGGATTGTCAAGCAAAGGTGACTGAGGCTGGTGTCAGAGCATCAAGAACCCCAACATACAGACGTCTGCATGACATGGGCTACAGCTGGAGAACTCCATGTGTCAAGCCACTCCTGAACTAAAAACAACGTTAGAAGTGTCTGTGTTGGGCTAAAGAAAAAAGTACTGGTCTGTTGCCAAGTGGTCCCAAGTCCTCTTGTCAGATGAAAGCAAATTTTGTATTTCATTTGGAAATCAAGATCCCAGAGTCTGGAGGAAGAGCGGAGAGACATAAAAGTCAAGCTGCTTAAAGTCTAGTGTGAAGTTTCCACAGTCAGTGATGGTTTGGGGAGCCATGTCATATGCTGGTGTGGGTCCATTGTCTTTTATCAAGTCCACAGTCAACGCTGCTCGATACCAGGACGTTTTAGAGCACTTCATGCTTCCTGCTGCCGACAAGCTTTTTGGAGAGGATGATTTCATTTTGTAGCAGGACTTGGGACCTGCGCACAGTGCCAAAGCTACCAGTAACTGGTTTAAGGACCATGTTAATTTACTTTTCTTAATTGTCCAGGAAACTCACCTGACCCTCACCCCATTGAAAATCTATGGGCTATTGTCAAGAGGAAGATAAGAACAAAGACTCCAAAATGCAGAGACGCTGAAGGCTGATATCAAAGCAACTTGGGCTACCATAACACCTGTCAAAGGCTTATCGCCTCCATGCCACACCACCTTGATGTTAGTGCAAAACGAGACCCAACAAAGTACTGAGGACATAATACAGTACATTAACACACTTTTCAGACGGCCAACATGTGTTTAAGATTCTTTTTTATTGGTCACATGAAATATTCTAATTTAGTGAAATACTGGATTTGAGTTTTTTTTTTTATCTTTAATCCATAATCATTCAAATTGAAACAATTGAAGGCTTGAAATATTTCACTTTTTGAAACATATTATTGATGAAAATACTATAAAAGTCAATGGGTACCAGCTACCAGCGTTTTTCAAAAATGTTTTGAAGAAGAAGCTCAAAATTGGTTTTAAATATTTTGGGGTGAACTATCCCTTTAAAGTATACATTTTTTTTTAAATTATACAAAATTCATGACTCAATTTTTATTAGAAAAGTATATATTTATAATTCATTTTTACATTTAAATGTATGTTTTAGGCTCTAAAAATGAATCATAGCTTTAAACTAGCCATCCAGAGTGACATGAAAGCAGATAAAAAGACATTTTGGCACAAACCATCTCTGTAGATGGATTCCTCCAATGGTTTAGGATGCATTAATGTAAAGGGGAGCTCGACGGCAACATCACTGCAGAGGGAGACATAAATCATGGCAGTGAGGCATCCAGTAGACATGCTAACCGAATAAACCCTGGCCTTTTAGGATACGCTGCTTTCAAACCTCAATCCCACCACTCATGAGGTGCTAACAGAGTGCTGGAACCACTGGCCTAAAAGCATCAGCACAAATGCTCCAGTAATTGATGGCATCTGATCAAGCCTCTGAGTCTGTCTGTGCTTCTGGTCAAGAGCTTGGCTACTTATAGAAATCTATATGCGCTGGAGTCAGCTCTACAGGACAGGCTCTTCAGCATATAGACAGTCTCAGTCAATGAGTGTCATTATAGAGCTTTATTCGATGAAAAAAAAAAAAAAAAAGCGACAACTTTGAATGAATTTTGGCAGTTTGTTTACACAATAATAGTGTTTTGAGGACCTGAAACCGTGACATCGTCTTATGTGTTCAGTGGATTTTCAATTTTCAGGGTAACACTTTAAAATAACGGTCCATTTGTTAATGTTAGTTAATGTATTTACTAACATGAACACGCAATTAGCAATACATTCATTACACTATTCATCCATCTTTGTTAGTGTTAGTTATTTAAGTATATATATTTAAGTTAAATAACATTAGTTCATGTTAGTTCGTATTAACTCGAGTGCATTAACTCATGTTATCAAGCACAACTTTGGATTTTAATAATGCATTAGTCAATGCTGAACTGCGATTAATAAATGCTTTACAAGAGTATTCATACTTAGTTAATTTTAGTAAACACATTAACCAATGGGTTAATGTATTTAAACTTCGGGTGCTCCGGTTTCCCCCACAAGTCCAAAGACATGCTCTATAGGTAAATTGAGTAAGCTAAATTGTCTGTAGTGTATGTGTTTGAATGGAAGTGTATAGGTGTTTCCCAGTGATGAGTTGCGGCTGGAAGGGCATCACATATGCTGGATTAGTTGGCGGCTTATTCCGCTGTGGCGACCCCAGATTAATAAAGGGACTAAGCCGAAAAGAAAATGAATGAATGAACATTAACTAATGAACCATTGTGGTAAAGTGTCACCTTTTCAATTGTGTCATGGATGTTGTCAACAGGGATTGTTTTGATCAACTGTATGTAGAACTTTTCGGAAAAAACACAAGAAAAAACGTACATTTCATTGCTGTTGTGTAATTATTCAGAGATCAAACACAAACACAAACACACACACAACAATAATTTCTGGTAGGAATAAATGTAAGACATTACCTTGATGCAAGATCTCCCAGCAGCCTGACAAAAAAATAAAACACAAACATTACTTTAAATCAGTGGCTTTACATGCATCCGAGGTAAAAAGAAAAAAAAGAAAAAGAAAAGACAACAACAACACATTAATCTGCTCATCATATACATTTAAATTCAACAAAATTTTATATGACTTGTTTGATTATTCCAAAGATTTGCTCCTTCTAACCCCCAACTTTCTGAGATCCTACATTGGTCAGATTACCCAGTCTGTTAATGCTCACTGAAACAAAATGTCCATTTTCAGTTCCTCCTTGTGTCCATACATTAGTTACTGTAGGCAGTGATTGTTTTGAATTTGTTATATCAATTCAAGCCCTTGTCTTATGAGGAAATATTGGAGGAACTTATCCTGTATAAATCAACCTAAGCCTCCATTACAAGCATGGCATGAGTAGGAAGTGTCCACTGCTACATTTTAAATCAGTCTGTGATTCGTTATCCTATGGCTAGGGCATTTTTGGCTATTTCTGCGCAGAACTTTATGAAAAATCTGCGGATTTATGTGGAATCATTTTGGGAGTATCATAACTTAAAAAACGTATTTTTAGTGAAATAAAAAATGATACCTTTTTAACTTTTATTTAATGTTTACAATGCAAATCCAACTAGATCCACTTAATTGGTAAACAAAGCAAGTGTCTCATATAATATATCTATTAAAAGACAGAAAATATTACTTTACAAACTGTATTGTAGATAAATCCTATGAACATTTTTATATTTGTCAATAATATTAGTGAAATAAATTTGAAAACTGAATCAATATACATTTACACAAGTAAATAAATAGACTCAATGATGGGCTTATACTGTAGATCTATGAACTGTGTAATGACAAACCAGTGTTTCATAGACACAAACAGTTGTACAGTATGTATGCACAATAGGGTATATGCGGAAGTATGCTAAAGGACTTTTAGTTTGCCAGTGAACTGTATGCCATTGCAAAATCGGCGAGTTTAAGGTCTGTTTTCTTTAAAAATCAGCGATCGCCGATTGATTTCCAATATAAAGTGGGTCTCAGATAGTACAAGAAGCACTGCATTAATTAAATTTTTTCCCTGCCATGTCTTTACAATATGAACCTTTATTTTACCCCAGTATTTTCAATGGAGCTTCTGCACTAGCCTGCCGATTCTGACGGGCGCGTGCGAGTAAACGGCTTTTTGGCTTGTTTTACGCTTGGACAACTGAATGAATGTCAAAGTCTATTTAATTGATTGTATTTTAATTACATTACAACATCAATGCTGTGAAAGGAGCCGTATAAAATGGAAAAAAGTCACATTAACCGTTCACCAGAAGTTTATCAGTATGGGTAGAATGTAAACACTAGCTCCGCATATACCTTATTATTTCATGCATGTGCATTAAGTTTGTATGTATAAGTATTGTTTTAAATGAAATTATATTATATTAGGGATGGGCGATATGGCCTAAAATCCATATTGCGATATACATTGCAGCGTCTTGCGATAACGATATATATTGCGATATATAAATTATAATAAAACCATTTCAGAACAGGTTAAATAGACCCTTAGGAAAGCCAAACTGCTATTTTTTTTAAGAAATAAAGAAACGTTGCATGTCATTTTGAGAACATTTATTGTGCAAAAGCAAAACTGTAATTAAACAACACAATGTTGCAGATAAATAAACTAAATGTAGTGCCTTTTAGAAAGAAAGACTTTTCTTTTAAGTCCTTGGTTCCTAAATGCCAAGTTGCAGAGAACAAAAAAACTGGTGTTTAGTTAAGGAACTTACACTGTACTGAAATTACTTCCAGTATTAAAAAGTCAAATAAAATTGTGTATTGCAGATACTTTAAATAAAAACATATTTCTAACCTGCAGCCTAAGGTAACGCATTTGGTTTTAAACATTTTGTTCTCCTAATGAAATTAAAACTGGTGTCTTGATCTGCTCTTTCTCTCTCTCCCTCTCTCTCTCTCTGTCTGCTGTAGTGTTGGTGCTGCTGAGAGATTGAGATGCACCAGACAAAGTTTGCTTCTAAAGTAATGCAAAAATGAATACAATTAATATCGAAAGCGAAAGCAGATTCTCGGACATGTCCGGGGAAAAGAGAATGTATTGTCACCCCAAATAATGAGCTGGATCAGTCTATTTAGTCTTCGCGCTTTTCTTAAACCTGCTCCCAAATCAGAACAACAGTTCTGTATCCAGCGCGTCTCTGTGGGTCTGCATGCAGAGCATGCGAGTCTGTGGCAGAGTGTTCTCAGTTTCTCGCGAACACAGAACCGGGCCGCCCCAATAATATATCGGCCGCCCAGGTAAAATCTGTGTGGGAGGCACTGATGTTCACTAGACAAGCCACAATATGCCATGCATGAGGCTCGCAAGTTGTGCGACACGCCGCCATTCGGTGCCATGCGTTGCTTAGTGCTGTTGTTGCTGTTGCTCTTAATTTCGCGGGTAGATTGCGTCATCAAACATGCATTATCGCGATAGTGCAATAGAATTAGAATCTCTATCGTAGCCTCACAGCAAGAAGGTCGCTGATTTGAGTCCCAGCTGGTTTAAGTCCCAGCTCAGTTGGTATTTCTGTGTGGAGTTTGCATGTTCTCCCCGTGTTGGCGTGGGTTTCCTCCGGATGCTCCGGTTTCCCCCACAGTCCAAAGCCATGCGCTATAGGTGAATTGAATAAACTAAATTGGTCATAGCGTATGTGTGTGAATGAGTGTGTATGGATGTTTCCCAGTACTGGGTTGAAGCTGAAAGGGCATCCGCGGTGTAAAACATATGCTGGATAAGTTGGTGGTTCATACCGCTGTGGTGACCCCTGATGTGTAAAGGGACTAAGCTGAAGGAAAATGAATGAATGAATGAAAAATCTTAAATGACTTTATTGCAATGTAAACAAAGTTAACCCTAATAACTTCTCTTTAATAAAAGAATGAATACAGCATAGATCATTTTGACCCCCCTAGTTTAATATGTCCACAACCACTTTAAAAACACCAGTATTGAAAAGTAAACCACATGATGAGGTAAATACTTTTATACAGTGTAGAAGGTGCAGACAGTGTTGCACCTACACAAATACAAGACACTGTCACTGTAACACACAGCACTAAATAATGCAAAACAGATGAAATACCATTAATAATGTCTGCGTCCGAAAGCTTAAGACAGCATGGAGGCAGCATTTGTGCACAAAGGCACATCGTAAAACTGATTTCAGACAGACTTCTGAGACAGCATAATGATTTATGATACAGAGATTTGAGGATAACGATATAACTTTACAATAAATGTACATAAATACTGATGTACTAATATGGAAATTAAATGTTACTTCATTATGAACTAATGATGAGTAAAGTTAACTTTATACAAAAGTTCATGTGTGAATAATGGCTACCTTAATTACTTGTAAGGTCATGTTTGTTAATGATAATGTGCCCCTCCAAGTAAACTTATGCGTTGACTCAGCATTAGTTCATAATGAAATAACGTTTAATTTACATATTGGTCCATCATTAATTATGTACTGTCATTGTAAAGTATTACCGTGATAACTAATGCTGGGTACACATAAGTTGTCAGAGAGTTCCTCCGAAGCCCCCAGCACTCGACTCAAGCAGAGGAGCTTGGCCCATTACGTTGTCTGCATGTTGGGGATTGGTGCAAGCTATACGAGATCCCGGTTGGTGATCCCATATGCGTCAGTCAACTGCAGTGAAGTTTCCCGTTCACAGGCGAACCTGTGTCTTCCCTACCAGCTAACTATTTTACTCATATATAGCGCTCCCCCTGGATAGGGCTGGCCTACATGCACTTATTGTCACTACAGTTGGTCTCCCCATTCAGGTAGCAAGCATCTCTGTAGAGTCCTTCCCCTTGAGGACTATCACACTTTCCCAACATACTGTCCTATTTCTAAAATCCCTAGTCTACAGTTAGCTAGGTAAAAGACTTGTACGACCCCCTAAATACAAAATATCCCCATATTATGGTAATCAAGGGTCTGGGGACGTTGGAAGGTTGCGCCTTTGGTGATGCTTGTGTGCTTACAAAACAAACATCTCACCAAACGTGTGACGGATCCAGCTGCTTAATATACACTCCCCAAATATGTCATGTCAATAGGCATGGGACGATAACCGTTTTCAAGGTATACCGCGGTTTGGAAAAGTCAAGGTTATCATACCGCCAAAATTTTCTCTAATACCGTTCCTAAGGTATGTGTAAGATTTTTTTATTTACATTTTTTTTAACAACAGCATCTCCAGCAGAAAAGATATCCAAAGATGCCATTTTAAATTGTAAATAAATCTGTGTTTTTGAAACTAATGAAGACAGCAGAAGTCAATGATTTATGTTCATTATTTAGCCTGGCACGTTTACTGCTCCAAAATATTATAAATGTTTCTCAAAATAAAATATATTGTGTTCAAAGGGGAAAAAACTTTTAGTTTTTTACCCAGACATTTAAAAAGAATATATTTTAGAGCAGTAATCACAATACCGTGATACCGTGAAACCGTGATATTTTTATCCAAGGTTATCATACCGTTAGAATCTTATACCGGCCCATGCCTACATGTCAACATAACTCATAATTCTCTACCTGAAAGGGAATGTCTCAGTTAAAGAAAGGAGACATTAGCCGAGATTCCACTATCGCGCCTAAAGCTAGCATGCCAGGGCGAGCTAGGGCAAGTCGCATTTCCACTGTCACTTTTGAGGCCTGATCGGGCCAAAACGGAGCTTCCTCGAGGCCAGCGGCCGGCCTTTTTCAGCCTGCCGAATACCTTGGGTTAAAGATAGCCAGCTGGGGCTTCGGGGCGGACTGCAAGGAGAGGCTGAGTTTGGCCAAGTCTGGTAAAGATGGCGTGCTGCCATTACACTAGTTTTCCAATCGCACAGGAGTGCATGCACCAAAAAATGTAATAAAATAATGGAAAGAAAAACATATAGCTGGTCAGTTTAAGATAGGCTGTTCCATAAAACTACTTATAGGCTAGGGGTCTTTTTGCTTATGATCGTCCTTATGTCCACCCTTTTAAATGTAAGGGTGTTGCATAAAATAATAAAGTAGTTTTAATTTAATAAATTATATTTCTTTGCTCCGCTTGATGTTTCAATAACGCATAATACTTCACGAATAACTTCAGTTGTCGAGAGTTTTTGTCTAGTTTAAATAGTGTGTTTGTGCATTAAACAAGCACGTTTAGATGCATGTGTGTGAAGGGCCGGGCGAAAGAGGGCTCGCTTCACAGCTCTGTTGATGCTGCGAGCAGCTGGCTTTCTTTCTTTATTTTGGAGATAATACAAAATATTAATACAGAAAGACATGAAACTTTACAAGTTACGTGTCCACTTTTGTAGGCTCAAAACAGTAGTGTCATATCTAGATAAAATAGCCTAAGCTTTATTGAAATCATTTAAAGAGCCCCTATTATGGGTTTTTGAAAATGACCTTCCATGCAGTGTGTAACACAGCTCTGAGTGAATGAAAACATCCAGCTGAGGTTTAAATCTAAACGTGCACCTTGTTTAAAACTATTGATTCTTTAGTGAAATAGTTGACTCAGAGTCGAATAAACGAACCGAGTTGGGTTCGGATCTTTTGTTTGATCTCATCGACGTCAATACGGTACCTCACCATATATGTACGTCCAGTTCCGTTAAAATGTGCACGCGCTTTCCCTCAACACACTAGCGGAAGCGCGGGGGATCACGGGATTGATCATGATGCGAAGATGACGTTCACTGACAGATGGAGATTCGGCTGCGGGAAATAAAGGGTTAAAGTTTATTTTCACAACAATACCACAGTATAGCCAACCTAGTGCTGTGTTTGTTCCTGTCATCTTTCTGATTTTTGATATAATAACCTACGCTGCAGCGCGGGAGTCGTCGGCCGTTTGCTATTGAAGGAGCAGCAGAGACTATGGGACTTTGTCAGACTTTGACAGGGACTTTGTCAGTAACTTTTACAGTTGATATGGACCAGTTTCTTCTTTCTCCGGATCATAACATGTAAGTGTAATTAAAATTGTTGACTTGTTTTGTGTAGTTTGCAAAATATGTGTTTAATTGTGTGTTCTAAGTTGTAATCACCCCGCGCGGCTTGTAATCACGTATCTATTATAGATCAGTGCTTGTATTGTATCTCTCAGGTTAAATATGTATGGGGCTGTTCACATAACGCGTCCAAAATCGTGTTAAAAATGTGACGCGTGCTTCTTCCTTTACCGATTTAAATGCGTTTCTGAACTGGCAATCCTCTGCTGTTTGCCTTTGCTATGGCCACCATCAGCTGTTCCTACACACACGCGGTCAATTTTCAAAATAGTTCAACTTTTTTCACTGTGTGGATTAATAGTGAATGTGTGTCGTTGTTTTTACTTGGGGTTAGGTTTAAAAGTAGCGCAATATACTGGTCTTTAACTGCATTTATTTATTGCATTCCTGCATTGGGCTCTCACATACTCTCTGGCTGCTACTTCATAGCCGTGGTGGGCTTTTCTCTCTGTCTCGTGGTGAATGCAGTCGATCAATCGCAACAGTCTGGGTCATCAGATCAATCACCGCAGATTAGCTTCGCGCTAAGGAGGGGTTTGAGAACAATTGAATCGCTGAACTATTCATATGGGAGAGTCGCTGGGATAATTAGGTAAAAAATAAATGCATATTATAGGACAATGAAAGTGCATATCAGTTTGTTGTTGGAGACCCTCAAAACCAAAATATGACCTTTTTTAATGCAAAATAGGGGCTCTTTAAAGAATTACAAATATTGGATATAATTAAATCACATTAAATAAATAAACCAATATAAAACAAAAGCTATAACAATTTAGGTATATACAATACAAATAAATTAAATAGTTTCAAACCATTTTAAACTTTCATTTAAAAAGTCCTATCTGAAAAAAAAGATTTTAGATATTTTTTAAAGCAATAAACAACAAAGGAGTTTTTAAATATTATTTATAAAGTATTTAGATACGATGATATTAATCAAATCATGCAAACAGAGCATTTTTGGGGGAGTGAAACCATTAGGATCTATCTTTTATAAACGGATTGGGAAAAACTGCAGATAAAAAAATGTGTCCTACAGTATGTGCTCAAACAAATGTTTATGTTTTATATGACGTGGTAAAATTTAAAAATGAAATTTGAAATGCAGAGCTTTGTTCGTGGATAGCTGCTGAGCGCACCGAAATATAGACTATAGCCTATATTTTATTACTTGCTCTTATGTCCTGAAACACTTAATGGGTTCCTTTACTTAAGATAACCGAATAATATGCAACATCCTTAAATTATTCTCTTAAATAAAGGGAAATTACCTATTAAGTGTCATATAGCCTATGGAAAAAATTATATGTTTTAGGTCTCTCCGGAGCATTTGGGCTGAATGTTTGATGGCGTCTATCGAAACAAGGATGTTATAAAATACATTTTATACCGAGTTATTACCGGAGAATTTCTGTGGTTTTATATTATGGATGGTGAGCTGGGGCATCCCTCCGTTGGTGGCGAGACCCCTTGATGCACGATGCCAACAGTCGGTCGGCGAGTAAACGAATATAAAGAATGAAAATACACAGGCCTGCATATAGACATATAATGTAGGCTAATGCTGTACAGTAACGTGTCGTTTGTTTCGGTTGTCTTCATTTTAATAGTTTCGTGATGATGTGATGGTGTGCTTTATCTGTCTGCTGATTCCCGCTGAACTGGGCAGGTTGTGTGATGTTTGATTGGGGGGACGTTCTGGGAGCAGGCTTTGCATGACGCGCTGCGAGCTACTAGCCCGACAGTGGAAACGCAACATGATTTCGGCCTCACTGCTCAAGCTCCTGAGCTATTGGCACGGCCCGGCCCGATAAAAGCCCTGGCTTGCACTGGCCCGACAGTGGAAATGCCACCCTGATCTCACAAGGAAACGTAAGTATTTTACGTTTTGTCAGTTTAGTGGCTAATTCGTATGAATTCGTACGAGTTCAGTCGAAAATGTACGATTTTAAAAAGGAGGCGTGGCACCCAACCCCACCCCTAACCCCAACCATCATTGGGTGATGGGCAAATCATACTAATTTGTACGAATTAGATCGTACGAATTCATACGAATTAGCCACTAATCAAAAAGTTACGAATTGCCGTGAGATAGCGTTGGAAATGCAGCTATTGGGTGCTTCTCAGTTTTTATTTGTGCATCCTAGTTTCCTCTCCTCTAGTCTTAGCTCTACCTCTTCAGGATTTGAGGGAAGGATGCAAGGAAAAGATGTGAGGACAGAGGAGTTGAATGAAGTGAAATGATATATCCTAGCTTCCTTTAGCGTCACTTCAAAGCATCGCCATTTAATGAATACTGTACATCACTGATTTTACTTGCATGTGTGGATTCTTGAATATTACAGATAATCATTCACAACAGTTTCAAAACACAACGTTTGCCTGTATTTTTATTTTACTTATGATTATGAATTATTCCCTGTTTTTAACAGCTTTTTAAATTGTAATTAAAAGTATTTTACATCAAAATAAAAGGAACTGTGAAGACAAACCACATTTACAATAAATGAATGCTTAACATTAACATTAATGTAATTTTTTCAACTGTAGTAAGTGATTATTGAATGTGAAGGGGTGAGAAGAATTTACATGAACGTCACGTTTAGTCAGTAAAAAAACTTCCGCAAATGATCCACCAGTTTCCTCACTCATATCTCCTCAGGAAGCATCTACTCTCCTTGATCCTCACCTTATGGTGAGGACTGAGATGTCCTACAAGATGGCTGAGCTCTATTGGTTTCCAGGTCAGGATCGAGGACAGAGGAGTGAGGAAACTAGGAAGAATACTGAGAAGCACCCATTATGTCTTGTTGCCACAGTGGCTGGATCTCCAGCTAGGAACTGGGCGCTTGGCTTCTTCAGCATCAGTTAAAGATTAAAATCAGCCGCACATGTGAGGAGCTGCACTTGCCAACTCATAAGCATTCATTGGGCCTTTTTCTTAGCCTTCAGAGTGACTGATCCTCTGGTGATTCCCGTTCTGTCTCCAAAGGAAGCATTTTAGAGCTTTCAGACGCAGCCAACATACTGTATGCCACAACGTTAAACCTCAGAGCATAAAACTGATGACTAAACCAAAAATACAGCATTATCTTAATGAAACAATACAATAAATATAAACAAAAGATCACCAGTATTACATCTACCAAAAAGGTTTTTAAAAACATTTAAAAGCCTTTAAAGAGACTTCATTAGGTGAACATTTGACATTCTGTTAACCACCAGTACAATCCATTAAACACAATGTACTTCAGTCCATCAAAGCCCACGCCAAATCGTTTTCAAACCAAAATGAAAAATTAATTCAGAAATAAACTGATAACACACCTCCCCGGGGCAAGCTGCATAGTTTTTGAGGTATCCTTCATGTCTTTTGCACATAAAATACAAATTTATTCCAGTATCATACGCCACAAAAGATGTCAAAAATGCACACTTACCCTCCGCGAGACACCACCAGCTTCACTTTCACCTTATAAGATACAATTATGCCCAGAATCTCCTTGTTGGCTCCCTCTCGTAACCTTTTCAAGACAGCAATACCATGAAGAGAAGAATTAATTAACCTGACAAGACAACTTTTTAAGACCATTTAAGAACATTATGTATGAAATGTCCCATTTATAGAGGGCTACACGCTAAAGTTGGAAAAGATTTTTAGTGGCTCCATCAAAAAAAAAAAAAAATTTTCTTAGCCATATATTTGAAATAATCTGTCAAAACAAGCAAACTATAGTTGTACATGCACTTTTTTTCAACATAACCAACATCAACAATCAACAATAACCAACAATAAACTACTGTAAGTGTGTGTCCTCACCAGGTAGCTATAAATACACAGAGAGCTTTTAAACTAATGTTATTGTAAGGAAGATAATTAAATCATATTGCTAAATAGAGTCACAAAATAAAACTTCTGTTAAAAGTATTATTAAGATGGATTGTTGGTTATTGGATGGGTGTTGGACTGATTTGGTAGCTTCACATGAAAATAGGAAAATTAAAAGCATTTTAAGACCTACAACACAACATTTCAGCGAATTTAAGACTTTTTAAGGCCTAAAATTTAGATTTAGAGTTTTTAAGACACCCTGCAAGAAACACCAAGCACTTTCAAATGAAGAATGAGAGATTGCACTCACAGTGTACTCGAGGCTAAATTGGTGTCTTCGTGTTTGAGTTTGCCGTCCAGAGCCAAGCCACGCTTCTCTCGGTTATTCGCAAGGAAAGGGGTGAGGGTGTAAACTTTACAAAATGTAGCACTGGGGGCTACGATATCACTACAACATGACACAAAGTAAAGAGAAATCGATCAGATGTGAAGTTGCGTTCTCATACAGAAGCTGATTGCCATACAGATTGCCGTTTACGTACTCTGATTCCTCTATCGCCACTGGACACTTGTACTGGGCAGTGTTGAAGAGGCAAATATCAGCATACTGACGCACTGCAATGATTAATAATAGAAAATAAATGTTACTGATAAAACTTACTGAACTACGTACAAGTACAACTGAAAGTCCATTAATAAAGTCCATAAATAACTGAATCACCTGAAATCTTTATTTTTTTTACTGTCTTGTTTGTGTTGTTTGTGACATGGACATTGACGCTGATTGGTTCACCATGATAGTAAATCTGAAAGACATGTAGAACAGTAATAGCACCATGCAAACCACGCTGTACGTGTTCACTCAAAAAATAGTGAAGGGAATTTTAAAATGACAAAGAACTTTGAAATGATGGTGAAATTGATTTGTGCAAAACCTGGCTCACAATGTGCAACTTCGGCCATGATTAGGTCATCTAAGAAATTGTTTGGAAATCCTAAATGTATTTGATTTGGTGTCGGGGGTGGGGTGGGTGGCTTGGTGTTGGGGGTGAGGTGTCTGAATAACACAGCTGAGAACCGCGTAAGTTCGGGCGGGCCGCTGCCATCGGATACTTTACCAAATTCGGACACCTGGGGGTGTTACAGACTTGACCAAAAAGCTGAGGACCTGGGGAGGCGGGGGGTTAAATTATGTAAGTTTTCCAGGAGAAATAACAAAATGGGAAGGTGGCAGGAGATGGGTCTGAAATATGGGAGACTCCCGGGAAAAACGAGTGTTGGCAGCTATGGTTTTGGGTGAACTGCCAATGGACAGTGCAAATATGGCTGGCGAGTGAACAGACATTTCTTAAAAGGGACTTTGAAAATAGGCAAAATAGTCAAAGTGCTGGGGTGAGAGGACTGTAATTGAGAACCACTGTAACTGTTACAGATTGATCTGGGACTGCATTTGATCATGCAGGCGTGATGTAGACTATTATACTATTATGCCGGCAGCTAGCTCTCTGCAACTCTCACATGGTCTCCCACCGAAGCTAAGCAGGGCTGTACCTGTATAGAAGACCACATGGAAAAGCTAGGTTGCTGCCGGAAGCGGTGTTAGTAAGACCAGCAGGGGCCACCCAACCTGTGGTCTGTGTGAGTCCTAATGCCCCAGTATAGTGACGGGGACTCTATAATGATTAGTGAGCGCCGTCTTTCAGATGAGATGTTAAGGTTGTTAAAAATTCCAGGATGTCCTTCGAAAAAGAGTAGAAGTTTAATCCATCCTGGCCAAATCTGCCCTCTGGCCTCTGTCCATCATGGCCTCCTAACCATCCCCATATATCATAATTGGCTTCATCACTTTGTCTCCTCTCCACCAATCATCTGGTGTGTGGTGTACGGTCTGGCGCAATATGGCTGCCGTCACGTCATCCAGGTGAATGCTGCACACTGGTGGTGGATGAGGAGATTCCGCCAAAAAATCTGTAAAGCGCTTTGAGTGTCCAGAAAAGCGCTATATAAATGTAAGGAATTATCATTATTATTAATTATTATAATTAGTTAATTTAATTGTCAAAACAGTAACTAAATCAGCATACTATCATCTCAAAAACACTGCAAGAATTAAATGCTTTGTTTCCATTGAGGACATAGAAAGACTTGTTCATGTTTTTATCACCAGCAGGGGGGATTACTGTAATAGACTCCTCACTGGCCTTCCCAAAAAGACAGTCAGACAGTTGCAGCTCATCCGGCTGCCAGGATTCTGACCAGAACCAGAAAATCAGAGCACATCACACCTGTCCTCAGGTCTTTACACTGGTTCCCAGTTACATTCAGAATAGATTTTAAAGTATTATTACATGTCTGTAAATCACTAAATGGTCTAGGACCTCAATACATTACAGATATGCTCACTGAATACAAAACTAATAGATCACTCAGATCTTTTGGATCATATAAGCTAGAAATTCCAAGAGTTCAGTCCAAGCAGGGTGAATCGGCTTTCAGCTACTACGCCCCTCGCTGCATGGAATCAGCTTCCAGAAATGATCAAATGTGCTCCAACATTAGGCACATTCAAATCGAGACTGAAAACACATCTGTTTAGCTGTACCTTTACTGAATGAGCACTGTGCTACATCCAACAGATCACACTATTATGTCTTTCTTTTCTTTTTCATTCTTTTATTACCTGTTTTAACACATTTTAATAAATTTAAATTTTAATAAAAAAAAATTATATTTTCTTTTATTCTTGTTTATGTAAAGCACTTTGAATTACCATTGTTTATGTAATGTGCTATATAAATAAACTTGCCTTGCCTTCTGCTCATTTTAAAGACATTTCATTGTGTGGCTAGCATCATACCAACATGACCTAATGAACATGTGGATATACAGTGTTGTCATTGAGATTAAAAACATGCTTAATATTTTTTTTTTTTTACTTCTATATTTATTCATTTTTATTAGGATTATTTACATTTTTCTTCTTCTTCTTTATTACTGTTTAAGTTTTACATTTTGTCAAGGTCTTGTTTGCATTTTTATTTTGTCATGGTACACACCTGAATGTCAAAATTGCAAGTTAAATAATAGGATCTTAAATAAAATGATTGATTATTGGTATACAATTGTTTAGATCAGTCGAATAATTGAAAAATTAGTCAATAGATTATAAAGTCATCAGTGGCACCTTGCAAAATTAACACTACAGATTGTTTATGTTTGCTATGGGGTATCATTTAAATGAACACATCATTTCAACTGACAAATCATTGACACTGAACGACAACACCAAAATAATATCACCAGATGAGTCTTGCATGTGTGTCTGTTTTTGGCACATCTAGATTGTGGTTCAGTCAAAGTCCCTTTAAGGCAAGTCATTTCACTCAGCGGCCATCTTTCTCGGGCAGTATGCTCTGGCATTCTGTCTGAATGGGAAAACATCAAATTCTCCAAAACTGTTTGCCAAGCTTACAATTACATTACATATTTGGAACCACAAATAAAATTAAATATCATCTGTCTCATAAGTTTAGTTTCTAAACGTCCGAATCAAACAAAATCGGCATATTTTCAGGTTGCTCGAGCTAATGTGCATGCGCACTCAAAAGCAATGCGATCACGACACCAACCTCATTTATGGCCGTTCTACACAATCCTCTGGATTTTTTTTGTCAGATCGCGCTGGTCTTCTGAAGTAATTCACAACTTGATCTTGATGGTGAATCTCCTCCAGAACTGAAAGTGACTCTTTGTTTACAAGTTTGTGGGCGTTTGAGTAATTGCTACAGTATCATGTGATGTGCATTTCACAGGACGGACTGTACCTCCCATTCGTTTCATACAGCTTACAAAACAAAAAAGATTTAAAAACTTTACCTGGATATATCTATTATGTCTCTGAAGCAAGTATTCGCTGAGATTCCAGTTCGTTTGTTGACCACCAAACTGTCGTAAAAGCAGATGTCTGGTCTGAGCTTCCCTGTCAGTCTATAGCGATCTTTGATTGGCTCTTGTGCTAGTAATTGACGTTACACTTTTCCCCATTCAAAACTATACGAGTGACACGTCTTGTGTATTTTATAGTCTTTGATTCAGTCTGACAAGTTAAAATCCCAAAAGATTATTTAAAATCACAGAGTGTGAGCCAGGTTTAAAAGTATCCAAGACCCGCACTGTAAAGCGTTCACTGTCTTCTGGAAAGTTGGTGGGGAGCAGCAGCTCATTTGCATTTAAACAGACACATAAACTGTGTGTGTTTTTTTGCTTGCACTCAAACAAATGGGCATTTACAGCATGGTATAACAAACAATCAGTGGGTTATTTTAAATTGTAATTTTCCAAACACACTCTCGAGACTAGATTTTCATCTTGCAAAAAGGCATAATAGGCCTGTTTTAATTTCTTAATTGTTGTTGTTGTTATTATTAGTAGTATTAGGGCGCACTCACATTAGGTACAGTTGTCTTGAACCGTGCCAAAGCGTGATTGTCCCCCATCCCCTTACCCCCTCGGCCTGCACTCACCTAACTTGCATTTTTACCTACCGGACCTGAGCACACTTACATCATCGATGATGCGACTGTTCAGTTTAACAGGAAGACAAGCGATCTCGCTCAGCACAGTGGACATTGCTTTAGTTATATCGTTTGTATTATTTTTAGTCATTTGGGATGCAGTGACACTCACTTTGCTGAACAGACCCACCACTTTTGACGCTCAAAAATGATCATAATAGTCCTCGTGCTGCAGGTATTAGGAGGTTTCCTGAAGATGCAGCTGTGGTGTAGCGAGGGGGTTGCGTCTTTAATAAACTACGACAGTTTGCGTTCATTGAACAGTACGAATGATTCATAAATCCATATGAAACAGTCCCCTAGAAGTGACATCGTGTCTTTAGTTTCGGGCTCAGGCACGCTTTGCACTCATACTACCGTGCCGTACCATGCCAAAGTCCAAGTGAACCGCACTCTGGCACACCTCTTAAAACTGGGCCAGGACCAGCCAACTAACCCGCGCCAGAGCCCAATTTAGAGCACACACACTTCTCAAACAAATCGGGAAACGCGACTGGGCACAGTTCGAATAGCATAGTGTAAGTGCGCCCTTAGACATACAGTACCACTACTACTATATGTATAATATTAGCTGTGCGTTACAAACAGGACATGTATATCGATCTCTGAAGGCAACTTCAGAGTAAAAAAACAAACTTGATTTTGAGTGATTTCAAAGAGTATAAATGATGGACATATCAGGCACCCATGATCCTTTGCACAAGAAAGTTGTTTGATGTCACACAGACAGACAGCTGGAGGCTTGGAATTTGACTTTGATTTTTTCTATTGGCAACTACTGTAATATTTATAAATAAATAATAAAACATAAAAAATAAAACAAAAAGTTATAAATAAAATAATTATTATAAAATATATTACAATGATAAATACATACATGCATAAATAATTAAATATATATATATATATATATATATATATATTTTGCACAATATACTCATATTTCCAAGTGTTTTGTGGGTGTTAACTAGTTAGTAGACTTCTTGAATGTCTTGTTATGAAGACTCGTATGTTAACAAAAAAAAAACCCCTACACCCACTATCCCTTCAAAGCAGTCACTCTAGAGGGTAAACCCTTCAAAGGGATTATTTCAAAGGGACGAGCCCTTCTGAATAAATTGCAGCTTAGGTCTTCATCATTTCAGTTGTAATACCCTTGTTCCATCACTAGATGTAGTCATTGTCACTGGATTAATTTAGTAGATTAGTAATTAGCAGAACCCTGTTTGATGTTGTTTTAACTCAGTCAATAGTCAGATATTTAGGCTCACTGACTACAGCTGAATAATCAAGACAATCTCACCTCTTTGTCAAGCGAGGCCTCCAGGTGTAAAGGTTTGTCTGACATGAGAAACTGCCTTGTGGTTTCAGCCATTGGCTGCGGGCCCGGCTTCTCTGGAGCATACTGCACTTTTCTGATGACAAGACGCACTGAATTCCTGTTGAAGGGCCAATAACAGTAGACACAAATCATCGTTTGGGACATTTATTGACTTTTTTCCACCAAATCGATTTTGGAGTGGTTTCTAAGTCAATAGTATGTTGTTAAGGTTATTTAAATGTTTTTAGCAAGTTGCTATGTGTTTGCTCTATGACAGCCTCTCTCTTTGTGTCTGCACATGGCTATTTTTTATACAATAGAGAAGCCAAAAAAAAATGGCATATGAGATAAGCAGTGTGTCTGATTCAGGTGAAAAGTACTAAAGAATTTATGACTAGCAGTGAAACAACACAACTGATGAGGTTGTGAATGAGCTAAAGTTGGTTTTATATTCGTGCGTTCATTCAGTGACAACTTGTGACATGCACCCTATATTTTTTACCATGGTACTTTGAATATTCGGTCTGAAATCACATGCAAGTATGACTTCAAAACAACATTGTGCTTTGATAGTCGTTTGCTGCTAATATAATTTCGCTATTTAGAATTTGCAAAGAATATTTCAGTGAAATTACATTATTAAGGAGAAAGTCTGAATGTGTGAATATAAAACCAACTTTACCTCAATAATAATGTGAGCTTCTGTTTTAGTATATGCAACAGTAATAGTGACTGATTTAAACAAAAAAACAAAAACTAGCAATACATTTATTAATGATCTTTTATTATCTGCCTGCTAAAAGGGAAAAAAACTCATCTAAACTTGACTAATTAAATTAGAAATCATAATAAGGCACTTACTCAAATATATATAATCTAAAATTCAACAATCACACTTCAAAAACAGCTTTTCTTAGAGTGTTTGTCTTGTTTCTAGTCAAAATATCAACAAATTCTTATATTAAAAAGCCTTTTCCAATCAAGCAAAAAAATTATTGTGTTCTTAGAAATATTATATCAAAATTAAGTGATTTTTTTCTTTAAAACAAGCAAAAAAATTATGCCAATGAGATTTATTTCCAATCGAAAACAAGATTATTTTGTTTGTTTTGAGGAAATTTTTACTCATTATTTCTGAAAACAAGACAACATTTTTGGCTTGTTTATAAAAAAGCACTTCTTGAATTTGGACTATAAACAATTCTAAAATTCTAAATGAGAAAAGCATTTTGCTGTGCAAAGCCTTGATTATCTCCCATATTTTTCAAAATGACATTTTGACAATTTTCAACAAAACAATTCTTTAAAAAACAAAAAGAAGAAGTTTTATAAGTGTTTCTCAGTTGGCTGCCTGTACTGCATAAGCCTGTACCTTTTGTGGATTTTTTCTTCAACATTCTCTGCACAGAAAGCTTTGACTTCAAAGTCAACCCCGCAGGCCTTTGCAGGCAAGAGAAAAAAGCGTGAGAAACTGAGAATTCTGCAAAGCTTTTTCACTTATCAAAATCAACATCATTTAATATTATTTGAAGAAAAAGATACCTTTCCTGTATCTTCTGGCCCTGGTTGTAATGTGACAGAACAAGGCAAGTTCGGAGGAATCTGTGAAGAAAGATTTGACATTTAATTGAAGACTGAAATCATAGCATAAATATGATGAAGAGACCAAACTGGATGCGATAATCTCTGCTCAGCATTAAATACAGTTAAAGTCAAAATTATTCGCCCTCCTTTTTTTTCTTTTTCAAATATTTTACAAATGATGTTTAACAGAGCAAGGGATTCTTCATGGTATTTTCTATAATATTTTTTCCTTCTCGAGAAAGTCTTATTTGTTTTATTTTGGCTAGAATAAAAATTTTAATGGTAAACCATTTTAAGGTATACCATTATTAGACCCCTTAAGCTATATATTTTTTAAATTGTCTACAGAACAAACCACTGTTAATTACCCTAACTTGCCCAATTAACATAGTTAAGCCTTTAAACTGCACTTTGAGCTAAATAGTAGAATCTCGAAAAATATCTAGTTAAATATTATTTACTGTCATCACGGCAAAGATAAAAGAAATCAGTTATTAGAAATGAGTTATTAAAACTATTATGTTTAAAAATTGTGGAAAAAGATATACAGGGGGCTAATAATTCAGAAGGGCAAATAATTCTGACTTCAACTGTAGTTTGCATTATATGAAGATAAATGAAAGTAATTGACCTCAAAGGTGAAGGGGTAAGCATGCTCTCCAAGTTTCTTTATCAGTCGCTCTTGTAGACGTGTCAAGCTCTTTTTCTCTTCAGGGACAGGAGGAAATGCCTGGATGTTTGCCACAAAGAGATCTTTGCGAAACGTCAAGCCAAGAACATCCAAGTCCTCCCGTCCATAGCGGAAGGCACATGTCAGTGTCACAAAAACTGTGGAAAAAAAAAAGTTCAGTAATTGTATGCACTGCAAACAAGGCCCTTCTTACTTACATTTTTGTCTTGTTTCTAGTCCAAATATTTAAATCAAGAAGCATTTTCTAGACAAGCAAAAATATTGTCTTGTTTTCAGAAATAATGAGTCAAAATTAAATGTAGAGTTTTACTTAAAACAAGAAAAATAATCTGCCAATGGGGTAAGCAAATAATCTTTTTTTCACTTAGACATAAGAATATTTTGCTTACCCCATTGGGAGATTCTCTCAAAAACTCTCAATTTTGACTTTTAATTTGTTTCTTAAAACAAGACAATATTGTTTGTGAATGTTGTACTCCCAGTTCCTAATAAAAGAAAACCAGCAACAGAATATTGACATACAGTAAGTGTACAAAACTATAAAATGAATGTGTATAGCACCGCTCAGATATTGGACGTGGAGGGATGTGATATTGGATATGAGGGATGTTTGAGTTCATATTGAGATTTGTGGTTTATGACTGCAGACTTTGGTCTCTTTCAAATATAAATCTAGTTTATAATGATTTCTTCTCAAGTAAATGTAAGATCCCTCGAGGTCTTTTTTCTCTGAACTTAGTCTCTGCTTACACAGTCTGTTTATATATATATATAGTTGAATTCAGAATTATTAGCCCCCCTTTTGAATTTTTTTTCTTTTTTTAAATATTTCCCAAATGTTGTTTAACAGAGCAAGGAAATTTTCACAGTATGTCTGATAATATTTTTCATTCTGGAGAAAGTATTATTTGTTTTATTTTGGCTAGAATAAAAGCAGTTTTTAATTTTTCAAAAGCCATTTTAAGGTCAAAATTATTAGCCCCTTTAAGCAATATTTTTTTCGATAGTCTACAGAACAAACCATCTTTATACAATAACTTGCCTAAACCTAGTTAACCTAGTTAACCAAGTTAAACCTTTAAATGTCACTTTAAGCTGCATAGCAGTGTCTTAAAAATATCAAGTAAAATATTATTTACTGTCATAAAGATAAAATAAATCAGTCATTAAAAATGAGTTATTAAAACTATTATGTTTAGAAATGTGTTGAAAAAAATCTGCTCTCCGTTAAACAGAAATTGGGGGGGGGGGGAATAAACAGGGGGGCTAATAATTCTGACTTCAACTGTATATATACTATCATATATTATCAGCAAGTCATAATAAATCATTTTTCCATGTTAATGTAACTTTAATTTAAAACAAATGTAATGCTCACTTTTAAATGCTCCTATTTATGGGTTTTGAAAAATACCTTTAATGTAGTGTGTGTAACAGCTACAAAGTTTTAAATCTGAGAGTGCAGCATGTATACATTTACTGTTTCTCAAAGAAAGAGTTGACTCTGAGTCATTAAAACAAGTTGTTTTCAAAACAGATCCCAAGACATTTCACATCAACATCAAACATTAGCAGAGTTGTGAGAGCAGACCCAAGATACTGTAGCATCATGTGGAGAAGACACTGTGCTCTGCACTGTGAGGATAAATCTATTGTCTGTTTGTTCATTTTTACAGCAATACAACAGAAATACACTACCTGAAAAAAGTCTTGTTGCCTATCCAAGTTTTAGGAACAGCAAATAATAAGTTGACTTCTAGTTGATCATTTGGTATAAGAAGTGGCTTATATGAAAAGCAAAGGCCTCTAGATTACGCTTATTTTACCTACAGTAAATACAATATGATTTTTAATTATTTAATAAGGTCAGTAAGGTCTGACTCTGCTTAAACAAAAGTCTTGTCACTTAGAAATAAAGTAGAGTATACTATAAAGTCATGGTGCACTGGGAAAAGAGTTAATATTGTGCCTGACTCCCATGAGCTTGGAGGACTGCATCAATACATCTCTGCAATGACTCAAATCACTTATTAATAAAGTCATCTGGAATGGCAAAGAAAGCGTTCTCCCAGAGTTCATCAATATTCTTTGGATTCATCTTCAATGCCTCCTCCATCTTACCCCAGACATGCTCAATAATGTTCAAGTCTGGTGACTGGGCTGGCCAATCCTGGAGCACCTTGACCTTCTTTGCTTTCAGGAACTTTGATGTGGAGGCTGAAGTATAAAAGGCAGAGCTATCCTGCTGAAGAATTTGCCCTCTTCTGTGGTTTGTAATGTAATGGGCAGCACAAATGTCTTGATATCTGATGCTGTCGATGTTGCCATCCACTCTGCAGATCTCTAGCTCGCCCCCATTCTGAATGTAACCCCAAACCATGATTTTTTCTTCACCAAACTTGACTGATTTCTGTGAGAATCTTGGGTCCATGTGGTTTCCAATAGGTCTTCTGCAGTATTTCTGATGAATGGGATGCAGTTCAACAGATGATTCATCAATCTACCTTCTGCAATTTTTCCAAATGATAGTTATTATTTGTAGCTCTTACAAATGGGATTGACAACAACACTTTTGTCAGGTGGTGTACACCCCCGAACCTGGTCCTGTGTCCCCATCAATTTATTGATGACTGCTACAGTCCAGAAACCCAAATGTGTACAATGCGAGATTCACAGGCAGGTTGTTGTTAAAGGAAGGTACATCAGCATTTTTGTATATTTAATTCAGAATGATTCCTCATTGGTCTGATGAGGTAAAAAAATGAAGCAGTATTGTCTTATACACTGTATAAAATCGTCAACAATCATGAATGATCCAGTAACTGTGAAGAAAATAAGTGTTGTTTTGCGATAACAATGTGTAGCGCATTGTGATGGCCATCCGAACATCACAACAAGACAAACACTAAAAGATAATTAACAATAATCTTTTACTTATTCTGTAATGAATGAATGAATTAATGAATCAGTCATCTGCACATCAATAACTGTCTGGTTTAGCTCAGCTACCAAATCCGACCTCCGAAGACTACGTTGAATAGTTCGGACTGCTGAGCGAATCATTGGTACAACCCTCCCTACTCTCCAAGAACTGTACTTATCCAGAGCGAGCAGAAGGGCTGCCAAAATCACTCTGGACCCCTCACACCCAGCACACTGCCTCTTTGAATTGTTACCTTCTGGTCGACGCTACAGAGCACTGCGCACCAGAACAGCCTGACACAGAAACAGTTTCTTCCCTCAGGCAATCCATCTCATGAACACTTGATGATAGTAATTGTGGAACCAACATCACTACCTGCTATATACTTTTTATACACACATACACATTTAACAACACACTTTACATGCCCATTTGCACATAACAGCTGCACATATTATTTTGTATATAGTAATATAGCTGTACATACACTTGTCAATTTGTATATTTATGTGTGTGTATTTATTTGTATAATATCTCTCTGTAATTCTGTTGCACTGTAGAAGCTCTGTCACGAAAACAAATTCCTCGTATGTGTGAACATGCCTGGCAATAAAGCTCTTTCTGATTCTTATTCATGCTGCTGGTCTGCTTACAGATTTATGAAAGCATTCATACGTTTCAATTCAAGCTCCAGGTATACAACTGCATTTCTACACAAGTGCAGTGTTGCTAAAAACGCAGAAGAAACAGATAAATGTTAGTGCTTTAAAAAGGTTATATAGACAGATTAATGTCTTACTTGACTGCTTAAACTTTGACTCATTCAGCCGTTTCAAGAGTGATGTTCCCTGCCTTAACTATGCTAATGTGTTGCTTCCAGCTGCGTATGCATGTTTTGCATATTTAACGGATTGTACATGATGCGAGAGAGCGGGTACAATCTCTGTCTTGTGTTTTATAAAAAAAAACTGAAACACTTTTCAAACGTCACACAGTTAGTGTGGTAGCAGATGCCATCAAGACCAAATACATCAGCATTGCCATATACATATTTATTACCATACTAAATCCCTTCCATAGTTTGACAGAAATATGTCAATTAAAAAGCAAATAGATTTTTGAAGTGTTATAGTTTAAAAGGAACAAATGGGATAATCATTTTACTTATTAATATTATTATTTAATAAATTAGAAATAATGTATTCAATAATATAAAATAAACAATGCAATTAAAAAAATTTAAAGTCACAATAAATAACAGCAAGCAAGACATTAAAAATAATTAAAATTGAGTAAATAAAGAATAAAACAGCTAAATTATTAAAACAGCAACAAAAATTTACTTGGAAATAGAATATATCAAAATAAAAAGTAATTCAAAATGTATTTAAAGCCACAGTAGTACTGTATATCAGAGTTAATAACTCCTACTCACCTTTCCTCTCTTTTAAGTACTCTGGGTCAATTAAAACCACACCGTCTGCAATAGGACGAAATTATGTATTGGTAAAAAGTCTACATACACATGCTTAGCTAAGAAATGATTGCTGCTTTAAATTTTGCAAAACTGATCAAATATATATTTGATGCAAAACAAACATGCAGACAATACAAATGGCAACATATTACAGACTTTGCACAGATTACACACAAAGCAAAATGTAAGTTACAGTTGTAAACATCAATTAAAATTGTGTATCTTATTTCCTACCGACAGGCTCCACAAGGTCCACGTGGTCAACGAAATCCCTCTTACCAAGGTACACAGTTAACTAAAAAGAGAATCGTTACATTTGCAAAATATCAATACAACTCAATTAAAAATAATCAATACAACTTAATTAAAAATAATTAAAATATATATATATATATGTGTATGTATACAGTTGAAGTCAGAATTATTAGCCCCCCTGAATTATTAGCACCCCTGTTTATTTTTTTCCCCATTTTCTGTTTAAAGGAGAGAAGATTTTTTTAAACATATTTCTAAACATAACAGTTTTATCAACTAATTTCTTACTATTTTCTTTTATCTTTGCCATGATGACAGTAAATAATATTTTACTAGATATTTTTCAAGACACTTCTATACAGCTTAAAGTGACATTTAAAGGCTTAACTAAGTTAATTAGGGTAACTAGGCAGTTAACGGTAATTAGGCAAGTTATTGTATAACAGTGGTTTGTTCTGTAGACTATCGAAAAAATATATAGCTTAAAGGGGCTAATAATTTTGACCCTTTTATCATTTTTAAAAAATTGAAAACTGCTTTTATTCTAGCTGAAATAAAACAAATAAGACTTTCTCCAGAAAAAAAAATATTATCAGACATACTGTGAAAATTTCCTTGCTCTGTTAAACATCATTTGGGAAATATTTAAAAAAGAAAAAAAAAATCAAAGGGGGGCTAATAATTATGACTTCATCTGTATGTATATATATATATATATATATATATATATATATATATATATATATATATATATATATATATATATATATATATATATATATGTTTTATATGGTTCTATGTTTATGTTCCATTAACAGTTTACTTAATCTAATTTAAGGCTTTTAAAAAATTTTTTATTTATTATTTAACCAGGAAGGTCCCATTGAGATACAATATCTCTTTTACTACACTTCATTGGATTTACTACATTTTTTAGTGTAACATTATTCTATTTAATTATTTTGTTTAAATTCAGCCTGTATAAATTGTTTGCAACCACTTACCTTAACCAAAATTGGTAACACTTTATAATAACTACACACTATGAATCATTTATTAAACATTAGCAAATAGTATATTCATTATCTGTTAAGCATTAACTCTACATTAATAGATGATAGTAAGCAGTTTATAACTGCAAATACAAATGCTCTATTCTTGACTGATAAGCACATTTAATGTGCTTAATGGTTGTATTTTCATATTTTGATATACTGATAAATTTTTCATGATTAAATTAAGGATTGCATCATTTACAAACCAGTTATTTAAGAGAAGTTGCTGGTTTTTAAAGATTATTCAGAATGTGTAAGTAAATGATTAATAAACTATTCAAATTAACATTTATATATCTTATTATTCAGGCATATATTAATAGTTAATTTGTATGTTATTTAATGCTTTATTAACTCAACTTCATCCAGTCATAGGTCATCTTAGGCCATAATTTATCTGTTGATCTGGTACAGTTGTATTTGTACAGTACACCAACAAGTTTCCGCCGAACACATTCCTTTCTCCGTTAACTGTAATGAAGTCAATTTTTGTCATTTTATATAAATTGCAGTCATGTGTGCAAGCACTTGACCCGGTAACAAATCGTAAGGCACTATGATAAACAACATCCATTAAACAAAAAAAACACTCAGAGGTGCAGAGTAATTGATAGAAGAGTACTTTCAACTAAACGTATTAGAGCTGCAATGTAGAAACACTGTTTTTTCAAATGAAAATAAAAGCATAATGTTGGTCTCAGTTTTAAAAAGCCTATCAATATGAGAATTCCAAGTCATCTTTTACAGAGTTATGAGCTCCAATTCGTCGTTTTAGAGCCTTTTCCATCAAGACCCATTTGTCTGATTCAAATATATGTTTATATAATGGTTGTTTTGTGCAGAAGGCAGGCTGCTGAGTCACATGCCCTCTTTCATATTCGCCCCACGCCCGATTCCTGCTCAGCGCCGCACCGCACGTCTCTCTGCTAATCAGACATATAGACACACATATGGCTATATGCTAACCACACAACCATTACAATCTGGGACCCATCAATAATGTCACAGTTAATAAATCAATTTCTGGAACAAGAGATACTTTTGCGGTTATTCAGTCAGAACCGTTTCATGCTTCAGTCACTGACAGAAAGCCTATCACGATCAAAACAATCAGACACACTGAAAAAAATCATTCATTGGATTTACTTAATTTTTTAAGGTACAGTGAGTGCTTGCAAACATTTATATAGACTGAATTTAAACAAATGACATTTAGTAATGTTTAACTTCATTTGTTTGTTTAAATTCAGCCCATATAAGTTGTTTGCAACCCCTTACTTTAAAACAATTGAGTAAATCCAATCAATCATTTTTTTCAGTGCACTAATATTATTGGTAGACATAAAAGAGGAATAAAAGTAATGTAGTGTTACCTTTCCATTGGGACTTGCCTTCTTGAACACCCTGTTAAAAAAAACAAAAGCCATATATGAGACGCATGCTACATTTTTGCTAATATACAGCTTTTTAAAAGAGCTGTAAACATGTTACTCGAATAGCATAAAAACACCTGACAGATCACTGAAAAGGTTGCCTGGTGATATCAGGTCAAAACTTTAAGCTAGCATTGCTAAAAGCTAACCATTAGCAATACCATTTTCTACAGTGAGAGTTGTTTGGCCGGACATGATGACCTCATTTCTGTTTTTTCAGTGTTTTTATGTAAGATTTGCCTAAATGGATGGAGTCATTATATCAGCAATCAGCCACTTATCTCTCTTAAAAGTCAACCTCATAGCACCTGGAGAACTTTCCCCAATTTGCCTGCTTAATCCTGAATATTACGACATGCTTTTTAATTAACTAGATGTATGTGATATGGTGGATTTTTTTAACTCTAGCATTTTCTTTAGTAGGTGTGTTTTATTCACAACAAACTGGCCGATTTTAAAATAAATATTGAAATTATTGAATACTGAAAACATTTTCTAATGAGATAAACATATGTATGTGTTCAGAAATATCACATATTGTGATGAAACATGAATGGTTCCAGTCACTGTTACACTCTCAGAAAAAAGGTACACGGTGGTACAAATAATGTTCCTTAAAAACAGTTTTGTACCTTTGTAAAACTTGTACCTTATATGGTACAGAAAAGACCTCTTATACTGTTCTGTACTTTTTATGGTACAATTAAAGTGAAGGTACACAATTGTTCTCATAAAAAGGTACATAAGTGTTGGACAACTCCTTTATTACAATATCTATGAAAATAAATATTACTATTGTAGTAGTAGTGATTGGATTAGTAGTTGTGGTTGTTGAAATAGTAGTTGTAGTAGTATCTGTAGTAGTAGACATCATTGGTGTAGTAGTATCAAAATTAGTAGATGTAGTAGTAGTAGTAGTAGTAGTAGTAGTAGTAGTAGTAGCAGTCATCGTTGGTGTAGTAGTATCAAAAGTAGTAGATGTTGTAGTGGCAGTCGTTGTTGTAGTAGTATCAGTGATAGTAGTGGTAGATGTTGTTTTAGTAGTATCAGTTGTAGTAGACGTTGTAGTAGTATCAGTAGTAGGCATGGGCCGGTATAAGATTCTGACAGTATGATAACCTTGGATAAAAATATCACGGTATCACGGTATTGTAATTACTGCTCTAAAATATAATCTTTTTAAATGTCTGTGTAAAAAACTAAGTTTTTTCCCCTTTGAACACAATATATATATTTTTTGAGAAACATTTATAATATTTTGGAGCAGTAAATGTGCCAGGCCAAATAATGAAAATGAATCATCTTCATTAGTTTCAAAAACTAATTTATTTACAATTTAAAATGGCATCTTTGGATATATTTTCTGCTGGAGATGCTGTTGTTAAAAAAAAAAGTAAATAAAAAAATCTTACACATACCTTAGGAACGGTATTAGAGAAAATTTTGACGGTATGAAAAACTTGACTTTTCCAAACCGTGGTATACCTTGAAAACGGTTATCGTCCCATGCCTAATCAGTAGTAGTAGTCATTGTTGTAGTAGTATCAGTAGTAGTAGTCATTGTCGTAGTGGTATCAGTAGTAGTAGTCATTGTTGTAGTGGTCTCAGTAGTAGTAGTCATTGTTGTAGTGGTATCAGTAGTAGTAGTCATGGGAAAATGGAAGACCCGGAGGAAACCCACGCGAACATGGGGAGAACATGCAAACTCCACACAGAAATGCCAACTGACCCAGCCGAGGCTCGAACCAACGACCTTCTTGCTGTGAGGCAATCGTGCTACCCACTGCTCCACCGTGACACCCATATTATATTATATTATATTATATTATATTATATTATATTATATTATTTCAAATCCCATATATATATTTACCATGCTTTTCTGACTCTGATAGAAAATTATTCTGTTTATGATAGAACAGAATAAAAGTAGATTTCCAAGACATATTTTTACACTGATTTGTTATTCTTTTCCTTTGTAGAAAGATTGACTGCCTCTGTAGCGCTTTATATAAAAGCATATTAACTTTTCATCCGCAGTTCGCCCATTACCTTTGCAAACAGTGTGCCCTACAGCAAACAACAATAACTGAAGCTGTAGATCAGCCTCGGTGTCGACGTCTTAAAGCATTGCTAGGGTGCATTATCCATTTGAATAAGGCATGAAAAATAGCTTTTCTTTTGTTCTATCCAGGCAATATCACAGGATGCCACTCTTTATATACAACAAAATAAGCAATACATGCCCATTTCCTTATTATATATTAGCAAAATGGATATTGATTTGGAAAACATAGACATTGGTTACTGTATGTTTGTGATGGAATACTACTGCATCCTGCAAAGTAAACTGCAATGTTTCTTTCACTGAATACTCTGTAAAAAATGCAAATTAATAGAATTATGGAAGAGCAGAAATAAATGACTGAACTAATATTCTTGATTAGGTTTACTAAAGAAGATAAATTATAATAAATCTACAAAAAATAGGTTTAGGGTTACTTTCAAATTCCACAAACATTTAAGGGGTGTGTTTCCCAAAACCATTGTTACCTAATTAAAATGGCAAGTTCTGTTGTTAACCAAATAGTTTGGCAATTCAATGTTTCCCGAGTCATTACAATTAACATTTGCAAAAAGTGTTGCATTTTTTTGTGGTTAGAACTTCATCTCTGTAGATAGAAGCGTGTTTTATTTTCAGGTGTATTGCTTCCAAACCCTTCACGATCCACTTTAAATGATTTTGAAAGCTTAACGTTGTCTTAACATTTGATGTAATTTTAACTAAAGTTTTTTTTATTATAAAAGTACATTTTAATGATCTTCAGATTGACAGTTCAATCAATCATTCATTCATTTTCCTTTCGGCTTAGTCCCTTTATTAACCTGGGGTGACCACAGGGAAATGAACTGCCAACTTCAGATTGACATTTGTGCTCATAAAGAAAATTTTATGCCATTTTGAAATTTCACTCATAAAGTAAGTTGACTTTTTTTATTTACAAGCAAAAATCTGGCATATTTCAGAAGCTTTATAAAACAATACATTCATTTTCTTTTCGGGTTAGTCCATTTATTAATCTGGGGTCGCCACAGCGGAATGTAATGTAATGTGTATTTATACAGCACATATATTGTGTATGGCCATACACCCAAAGCACTTTACAATCATGAGGGGGGGTCTCTCCACACCACCACCAGTATGTAGCATCCACTTGGATGATGCGACGGCAGCCACAGGACAATGGCGCCAGTGCGCTCACCACACACCAGCTATTGGTGGAGTGAAGAGACAGTGATAGAGCCAATTCGGTGGATGGGGATGATTAGGAGGCCATGATGGGTAAGTGCCAATTGACAGACTTTGGCCAGGACACCGGGGTTACACCCCTACTCTTACAAGAAGTGCCATGACCACAGAGAGTCAGGGCCTCGGTTTAACGTTTCATCCAAAAGATGGCACTCCCTGACAGTGTAGTGTCCCCTTCACTTTTACTGGGGCATTAGGACTCACACAGACCACAGGTTGAGCGCCCCCTGCTTGCCTCTCTAAAACCACTTCCAACAGCAATCTAGTTTTCCCATGTGGTCTCCCATCCAGGTACTGACCAAGCTCAGCCCTGCTTAGCTTCAGTGAGTAACCGGTCTTGGGCTGCAGGGTGATATGGATATGGATGTGGAATGGATATCGAATGGATGTGGAATGGATATGGAATAAACCACCAACTTATCCAGCATATGTTTTACGCAACGGATGCCCTTCCAGCTGCAACCCATCACTGGGAAACATCCATACACACTCATTCACACACATACACTATGAACAATTTTAGCTTACCCAATTCACGTATACTGCATGTCTTTGGACTTGTGGGGGAAACCGGAGCACCCGGAGGAAACCCACGCGAACACAGGGAGAACATGCAAACTCCACACAGAAATGCCAACAGACCCAGCTGAGGCTCAAACCAGCGACCTTCTTGCTGTGAGGCAACAGCACTATCTACAGTGCCATCGCGTCACTGAAAACAATATATATACTGAAATAACAGTTAATGGTTTTAATTACTATATAAAAATGTTGGCCTATCTGCACAGTACATGTATGCAACGTTTTTGTTTTGAGTATAATGTCATTCATTTTCTTTTCGGCTTAGTCCCTTTATTAATCCGGGGTCGCCACAGCGGAATGAACCGCCAACTTATCCAGCACGTTTTTACACAGCGGATGCCCTTCCAGCCACAACCCATCTCTGGAAAACATCCATACACACTCATTTACACACATACACTACGGACAATTTAGTCTACCCAATTCACCTATACTACATGTCTTTGGACTGTGGGGGAAACCGGAGCACCCGGAGGAAACCCACACAAACATGAGGAGAACATGCAAACTCCACACAGAAACACCAACTGATCTAGCCGAGGCTCGTACCAGCGACCTTCTTGCTGTGAGGCGACAGCACTACCTACTGCGCCACTGCATCACCGGAGTATAATGTCAAAGATTCTAAAATAAATTCAAATAAAAAAAAAACATGACAAGTACAAATAATTTCTGAAATAAATATGTATAAAAAAATTATCAATTTTTTTGTACGTCATTCTATGGTTACGAATCTGATTTGAAGCTACTATATGAGATAGGCTATATGTTTTTTTGTTGTTGTTGTTTTACAAAAGTAGAATAAAATATGGAACCTTCTCAATAACATGTAAAAAAAAAAAAAAAGAAAAAGTCTCGTTTACTCACAACTCATATCTAATTTATATATATTTTTGTGTGTGTGTGAGACAATTATATAAATTGTATTAAATAAAAAACGCATGTGCTTTACTGGAGTTGTTACTCCACCTTCTCTAGAAGCACCATTACAGAAGTTTTATGTTTTAACGTGATTAAAAACGATGGATTATAATCATTAAAGTGAGTTTTAAAATTGGCATCAAGTGTTTACCAAATGCAATTGTGATCTTTGTCACAATTCTGATCAATGTTTATGTGTGAAATAATTCACCTAAATAATAGCCTGTTTACTGTCTTTATTCATTTTTAAGTGTAAAAGTTAAACAGACATTTAAAGGTTTTATGAGTTGGCAAAATTGTAGTTTGTGAGGGAACTGACCACATAAACATTGACAATATGATCAAATAGTCAAGCATAGCAGGTCAAAAATGACAGATTGTCATCACTGACAATACTTTTGACTTGAAATTTGAAGATCTAATCAAGCACACTGCATTGTGGGAAACAGTACCATCAATTTAACATTATGTTGCTTGTAAGTAGTAGAATTAAAACTTACAGAACAAGCTCAAACTGAACGCATTTGTGTTTAGTTTTAATTAGCTGTTAGCATACAAAGGCTAAATGATAATTTTTTTACTAAAACCTTTAGGAGAATAATTTAGGACAATTATTTATATAATTTAATAAAAATACCAATTAATTGTATTTTATTAATGTCTACCTCTTTCCCAACCCTAAACCCAACCCTCGCTGTAATGTAAAAACAGTAATTACACAGAGTATTATTCATATTATTTATTAAATTACCCATATCATGGGATTTTATTGATGACACGCCTCACAGTAATGTAAAAACAGTAATTACACAGAGTATTATTCATATTATTTATTAAATTACCCATATCATGGGATTTTATTGATGACACCCCTCACAGTAATGTAAAAACAGTAATTACACAGAGTATTATTCATATTATTTATTAAATTACCCATATCATGGGATTTTATTGATGACACCCCTCACAGTAATGTAAAAACAGTAATTACACAGAGTATTATTCATATTATTTATTAAATTACCCATATCATGGGATTTTATTGATGACACCCCTCACAGTAATGTAAAAACAGTAATTACACAGAGTATTATTCATATTATTTATTAAATTACCCATATCATGGGATTTTATTGATGACACCCCTCACAGTAATGTAAAACAGTAATTACACAGAGTATTATTCATATTATTTATTAAATTACCCATATCATGGGATTTTATTGATGACACCCCTCACAGTAATGTAAAAACAGTAATTACACAGAGTATTATTCATATTATTTATTAAATTACCCATATCATGGGATTTTATTGATGACACCCCTCACAGTAATGTAAAAACAGTAATTACACAGAGTATTATTCATATTATTTATTAAATTACCCATATCATGGGATTTTATTGATGACACGCCTCACAGTAATGTAAAAACAGTAATTACACAGAGTATTATTCATATTATTTATTAAATTACCCATATCATGGGATTTTATTGATGACACCCCTCACAGTAATGTAAAAACAGTAATTACACAGAGTATTATTCATATTATTTATTAAATTACCCATATCATGGGATTTTATTGATGACACCCCTCACAGTAATGTAAAAACAGTAATTATGCAAAGTATTATTCATATTATTTATTAAATTACCCACTAAATTGTATTTTATTAATATCTACCTCAACCCAAATTCTAACCCTAACAATACTGTAAAGTTATTAATTATACTGAGTATTATTCATGTTATTAATTATTCATATTATTTCTTAAATTACACACTAAATTGTATTTTATTAATATCTACCTCAACCCAAATTCTAACCCTAACAGTACTGTAAAGTTATAAATTATACTGAGTATTATTCATATTATTAATTGGGTTTTATTAACGCCAACTCACAGTAATGTAAAAACAGTAATTACACAAAGTATTATTCATATTATTTATTAAATTACACACTAAATTGTATTTTATTAATATCTACCTCAACCCTAATTCTAACCCTAACAATACTGTAAAATTATTAATTATACTGAGTATTGTTCATATTATTAATTATTCATATTATTATTCATATTATTTATTAAATTACACACTAAATTGTATTTTATTAATATCTACCTCAACCCAAATTCTAACCCTAACAGTACTGTAAAGTTATAAATTATACTGAGTATTATTCATATTATTAATTGGGTTTTATTAACGCCAACTCACAGTAATGTAAAAACAGTAATTACACAAAGTATTATTCATATTATTTATTAAATTACACACTAAATTGTATTTTATTAATATCTACCTCAACCCTAATTCTAACCCTAACAATACTGTAAAATTATTAATTATACTGAGTATTGTTCATATTATTAATTATTCATATTATTATTCATATTATTTATTAAATTACACACTAAATTGTATTTTATTAATATCTACCTCAACCCAAATTCTAACCCTAACAGTACTGTAAAGTTATAAATTATACTGAGTATTATTCATATTATTAATTGGGTTTTATTAACGCCAACTCACAGTAATGTAAAAACAGTAATTACACAAAGTATTATTCATATTATTTATTAAATTACACACTAAATTGTATTTTATTAATATCTACCTCAACCCAAATTCTAACCCTAACAGTACTGTAAAGTTATAAATTATACTGAGTATTATTCATATTATTAATTGGGTTTTATTAACGCCAACTCACAGTAATGTAAAAACAGTAATTACACAAAGTATTATTCATATTATTTATTAAATTACACACTAAATTGTATTTTATTAATATCTACCTCAACCCAAATTCTAACCCTAACAGTACTGTAAAGTTATTAATTATACTGAGTATTATTCATATTATTAATTATTCATATTATTATTCATATTATTTATTAAATTACACACTAAATTGTATTTTATTAATATCTACCTCAACCCAAATTCTAACCCTAACAGTACTGTAAAGTTATAAATTATACTGAGTATTATTCATATTATTAATTGGGTTTTATTAACGCCAACTCACAGTAATGTAAAAACAGTAATTACACAAAGTATTATTCATATTATTTATTAAATTACACACTAAATTGTATTTTATTAATATCTACCTCAACCCTAATTCTAACCCTAACAATACTGTAAAATTATTAATTATACTGAGTATTGTTCATATTATTAATTATTCATATTATTATTCATATTATTTATTAAATTACACACTAAATTGTATTTTATTAATATCTACCTCAACCCTAATTCTAACCCTAACAGTACTGTAAAGTTATTAATTATACTGAGTATTATTCATATTATTAATTGGGTTTTATTAACGCCAGCTCACAGTAATGTAGAAACAGTAATTATACAAAGTATTATTCATATTATTTATTAAATTACTCATTAAACTGGATTTTAATAATGCCTACCCCAACCCTAAACCCAAACCTCACTGTAATGTAAAAACAGTAATTATTGTACTACAGTAATTGTCTGGTTAACTTCCAGTCACAGATGTCTACCTTCTAGACTTTGCCCAGCAACTCTTACCCTTGCAGTCACTGCTAAAGTCAGGTAGGTGAAGCACAGAAGCTTCTCGGCTTCACAGTGTCTCTTCAGTGTCCTATGTAGCGATGGCCTACAGGCATGTTTGTTCTAGTTAAAGGGCTTCAATTAAATTACCCAGCTTTTCTCTCTGTTAAGTCCTAATGCTGCCGTAAATTAGCCCTGGTGTCTCCACAAATCCCGCCGGGCACCAGCACATCCTCTCAACTTTACATCCTTATTAGAGGAGTGTCCTCATTATTGGACATTAGGCTTTCAGAGGAAGCATTTTGGCACGATACAGACGTGCGTGATGATGGAGATCTCGCAGGCAGTTCGCAAGAAGAGTGTGAACCATTAGCGTCTTCAAAAACACAAGTTTGTGGGATTTTTATGGCTTTAGCATTAGAGGAAACATTTGTAAGTGGTTTTAATAGCACTGACATACGGAACACAGTAGTCGCTTCTGAGTATTAACCCAAAGTTGGGTCTTAAAATGATTTTGTATAAAACAAAATGAGTTTTAAATAAGTAATTAAGTACATTTTCTACTAAACCTAACCTTAACAGTCTACTAATGCTCTACTGATAATTAGTTGTCTGTAGCTTCAAAGTTACTTATACATTATTTTCAACAGGGAAAAATCAAGTGGCAACCTCCCGCTCTCCCTCGGGAAGCCAATACGGAAGTAACTAAAACTGCAATTCATCGACTCGCCTTTGGGGCTGGCTCCAGGAAATCCAGATGATTTCTGACTGCAATGGTAAATTTGCCAATTTTACAGCTGATAAAAACATGTTTACAGCCTGGTACAAAATATGGTTTTGGTGCATATAGGTAATATTACCCTTCATGACAACTGTAAGGGGGTGAATTGTTTTATAACTCAACCCTTTCGTTTTTATTAAGTTATATTAAGTCTGCATAATTAAGGGCGTGGCCGCTTAAGTGACAGTTAGGTCTCGCTGGTCGCCGTCTCATCACCTCAGCTGATTCCGGCTGATTAGCCGCTAAACTCGGCATATACATCGTATTTTTGTTTTGTTTTATGCGGCTGTACACAGTCAATTGCCTTTTGGAATTATTTCCTGCAATTATCAGATGATATGACATGCTGTGTGCACTTGATTGTGCTTACAAACCATTCAAGTTGCCTCCATTTCCCAGGTGAGTGAAATTATTACCATCTCTATAATTATTACCATCTCTATAAATGTATTTATTTTACTTAAGATCATTTATCAGTTATATTTTTCTTTAGACCTGTAATGCACTCCAGAATCTGACAGATTGATTAGCTGTAGGCTATAGAACAGTCATCTGAAGCGTTGTCATACAGTGTTATGCCTGGATTTCATAAATAGCCTTGCGTTTATTAACACAGACTATATTTGAAGTGTTTGAAAGTAATTCGCATTTTCCTCCTGTAGAAAAAACATCATAAGAATAATATTTAGTGGCTCAATGTATTACAACAGTGTTTTCAAAAGTCTAAACACTTTATTGATATAGTGTACAACCAAGCACATGTGGTCAGAACACAAACAAGTCGCAGGTAATGAAGTATTAAGCGTTTCTCCCAAAGAAAAGCCTGTCTAAGCAAAATGCTAGCAGATGTCTGTAGCTCCGCTCAGGGTCCGCCTCTTTGCCCTTGTTTGGTATCCTGCGGTCAGTGCGATGACGTGTGAACAAAATGGCGACGGTTGGCCACGCCTACATGTAGCTTCTTTTGTGTTATTCAGAAACCTATGGATGACGTCACGAATACTACGTCTATATCTTTTACAGTCTATGAAAAATATACAATATAAAAATTGTAATTATGAATCTGTGTAATTATGATTTTGTAAAAAATCTCTGGAATATTTTATATTGTAGAAACGGTGGATAAAATGTTTTAAAATAATGATAATCACAGCAAATTAGGAAGAAAAAGGAAAAATAGTATTCCTCAAGAACGTTCATGACTCAGAACCTCTTGAATTCTGAAACTAAATAGCTTTAATGATAAATATTTTTATTTATGCACACTACTATTTTCTGCAAATTTTTAAAAATAAAACAAAACTTGTTATAAGAGCAGATATAGCAGAGGAAACCTGTCTACAACAATAAAAGTAGAGTAGATGTGGGCAGAATGGAATACAGATAAATTGATGAAATTGATTTTCTATTCGGCTTAGTCCCTTAATTAATTTGGGGTCACCACAGCAGAATGAACCACCAGCTTATCCAGAATATGTTTTACGCAGCGGATGCCCTTTCAGCTGCAACCCATCACTGGGAACCATCCATACACACTATGGACAATTTAGCTACCCAGTTCACCTGTACTACATGTTTTTGGACTTGTGGGGGAAACTGGAGCACCCAGAGGAAACCCACACGAACACAGGGAGAACATGCAAACTCCACACAGAAACGCCAACTGACCCAGCCGAGGCTCGAACCAGTGACCTTCTTGCTGTGAGACAATTATGCTACCCACTGTGCCACCAAGCTACCCAAATTCATTCATTCATTCATTTTCTTTTCGGCTTAGTCCCTTTATTAATCTGGGGTCGCCACAGCGGAATGAACCGCCAACTTATCCAGCATGTTTTTACACAGCGGATGCCCTTCCAGCCGCAACCCATCTCTGGGAAACATCCACACACACTCATTCACGCTCATACACTACAGACAATTTAGCCTACTCAATTCACCTGTACCACATGTTTTTGGACTTGTGGGGGAAACCGGAGCACCCAGAGGAAACCCACACGAACACAGGGAGAACATGCAAACACACAGAAACGCCAACTGACGCAGCCGAGGCTCAACTGACCCTCTTGCTGTGAGACAATTATGCTACCCACTGTGCCACCATGCTACCCAAATTCATTCATTCATTCATTTCTTTTTTTTTCGGCTTAGTCCCTTTATTAATCTGGGGTCTCCACAGCGGAATAAACCGCCAACTTATCCAGCATGTTTTTACACAGCGGATGCCCTTCCAGGCGCAACCCATCTCTGGGAAACATCCACACACACTCATTCACACTCATACACTACAGACAATTTAGCCTACTCAATTTACCTGTCCCACATGTTTTTGGACTGTGGGGGAAACCAGAGCACCCGGAGGAAACCCATGCGAACATGGGGAGAACATGCAAACTCCACACAGAAACGCCAACTGACCCAGCCGAGGCTCGAACCAGCGACCTTCTTGGTGTGAGGTGACAGCACTAGCTACTGCACCACTGCGTCGCCGCTACCCAAATTGATGAAATAATTGATGTAAATAAGAAGAAATTAGTTCAGGTAAAATATATGGTGAGTTTTAATCTGCTTTCGTACATTTCGACAGTACTAGAATTGCAATCAATGAAAGGTCAAATATTTTGATAGAATTTTTAATATAATGTCATAAATGTGTGTTTTGTTTTTTCATTAAATGAGTGACTACAACCACAAATATTCTTTTTTATTTCCTTACAAATATTTTATGTCTATACACTAAAAAAAAGTTTATTGTTTGTTCAAACTACTTATTTAAATTGAGCTGAAACAACGCAATTCTTGAGTTTTTGTTGGACAACTTAATAGTTTCTGTTCAATCTTGTTAAATTTGTAAAAACTAATGTTAACTTAATTCCTTCATGTTGTCCCAACACAAATTGATTGTGTGGAACCCAGCATTTTTAGTGTATATAATCTGCTCTTAAGTTCTTAAAAACCAAACCTATCCAAAAATGTTCTTAGCTTCTGAAAATGTATTTTTTGTAAACTGGATAACAGCATCTGATAAAAGACTGAATCAATGTAAACAAGTGACGGTTAGTGAAGTCTCGCTGTTTAAGTTTCAAAGTTACCATGGTACAGCTGGCATTGCTTAAATAAACTGAGAAGTATAGTCTGAAAGAACACTGGCGTTCAGTGAAAGAGACGTAAAATATAATGAATGATGCCTTTTACCATTTAGTGCCATGGCTGTAATTAAGTTGTTTTCTTATGCAAATCACTGTACTAGGGCACTGAGTTGATGTTGCCTGGGTTAGTGAGACACCAAGCTATTCAGAACTGTATAGGAGTCTATACAGTGATTGCCAAAATATTGTATACAGTACTATGGAACAAAATCAATGGCAAAAGTATTGAATTAAAAAGCTTGTTGAATAGCACAAACTGAAAAAATAATACACCGAATTAACAAGTTCTTGCATTTTAATGAATTGAATTCCAGGGTTTGTACTTTTAGGTGCTGGAATTTAACATTGCTGTTTATTTAAGCTGTGAATATTTCAACAAGAAACATTTCAAATACGTTTTCATACTTGTAAATTCAATAATTCATATTCAATTTCCAGGTTTCACTTACAAAATATTCAATACCCTTTAAAAATACGATGTATAATATTTAAAAGGTAATTTTATTTCAGTTCAAATATTCACTTCCATAAATTCAGTGGTTCAAATTCGACTGCTAAAATTCGACATTACATCCGGGAACTGCAGGAAAAGCAATAGATTGCAGATTAAAGATCACCAGCTGCTTTTTCACCAGCAGGTGGAGATGGAATAATTTAAGATTTTTAACCCAGTAAATAGGCGAGAATAAAGCTAATAAAGGCACAAAAGTAGCATTTAATATAATATCAATGTCTTGGACATTATACGTAATAAAATAAGTATGTGTAAAATAAGTAAATGAAGTCATTTATATTTGCCCTTATGTAACGGAAGCTAGCTGGTGATCGCGTAAACCTCACTCCTAGGATCCAGCGACAGACGTTGTTCCCCAATCTTTAGTCTCCTCAGAGCATTTGTCTACCGTGCCGGTATCGCCGGCTCGCGCCCTGCTCGACCAGTGGAGTTACATGCACATACACAGCCTTTTGACGAATATGATGTTACCAACACAATCTCTATATTTATTAACTCTTTCTTCCATAGACGTAAAGTATTATATTGACTGCTGAAGAATATAAACATAAGAGAAACAGGAGAGAAAATATTATAATAATACAAAATAAATAAACATAATTGCCAGGGGTAAGAACAATTAAGAACAAAGATATTAGTTTCAAAACCAGAGAGATTTTATTAGAATGTCACACAAAACAGTTGGAACTGTTAGACAGAGTGTTCAGGTATGATTTAAGGTTGGGTATGGATGGGACGTATAATTTAAAATAATTTAACATAACGTGTGAATGCATTAAAGGAGCGTCTTCAGTTATTCCTACAGAACCGTCTAATATATGGCATAACCATTAAGGGGTTATTAGAAGTGTTTGCCCCCTATTAAAAATTCATTTTTGATGGAAATTTCAGACGGCACTTAGAGGTTTTTGCATCTTTCTTCAATTTCTAAACAATTTCTTTTTTTTTCTTTTTTTTTAAAGAAATGCAGCAATTTTCATGCTTCAGAATTTTAATTTGCTAGTAGAACAGTGTTTTACAAAATAGAACAAAAATACTTTATTTTGTGGAAAATGCAGTGACAAAAAAATGAAGAACAACAACATCTGCAGCACATTTGTGGCTAAAAGACATAAATAGTCTCTCACACACATTACTATTATCTCACAGCACATAGGGCAGGGGTGCTCAACCCTATTCCTGGCGATCGACCTTCCTCCAGTTTTCAGTTGCAGCCCTTATCAAACACACCTGCCTGTGATTATCAAGTGCTCCTCACGTTCTGAATAATTGGTTCAGGTGTGTTTGATGAGGGTTGGAGCTGAAATCAGCTGGAAGGTCGATCGCCAGGAACAGGGTTGAGCACCCCTGACATAGGGCATCAGATGTCTCTCAAAAATGTTTTTTATATTAGAAAATTGTAGGTTGTCCTCTAAATTTGAGCATCACAATATGTAAATAAATAATCTAAATAATCTCACTCTGTTACCTGCAACCACATATTCCAGTATACTTATTTGCTGAAGTCCACTGCAATTAAAATGTTCCCATTCTGATATTGACAGTGGCATTGTCACGATCTCCAGCGATCTAACCTTCATAGATCACTGGAGAAAAGTCACATTTACATGGATCTTGTCTCAATATGAACTACAAGTCTTGTCATGCAACACACACACACACACACCTGCTCCAAATCTCCATTGATTACACTCACACAGCTGATGCTGCTCAAGTACTGATTACACACACATATATACAGCTCACTTTGAGACACTCATTGCTGTTTTGCCTTGCCTTGCTTCTGACCCTCACTTTGTTTTGTTTGTTTACGTTGCTTGCTGCATGCCTTCTGACCACTTGCCTGTTTTATGAGCACGACTCTGGATTGCTTGTATACATCTGTTTGCTCCTGTGTTGACTGTTGCTTGTCTGACCATTCTCTGCATAATAAACCTGCGTTTGGATCCGCAACTCCATTGTTAGCGTCTGCTTATCATTACAGGCATCAACAGAAACGTGGCAACACGATCAAAAGAATTGCATTTTGAGACAGTTTTTGGTAAAAGGAAAGGCACAACCCTTCACCTCTGTTTGCTCCAGTAAAGTAGCACAGAAATATACAGTATACTGTACATACAGTTGAAGTTAAAATATTAGCCCTCCTGTTCATTTTTTCTTTTTCAAATATTTCCCAAATGATGTTTAACAGAGCAAGAATTTTTACACAGTAGTTCCTATAATATTTCCCTATTATACTTTAATTTTCCTATTTCCCTATTTTTTTTATATTTTGGCTAGAATAAAAGCATTTATTAATTTCTTTAAAAAACATTTTAAGGTCAATAATATTAGCCCCCTTAAGCATTTTTTTTTTTGGCATTTGTATTGGTCTAAAGACCAAACCATCGTTATACAATGATTTATCTAATTACCCTAACTTGCTTAATTAACCCAGTTATGTCACTTTATCCTCCTAAGTCCCGATTGTCCACATACGTGGACGGCACATTTTTAGCTCTTAAGTGGCTATTTTTAATACTTTGAATGTTTTATATTTTGTTACAGACACACAGTGTCATCCTGCAACTGTTTTGCAGCATATGAAACATCCCAAACCCTATTTTTAACTGTCCAAAATGGGAAAAAAATGTTGTTTTTACTCTCTGATAGTCAAAGCAAGTTAAAAAAAAAAAATCTGTTAAATATGCATAAAAGAAAATTCGAGAAAAAGTGTTTTATGTAAATTCGGACCACGAGTCCACATATATGGACATAATTCTTCTCTAAAAGTACATAATATCAAAAGATGATACTTAGATTTGTATTCTAATTAGGTTCCAATAAGCCCAAATAGCAAAGAGAAATAAAAAATGCATGTAAAAAAACACCTTGGGCCTTAAGAGGTGTAAGATTTGAGATACCACAAATATTTTGATGTCTTTGACAAACATGAGCTGAAAACACAGAGACAATCGGCTCCACAACCCACCAGGTGGGAATGCGGGAAAGTCAGCTCACTCCTCTCCTTTATTTACATTTGAAACATCTCCCAAAACCCCCCTGTTCACCCACTCCCTTTTTCACCTAACTCACACAGAATGGTCATTTCAAAGTATGAATGTTCTATATCAATGCAAGTGACTTTATCTATCATGTCTGATATTATTTGAAATGTCTCAGTGCGACTGGTACAATGGTCTCATTCCCTCAGAAATAGACATAATCAAAATAATAGATATATAACTTCAGGTATCTCTTAAACCACTGCAAAGGGTGTGCCTTTACCTAGGGGCTTCTATTCAAATGCCTATAGGCAGAAACTCTTCCACTAAAATGCAAATGCCTTTTGTTATTCAACACACCCCTCTCTTCGAGGAGTTTCTTGGTTTGACTACTTAAGGGAAAGTTTCTAAATGTTCGACGCGATTCTGTACCCAGATTAGCCCGTAGCGTGGAGCTCTCATGCTCTCATGCTCCACGCTATGTATATTTTGATGTCAGGTATGCTTTTGATCTTGGATTTATCTTTGATAAATTGATGTTTTGTATTGATCGTTAATGAATTGACTGAATGAATTGGCATAAAACACATTTACCTGACAAATAAATTGTTATGTTTAGAATTATTCGAACAGATTTTGTGTTATTATCTTTAGTAGATTACGTTAAGTCCATAGCACCACAAACCCCTGTACAGGTTAGTAACGGACAAAAACACGATGGACGGAGCAGCGTGGCACGCTATACGATGTTCTTAGAGCTCTGACTAACACATTGGCATAATTCACGTATACTTAGACGGTAAAAGGCTATCTAAAGGGATAGACCTTCATCTATTAATTTCTGATTTAGTAGATATCTGATCTATGGGGACCACATAAAAAATATTCTAATCTGAGTACATAGGGTTTGGCCTTTTCAGAATAGTGGTTAATCGCCTCTGTTTAATGACCAAGACTGACATGTTTGTGTTAAGAGATTGCATACTCGGCCGGTACAAGACTCGGGATGTTATAGGAATTCGAATGAACGAGAATAATATACGAAAACAGATCGAAGAGAATATTCAATCATAATCTAAATTAATATCAAAATTAAGGAAACAAAATAATCTTATCAATGCTTTATAATTGGAGTCAGATAAAACGAGAATGAATATATTAATATTCTAAACCACCTCATACTAAAATTGGAGTCAGATATGAGTTAAATTTAAAGTAAATCAACATTGTGCACTGGAAAGACAGAACAGGCAATAAACCTTCATCCACCAGTAGATACCGTCGTTGGACTAACTGGCTGGACCTTACAGAGGTTAAGCTGAATAATAGTATCTTGAAAAATATCTAGTAAAATATTACGTACGTAATTCAAAAATGTAATTTACTTTAAAAAAAATAAATAATTGCACTGTCAACATTAACCTAGACATGTAGAAACAGTTAAATTATCTTCTCTACTCGAGTCCTACCTACATATGAACATTGTGATTGGCGTATCTGAAGAGGGGTGCGCGAAACTTGAGGACCGGGCGATTTCCGGGAGATTATCATTCGTTTGCGGGCATCCAGGAGTCTCTAACAAGCGGCAACCTCCCGCTCTCCCTCATGAAGCAAATCATGAAGTAACTAAAACTGCAATTCATCGAAATTCCACTAGTCCTGGCTCCATAATACAGCAAATTTCTATTGAGCCCACTTTCAAAATGGCCAACTTTACAGCAGAAAAAAGGTGTTTACAGCCTGGTAAAAAGAACGATTTTGGTTCATATAGCTACTATTACCCTTCATGATAACTGTGAGGGGGTGAATTTGTTTTTTACTCATCCGTTTCCTTTATATTATGCATGCTGTGTGCACTTAATTGTGCTCACAAAGCTTTCACGTGGCCTCTGTTTCCCAGGTGAGTGAAATTATATACTTACAGTTGCAATCAGAATTATTAGCCCCCCTTTGAATTTTTTTTCTTTTTTAAATATTTCCCAAATGATGTTTAACAGAACAAGGATATTTTCACAGTATGTCTGATAATATTTTTTCTTCTGGAAAAAGTCTTATTTGTTTTATTTCGGCTAGAATAAAAGCAGTTTTTAATTTTTTAAAACCCATTTTAAGGTCAAAATTATTAGCCCCTTTAAGCTATATATTTTTTCAATAGTCTACAGAACAAACCATCATTATACAATAGCTTGCCTAATTATCCTAACCTGCCTAGTTAACCTAGTTAAGCCTTTAAATGTCACTTTAAGCTGTAAAGAAGTGTCTTGAAAAATATCTAGCAAAATATTATTTACTGTCATCATGGCAAAGATAAAATAAATCAGTTATTAGAGATGAGTTATTAAAACTATTATGTCTAGAAATGTGTTGAAAAAAAATTCTCTCCGTTAAACAGAAATTGGGGAAAAAAATAAACAGGGGGGCTAATAAATCAGGGGGTTGAATAATTCTGATTGCAACTGTATATACCATCTCATTCATTTATTCATTTTCTTTTCGGCTTAGTCCCTTCATTAATCCGGGGTCGCCACAGTGGAATGAACCGCCAACTTATCCAGCACATGTTTTACGCAGCGGATGCCCTTCCAGTCGCAACCCATTTTTGGGAAATATATACCATCTCTATAAATGTGTTTGTTTTATTTAAAATTATTTATCAGTTATATTTTTCTTTAGACCTGTAATGCACTCCAGAATCTGACAGATTGATTAGCTGTAGGCTATAGAACAGTCATCTGAAACGTTGTCATACAGTGTTATGCCTGGATTTAATCAATAGCCTTGCATTTACTAACACAGACTATATTTGAAGTGTTTGGAAGTAATTCGCGTTTTCCTCCTGTAGAAAAACGTCATAAGAACAATGTTTAGTGGCTCAGTGTATTACAACAGTGCTTTTAAAAGTCTAAACAGTTTATTGATATAGTGTACAACCAAGCACATGTGGTCAGAACACAAACGAGTCGCAGGTAATTAAGTATTAAGCGTTTCTCCCATAGGAAAGCCCATCTAAGCAAAATGCTAGCAGATGTCTGTAGCTCCGCTCACGCTCCGCCTCTTTGCCCTTGTTTGGTATCCCCAAACGAGGCATTAAAAGGTGTGAGGTGTGATGACGCGCGAAAAAATGGCAATGGTTGGCCACGCTTACTGGTAGCTACTTTTGGGTTCTTTAGAAACCTATGGGTGAAGTCACGAATACTACATCTATATCTTTTACAGTCTATGGTCTCTATGCATTTATGCACATAGGCTGTTTCTCAATCCCAAGAACGCAGAGAACAGACTTGTGTTCTTGTGAAGACCGGTCTTGCCAGGTCACATTAGAAGAACGAACTTGGGAGGCCGCGAGAACACAGAATGTGTCCTGTAAGAAATGAGATGCATTGTTCTTCCCGATGGTCACATGACCCTCACACATCTTTAACCAAATATTATTTAAACACTACAGCATTCATACCACGATTTATTGTTTTCCTCCGTTTCACAAAATATACTATGCATGAAGACTTTACAAATATACGTTGCACAATACAAGTACAACAGATTTTAATACGAATTTCAACAAATAAACACCCTTAAAGTGTTTATTAATGTTTTCATGTTTACTTTCACTGTCTCATTTAGGAAAACTCCTGAGATAAATAAGTTATATCTCTGAACTTTAATAATAAACCAGCCTGATCTCACGAGTAAACGTAAGTATTTTAAAATTTGTCAATTTAGTGGCTAATTCGTACAAGTTCGTACGAGTTCAGTCATACAAAAATGTACGATTTTAAACCCAACTGTCATTGGGTGATGAGCAAATTGTTCTAAATTGTACGAATTAGATCGTACGAATTCATACGAATTAGCCACGAAATCAAAAAGTTATGAATTGTCGTGAGATTGCGTTGAATAAACCTATATAAAATGCTCTGCTTCCCACCTCCAGTCGCAATGACTTCTGGGACTTCCAGAGCGAATTCGGTGCTTAAGTCTGCATCGGTGCGTCCTCGATATCAAGAACACATCCGGGAAGTTTCACACGTCCTGCGGTCTTGAGTTTTGGAACTGAACTTCAGCGTATGATGATGACATTAAACAAGAACACGAGGACGCAAGATCACTGAAGAACGCATATTAAGAAACAGCCATGAACTCAAGTTTGCTACCTAATGAGTCTATCATAATAATGGTAATGTAAATGCTTATCTTTTTTCTCGCTTTGACGCACAGTCTAACGTTATAGTAGGCTGATATAGTCTGTGAATAATATGGTCCGAAAACGAACTATAGAATAAACAGCTAAATGTAAAAGCATAAATATGATCCCTGTACGCTCTCCTAATCTCTCAGAGTAGCATGTTGAATTTTAGTTGAAACTATTTGTCAGAAAATCTATAGCCTGTGCTCCATCTCCTTTAATTAATTAACTTTTATTACTTTTATTAATTTAACTTTGACTAAAATAAACAGAAGTCTTCATTAAACGCTCTCTTTGTCTCTTATTAAACATTCCTTCAACGTTACACTATTGCTTAATTTAACTTAATGAATTGTATTGAGAGTGGATTAAAATAAATCGGATAGTGTTGCTAGTGTTAATGTAAAGTGATTTTGCAGCATAAAAAAAACAAAAACAGGAGGTCGGAGGGTGGGTCTCCACCAATGTCAAGAGCAAATCTAACCTCTTGGCTAAGTGTCCTATTCAGACACCAGATGGCATCATTAGCCATTGGCCCCAGGACATCCAACTAGAGCCAAAAAAGTCATGTCTTGCTACAAAAGAGTTGTTAATAGATTGGCAGTTAGAGCTCTTGGATGTGTCGTGCATTCGCAAACACCTGGGAAAAGCAGCAGCCGTTCAGTAGGTCTCTCTGGAATCTCCAGAGTCAAATTGTCTTCATCTAAATGAATGGCTCATGCAGTGGAGCCCCTCATTACGGTCCCTCGGCACAGGCACTGACAGCACAATAATGACAGACAGTGATTTAGATCATTTATGGCAATTACTGTGAAAAATACTCAGGCTTTTCACACCACGCTTTCTCTGGGAGATGTAATGAGGAAATTATCAATAGGAAATGCAAGGCTCTTGAGTAACAAAATATTCATGAAGAGGAAAGGGCAGGATGCAAGATAAAATGAGATGTGATTATGGCTGGAGCTTCTTCGTTCTATTCTGTCTAAAATCTAACTAATCATAAAGAAAAAACCCTCTACAAGAGTGTCCATGTTTACTTCGCACGCCAATAACTTTAAGGTAGCTGCTTTGAAATGCTTTTATCAATCAAGAAGACTAATAATTCAGATGATAACATCAAACTAAAAGCTACAGTATGGAAATAATTCATCAAAAGCATTTCAGAAAACACACCACTGATTGTACAATCTGATAGCCTGTTCATAATTGCTTCATGTGATTATACAGAATGATATTATTAGGGACCGAGCACCGGAACGGTGCGTAGGCCCTATTGGATTTCTAATGTTTATTATTATTCTTCTTCTTCTTCTTCTCCGGAATGGATCGCGATTTTGAGGGGCTAAACATGCCCGAAAACTCACGAAACTTTGCACACGCCTCAGAAGTGGCGAAAATTTACGTTTATTATAGGCTTCAGAAGTGGGCGTGGCAAAATGACTCGACAGCGCCACCTATGCGCATGTGACGGACTAGCCCCCGAGCTACGAATCACACACACGCACGAAAATTGGCACACACCTCAAACATGCCAAACCATACAAAAAAGTCTCTTGGAGCGAAGCCTCAAACCCAACAGGAAGTTGGATATTTTTGACTTCCTGCGGTGAAAAAGTGGCGTTTTTGCCATTTCCAGGCGTTGTATTTGAACGAACTCCTCCTAGGGATTTTATCCGATCAACACCAAAATTGGGTTTTGTCATCTAAAGGCCTTGGCGATGTTAAATTGCGAAGCTTTAGAGTTTTCGGCGAAGGGCGTGTCCGTGGCGGCCTGGCAAACTTTGACGATTCGCCATGAAACAGGAAGTTGCTATAACTCGGGCATGCATTATCCGATATGCCTCAAAATTCACACGTATGATAACCGTCCTGACCTGAACACATTTACATGCCAATATCCAGTTATAGTTATAGCGCCGCCTGGTGGCAACAGGAAGTGACGTGTTTTACAGCATAACAAACTCCTCGCACAAATTTTATCGTATCAGCACCAAATTTGGGTGGTGTTATCTGAAAGCTTTAGCGATGATATATTGTGAAGATCTAAAGTTTTCACCGAGGGGCGTGTCCGTGATGGACTGACAAACATCAACGCTTCGCCATGGAACAGGAAGTACTTATAACTCATTCACACAATGTCCGATCAGCCCGAAACTTCACATGGTTGATAAGAGTCCTCTCCTGAAGACATCTATATGCCAATATCCAGTTACTGTTATAGCGCCACCTGCTGGCAACAGGAAATCACTTATAACTCAGCCAAACAATGTCCGATCTGCCTGAAAAATCACATGTTCGATAAGGGTCCTCTCCTGAAGACATCTACATGCAAATATTGAGTCACAGTCATAGCGCCACCTGCTGGCAGAAGGTAGTTTGGCTTATAACTCAACCACACAAAGTCCGATCTGCCTGAAACTTCACATGGGTAATAAAGTTCCTCTCCTGAACACATCTACATGCCAAAATCCAGTTACAGTTATAGCGCCACCAGCTGGCAGAAGGTAGTTTGGCTTATAACTCAACCACACAAAGTCCGTTCTGCCTGAAACTTCACATGGTTGATAAAAGTCCTCTCCTGAAGACATCTACATGCCAATGTTGAGTCACAGTTATAGCGCCACCTGCTGGCAGAAGATATTTTGGCTTATAACTCAACCACACAATGTCCGATCTGCCTGAAACTTCACATGGGTAATAAAGTTCCTCTCCTGAAGACATCTACATGCCAATATTGAGTAACAGTCATAGCGCCACGTGCTGACAGGAGGAAATTTGGCATAAATCGGTAATTTTTCTCAGGTATTTTTACACATCAGCTTCAATTAATATTGTTCGCTGTTCTCTGTCATCTTGAGACCCCCGGGCGGCGGTGAGCCGGGGTGCGAGGTCCCTATCATCGCTGCTTGCAGCTTTAATTAGTATTATTATTAGCGTAATATCTAAGTCCCTATACTGTCAATATGTACAGTCTAAAGGCCCGTGCACACCGAGACATTTTTTGCTTGCGTTTTCCGTCGACTTTTAATGCCTCGTGACTAAATAAAGAGCGGCAATGTGATTGTGCACACCAACACGCAAAACGGCAGGCGCAAAAGCGCCATTTAAAAAAAACGCCTCATGCTGACTTCTCCACCAATCAGATTGGCACTTTTGTTCACGTGCACGGAGCTGCTGAATTTACAGTAAACAGCACTTGGAGGCGCTCAAGCGCAACACTGTCAATGTGAGCGCACATTGAAGAAGATGCCCAGAGGCGATATGAACGTGGAGCTGCTTATTGCACTGGTGAACAATAATCATTTCTTCATCGCTAGAGCTGGAGCTGCTACTTGAACCATCCAAACCATAACAAAAAGTGTGTCAACTTTGTCTTCTTCTTCTGTGTTACAAGCAGGTGTCAGAAGCTTAAAGTTGTTTAGCGCCATCTAATGTCAAGGAGTGATTTTGCATACTCTTCTGCTCAACGCCTGTGAAAATCGCTTGGGTTTGAATCCAGAAAAACGTCTTGGAAAAACGCTGACGATAAACGCAAAGGAAAAGCGTCCCGGTCTGTACGACCCTTAACACTGTGACACGACAATATTCCAGCAACAAGCAATGTGCCTGTCTGCACCAAAAGCGATGCGACATGACAGAAACATTTAAATACCAGCCGCTGCACTCCCAACCAAATGATAAAGGCTTTGTAGGAAACTCAGAAACCAAAACCAGGAGACCCTTGACTTCAAGAATAATTCTTTTATGAGAACATGCTTGTTGTGCTGCAGTCGTGTATATTAATGTGTATATCCCTTTAACTCCCCCACCAAGAAAAAGGGTTTTGAATTTCATCACATCTTAACTCCTAATGTCACTAGTTAACACACTCAATGCATTTTTAACACATCCCATAATTTCTAAAATATCAACCTCAACCAAATGGTTGATCTGTCGGTTTATGGTAAAAGTACCGCAATTAATACATATACTATGAAAAATCTGAAAATATGAAGTGCAAGACCAAATTATTTTAAAATATTAATCAAAATAAAACATTTTGAATACTAAATCATTTTTATATTTTGAAGCATGCCTTAAAATATTTTAGATTCTCATTTAACATGTTCTCTTGTTGTTGTTGTTGTTTGTTTTTTTTTTTACAATAAAACCAAAATCAAGTGTAGTAGTGCAACAGAATTATGTTTGTTTGATTTTTTTTTTGTAAACCAACAATGCAGTGTAGTTTAACCATTATAACCGTCATTCTTTACATGATTTTAACAGTCATTATTTAAAACAGTCATTCTTTAAATGACTTAATTCATTTATTTTCTTTTCGGCTTAGTCCCTTTATTAATCAGGGGTCACCACAGCGGAATGAACCACCAACTTATCCAGCATATGTTTTACACAGTGGATGCCCTTCCAGCTGCAACCCAATTCTGGGAAACACCCATACACTCTTATATTCACTACAGACAATTTAGCTTATTCAATTCACCTATAACGCAGGTCTTTGGGCTGTGGGGGAAACCGTAGCACCCGGAGGAAACCCACGCGAACATTGAGAGAACATGCAAACTCCACACAGAAATGCCAACTGACCCAGCCGGGGCTCTAAAAATCGACCTTCTTGCTGTGAGGCGATCATGCTACCCACTGCGCCACCGTGCTGACTTAATAACAGTCATTATTTAAAACAGTCAAAATATGGTCAACCATTTAGTAGAGCAGGCAAGGCAAGGTGAAAGACAAACTTATGCAGAAAGTGATATTAATTCCTGCCAGTGTTTTCATATACATTAACATTACGTTAAACCCATAAAATCAAAATATAAATACCAGTCTGTCACTTTTTTTCCAAGTATAATTCAAATTTAGCCAATATTTTTCATCATTCATATTGGAGTTTGAGCATCAGGCACTGACATGAGCTGCTGGAGTGTCAGAGCAGAGCTCATTAATATTCACGACTGTTCCAAATATAGTCAAAACCATCCATCTCATATTAGGGCCAATTCATTCAATCATTCATTTTCTTTTCGGCTTAGTCCCTCTAGGGGTTGCCACAGCGGAATGAACTGCCAACTTATCCAGCATATGTTTGAGATGCCCTTCCAGCCGCAACCGCAACACTAGGAAACACCCAAACACTCTCATTCACACCAGTGGTGTAGTCGGGGCTATACGCACGTATACTCAGTATGCCTACTTTTTTCCATGAGCTGTTTGGGTATTACGACTTCTGAGGATCAATAATTGCACATACCCTCTATATATTCCAACGAAATCTCACGGCCAATTCGTAACTTTTTGATTTAGTGGCTAATTCGTATAAATTCGTACGATCTAATTCGTACAAATTAGTACGATTTGCTCATCACCCAATGACGGTTGGGTTAGGGGTGGGGTTAGGTGCCACGCCTCCTTTTTAAAATCGTACATTTTTGTACGACTGAACTCGTACAAATTCGTACGAATTAGCCACTAAACCACTAAATACTTACGTTTCCTCGTGAGATAAGGCTGGTATACTTGTATACTTGTTTTGCTGATTAAACTTCCCTAATTTATGTGTATTCGTGTCCTCTTTAACTGTATACCAAATGTTTTTTTGAAAACCTAAAACTTTTGCGATTACCTCATGATCTGTACACTACTAAATGATCGCCTTAGTCTCTTTTCATTTAATCAGCAAACCTGTTCAGAGAGAGAGCACAAGGTGTGTGTTTATCGATAGATTGTTATAATATCTGCATATATTTGCAGTTCTTTGCCAACAGTTGGCTTTTACCCAGGTTTTACCACAGCTTAATACACTTAGCCAATCTCTGGGTCTGCTGGGAGCACTATTAGCATAAATCATTGAATACGATTAGACTATTAGCATCTCTTTTTAAAATAAATAAATTTGTTGAAATACTTTTCATTTTTAATGGATAGTCCCCCTCAAAAAAGGAAAATTGTCATCATTTATTCAGCCTTTGCTTGGTCAAAATTAGTTTGTCTTTTTTTAATTCTGTTTAACACAGAAGATATTTTGAAGAAGGCTGAACACCTGTAACCATTGACTTCCATAGTATTTATTTTTCCTTCTATGGAAGTCAATAGTTACAGGTAACTTATGTTAAATAAATAAATAAATAAATATTGCTAATGAATTAGTTTCGTCGTTTCTTTGCCTACTTTGAAAATTTGGGTTGGGTGGGTAATAGTACACCACTTTTTTTTAGGACTACACCACTGATTCACACCCATACACTACGGACAATTCAGCCTACCCAATTCACCTGTAACGCATGTCTTTGGACTTGTAGGGGAAACCAGAGCACCTGGAGGAAACCTACGCGAACACGGGGAGAACATGCAAACTCCACACAGAAATGCCAACTGACCCAGCCAAGGCTCAAACCAGCGAGCTTCTTGCTGTGAGGCGATCGTGCTACCCACTGCGCCACCGTGACACCATGAACTTGTAAAACTGTTTCTAGAGATGCACTTCACTGATCCACATACATGTACGAAGCCACATACTTTCTATGTGAATATCAAAGAACAATCAAACATGTTGTATCAATGCATTCTATGGCACCATTGAAAAGTTATCAGATTGTCTGTCAAGGTAAGCTAAGAAAACAAAGTATACACAGTATGAAAAGTCTGCCTATACAGTATGCGCGTATTATGCTTCTATGGACTCCTGTTGTGAAATGTATTCCACCAACAGTGTAGCATATGCTAACATAGGTGTTTGACATAATTTTTTGACAGAGCGAGATATTTTAGAGAAGATCTAGTAGACAGCTTTTGATTATAGCCTCAGCTCACTCAACGGCATGAAAACAGCAATGCAGCGGTTTGTCACTCTTTCCTGGAAAAGCTACAGTATTTTCAAGCTACTCAAAATAACAGTTTTAGTTACTTGTCACTACTGCAGATCACAGACGGCACTACACAGCAAGCATGTTATGTGTTTAAAAGACATCTAATAGACATCTAGACATAGACGTCTTAACAAACACAAGGTTAAAAACTGGCTTTCAGTGAAAATCTAATAGACATCTAACAAACATCAAATTAACAGGAATGATTTATAGACATGTCAAGTCTGTCTGATCAGTTTATTTGATGACTAGTCTACTTTTGGATTATTGTTAGAAGTCTAGGGCTTAGTCCTGATGTTGGCAAATGTTTTATTTACCACTCATTTTATTCTCATTCATGGTCTGTTTTGTTCACTGATAACAACAATAAAATGTACAGTCTGCTCTAGATTGAGTCTCACAAGCCATATTTTAAAAACGGAAAAAGGTATGGCACATATTTGCTCTACAGAGATGTGATGTAGATGTAACAGACAGCTTAATGGAGAGTGCAAGTAAGGCCTGAAAATATGGCAAGCCGTTTTGACTTTTATTCATTCTCAGGATATGTATTCTTGATATCAACAATTCAATTCTTGATATCAAAAAAAGTAATTGTTGATATCAATATTACATTTCCACTAGTAACAATGTTAATTATTGATATCAACAATTCAATTTCACTAATTAAAATGTTCATTCTTGATATCAGGAACTGAATTTCAACTAGTAAGAATTATAGTTCTTGATATCTGTAATTGTATTTTCACTAGTTAAAAGTCTCCATAGGCTGCTATTCAAATTTAATTGTTGATATCAAGAATTGGTTTCTTACTAGTTGAAATGTCAATTTTACATATCAGAAATACAATTCTTACTAGTAAAAGCATTTATTGTTGATATCAGTTGTCATATGGATACTAGTGCAAATGTCAATTCCTTATATCAAGAACTTAATTTGACTAGTTGAAATGTTAATTCTTGATATCTGCAATTATATTTTAACATGTTACATTTGTTATTTCTGATATCTTAAAATGTATTTCTGATATCAACAATTAGGGAATTAATTTTTGATATCTAAAATGACTAATTTCACTAGTAACAATTATATATATGATATCAGAAATTAACATTGTCACTAGTGACAAACCAATTGTTGATATCAAAAATGAAAATCTTTACTAGTTGAAAAGTATTTCTTGATATCAACAATTTAATTCCTGATATCAACAATTAAATTATTGATATCAACAATTACATTTTTTCATATCAACAATTAAATTATTGATATCAAGAATTGCATTTCAACTAGTAAGAAATACATTCTTGATATCAACAATTTAATTTGAATGGCAGTCTATGGTGACTTTTAACTAGTGAAAATTGAATTGTTGATATCAAGAATTTACATTTTTGATATCAAGAATTGAATTGTTGATATCAAGAATACATATCCTGAGAATGAATAAAAGTCAAAACGGCTTGCCATACTGAAAAAGATATATAACGTGTACTGCTTTTTCAAAAATTGACTACTTGGAAGATGTACATTTTCAATCATTTAAATATATCAAGTATACTTTATTGGCCAAATACACCTAACAGTGCATTTTACATGAATGTGTCAGCCTGTAGGTCTCTTTGACAGGTCATATCCTTAATATTTGATATCATCTCGCTAATGCTAGAATAATAAACTTACCACATGATCGATATATGCATACTTGCAGATGATCAATTATGCATGTATGATGTACACATGATTTATTCATTTTTGTAATTCATTTTAATATGTCCCAGCTGCTCCTACAAATTCAAAAAGGAAGGAATTAAAAATTCATTATATTAGCCGAGCACATAAAGTCATCATGTCGTAAAACCCGGAGTTAAATCAGACTAAATTTGGTTTGAGAGATATTCCCAGCATTCATGTCCTGAAATAATGTGCAAATCACCAAAGACTGCAGTCAAGTGCATTGTCTTTGTTGATTTATTTTTATTTGATTGTTGATATTTTGAATTTACCACTGCTGAAACAAATAAATGCTCATTTTGGAGGTTTTTTAGGTTTAGATTAATTGCAGTTTTACCTCCTGCACCAACTTACATCAGGTTTGTAAAACTTTGCAGATTGGTGACAGACTTTTACAGCTATAACCACAGTGTTTGTTCACCACATCTGTACCAGAACACAATTGCTCAAATAAATGCCTATGCTACAAATGTACTATGTTTGGGGCAGTCAACCTTCAAATGCCTTTATTGTTGTTGGCAAACGGTTGCTACAGACACTAGATGACATTTCGCCATTGGGAAATCGAGTACATCAAGGGCATTAAATGATAGAGGTCTTATTTATTTAAAACAGCCTGCAAAATATGAGACTATGAAATTTACAATCAGGGCAACACTTTAGTTTAAGTATCAATTCCCACTGTTAACTACTGGTTTATTACCTGCTTAAGATATTGCCTGTTAATTAGTACCTATAAAGTTTGAACTTATACTTTAAACCATCATTAAACCTAGCAATACCACCAAACCTGCCCTTAACCATAAGTGTTGTGCAATACAATATAAACTTACTTACTTGTTTGTTTATTTGTTTATTTATTTATAGTTAAGGCCACTTAATATAAAGTGGGACCAAATAAACTGAATATTTATTCAAGTAGAAAATGGGTATTTTAAATTTTAATGATATGAAATAAAACATTACTAAAAGTATAATGGTACACTAAAATGATGGTTTGGTTTTGAAGTCACAACAGTCTGTCTCTTTTCTTTTAATTCTTTTAAGTGAATGTGTTTCTGACTTTAAGGGAAACCTATTTTGCCCTTTTTTACAAGATGTAAAGTAAGTCTCTGATGTCCCTACAGTGTGTATGTGAAGCTCAAAATACCACACAATTAATATTTTATAACTCTTTAAACTTGCCCCTTTTAAGCTTTGATCCTAATTGTGTCGTTTTGGTTACTGTCACTTTAAATTTAAATGATATTCGCCATCAAGACCAAGCTGTGGATTACTTCAGAAGATCAGCGCCATCAGGCGAAGCATTATCCGGAGGATGATAATGTGTAGAACAGCCATAAATGAGGTTTGTGTCGTGATCTTGTTCCTTTTGAATGCACATTAGATTGAGCAACCTGAAAATATGCAGATTTTGTTTGATTAGGACGTTTAGAAACTAAACATAGTTCAGTTGTTGTTTAATTTTATTAGTGATTCCAAATATGTAATGTAATCATAAGCTTAGCAAACAGTTTTGGAGAATTCGATGTTTCCCCATTCAGACAGAATGCCCGAGCATACTGCCTGAGAGGCATTTCAAAGATGGCCGCAGAGTTAGATGACTTGCCTTAAAGGGACTTTGATTAAGTGAAGATTATTTATAAACTAATTTCAAGAGGATCACGTGCTTATGATTGCTTGCGGATGGTCAAATTATTATCCAATTTTGGATTCACCAATCAGATGATTCCTAAGCCACTATAAATACCCTAAGTTCCATATAACAGCCATCTTCGTTATGAAGAACACCCCCCTTCCTTCCACTCCTACTCCTCCTCCTTTCCTAGATGGGTGGCACGGTGGCCCAGTGGTTATCAATGTTGCCTCACAGCAAGAACATCACTGGTTCTAGTCCTTACCAAGCTAGCCGATGTTTCTGTGCGGAGTTTACACATTCTCACCATGCTCGCGTGAATTTCCCGCAGGTTCCCCGGTTTCCTCCCACTGTCCAAAAACATGCAACTTAAGTTAATTGACTAATCCAAATCGGCACCATAGACGTGCTCCTAGTAAGTAGTTATCTCTTAAGAGCAATCACTATCTGTTCATTAGCTACTACAGAAGGGGAGTTCTCGAGATCTACCTGAGCTCAAACTCCCCTCTCGCCTTGCAAACGGGAGGGAGCCCCGGGCTCGAGGATCTTATGAGCTCAGGGCTCTCTCCCGGGACAGCATGCCAATCAAGCTTTATAATCAATCATCAGATAAGTGTGCACCCTTGAAACCCCTTATAAATGTGATTTTTGCATAATATGTCCTCTTTAAATAAATTTAGTTACAGTTAAAAAAAGTAAGCCTTTTGAACTATGTCACCACATTATTTTCAACAGCATTTATTGTTTGATAAAATGCACAGAATTTCAAATATATTGTTTACAAAATATAAAAGATCTCTGGCCCCCCAGAAGTAACAAAAACTGAAATACATTTGTTTGGTACACAGTCCCTATAGTCTTCGAATAGAACATTGTGTATCTCCAAATTCTGGGTCACAAAAACATTAGCACAGTAGACTTTACCACATGAAGAATTCAATCTTTTCTCAGAGTAAATAAATAAATACTGGCAGGCGTCTCTGTGACCTACATTTAGCTTCATTCAAATAAGCAAGATCAGAGTCTCTACCCCTGTGAAGGCAGACGGAGATGTATTGAGGCACATTCAAAATGATATTTTCACACACATACACAAACAAACAATGATAATTTTCAGAAGCATAACCATCATAGCAAATAAACTTGATTCGGAGAATATTAAGCTTTTATAGTTAGGCTTTAGGGTTTTTTATATTCTAATTAACTCCCTATTATTGTAAGCTGGTGCATGTCGTCAGTGATGTGTAGCTTGAACGTAACTTTAAAAGAATATGTTGCAACTGTGCGCAATATTGTCCCCACCAAAGCTCTACAATGGCTACATGGACACCTGGCATTCACTAAAAGAATTTGATTATGTGTTAACATAAACATGCCACAGACAACGGCTTCATGAAATTAAACCGGAGAGGCACCAGGAAGCTTTCAGCCCATAATGTGCTTTTGCACTCCCAGTTTTAATAGCCAGGGAACATACAGTAAGTGATTTCAAAGTGTATGTATATGAATTTTTAAATATGGCGCATGAAAAGAATATGCGATGTTTACTGTACTATTAAGCAAAAAAGCAGCAGTGATGTATCTTTATGTTGTTTCAATTCACCGTCATGCTGTTTTAAAATATTCCGCAGCTAGTAATAAAATGACACAAAAGAGGTATGTTTGCAAATGATTCACTCTATTCGGTCAGAAAGGATTGAAAAAAATGTTTACTTTTTGCTTAGTTTCCCTCATTCATACTATGTTTTAAATGTTTGACTCATTCAGACACTTCATTCACACAAGTCAAATATATTTTCTACCCACTTTTTACACTAATCATAACTAAAATTGTAAATGATTTACTTTGGTATACACAAACGTCTGGAAGTGTGCACTCAGTTTGGCTTCATTTATACATTACAAATTGTTGGTTTCTCATGCAAAAATGACATGATCATTTATAATAGAGAAAACAAATAAGATGCTGAATTAAGCCCGGCTTACACTCTGAGATTTTTTAATACCCCTTTATGGTTGTAGCTTGTCAGACTGTAAGAGTTTGCCAGACTGAACAACAATCAAGATGTGCCAAACAGACACACAAGACTCTTCTGGAGTTTGAAATCATCAATTAATAATACGTACACTAATCTGTGCTTTAAAAAGATTCCTCACATCCAACATAAGGGCCCTATCATACACCCGGCACAATAAGGCGCAAGACCTGTTTGCCCCAAAGTGTTGCTTTTTTCTTTAGACCAACGCAACCTTAATTTCCCGTTTTCCGTCATGTTGTTTAAATAGCAAATCCATTTGCGCCACTTTGTAGCCTCATGGGTGTTTTGGCCTAGAAAAGAGATGAATTAAAGAGCCCCTATTATGGGTTTTTGAGAATGACCTTCCATGTAGTGTGTAACACAGCTCTAAGTGAAGTGAAATATCCAGCTAAAGCTTAAAGGTGCAGTATGTAAGTTTGACACCCAGTGGTTGAACTAGGTATTGCACTCCTGGATCATAATAAAAGTACGCTAGGATGCCAGATTGTGTACAGGAGCGAGTGATTTAAACTGTGTTCTAAATAAAAGCAACGACACGCGATAGAGGGAATATTTTCCATATTAAAAGGAGTTTTTGTCCTAACCAACACCTCGAATTGATATATTAGAAATGGCTTCTATTTCTCACAGCTGAACAACAGAAACCTATGACAGCTAGATCACCTCAGGTAAGCCTTGTGTGCTTTATTCTGTGCTAAATGCTAACAATGCGAGTTTGAATGCATTTTACATGGCATTTGTTGCCATATACTGAAAGCAGAAAGTTCACCTCAGATCTGGAAAATACAATAAACCGTCTGAAATTGAACTTTAGAACTAAACACATATGAGTGATTCAGCATCTACATTGATGTTAAAGTGGGTTAACATGTATTAAATAGATTCTAAACCTTACCGTTTCGTGAGCGAGTGCATATTCTGTGCTTCTGAAAGGCTGTATTTACATTTCTGCCGTGTTTCGTCTGGTGCAAACAGCCAAATAGCTGATCACTGCCTCTCTCGTCACAGCGTGTTGTTAGGACACGCGGTTACAATGTAACCTGCTCACTTAATGTTTACGTTCGTAATATTTATGTAATTTGCTAATTAATAACCTCATGTGGAACTGCATCTGTCTCCCATACTGTTCTTTTTGGTCACGGACGCATGCTTTCAGAGTCTTTCTGAATGAATGAATGAAATACGCTGTTTTCCAACAAGGCAACCCAGGGTGCTGACATATAATTGGCTAAACTGGCATCGTGCATATGAAATTTATATAAATAAAGACAGCGTTCCGGCACGGAAAACCCATTTTCAAAGCAGAATATCTGACTTCAGCATTGTTTTTCAGTTAAACAAGTATGTTCACTTGGGATGTTTCTTAAATATCTGCACACATATTATGGTATTTTTATGCTTTAGAAGAGTCAAAAACTTACATACAGCACCTTTAAATCTGAAAGTGGACAGTTTTTAAAACTATTGATTCATCTAAAAAAGAGTCGACTCATAGTGGTTTAAACGAATCGTCTTGATAACGAGTCTTCAGCCGTTTCGGCGTGACGCCGATACGAAACATAATGGTTGTGCGCGCAACTTTAAACCTGCGGCCCCGCCCACTAACACAGAAGGAAAGACAGACAGATCCTGAAGTCATGAGTCATGAAGACGCCGTGCTTACCTGGATATTATTGAAAGTGTGAGGGAAAGGAGAGGTTCAGAAATCTGCACGTTTACAATGAGCGATCTATCAGTACACAGCTCATGGATTAGTTTCTTCATCCATCTTGTAATGGACAGACAATACACCAGGGGTGCGGACAAAATAAGGACGCTGGGCTTCGACTGGTGGGGGATAAGATCCTTAGCAGACACTTGAGGGTTGGTTATTTTTGTGCAAAGCAGAGTACAGGTAAGCCCTGAGAACATATAAGACTTACACATATCGCGACTAAAACCACGCTAAAAATGCGACGCGTGCCGCTTTCTTTGTGGATTTAAACGTGTTTGTGAGCTTGCAATCCTGTCGGTTGTCATTGCTATGGCTACCGTCAGCTGTTCTTACACACGTGCAGCGGTCAAGGTTCAGAATAGTTCAGCTTTTGCCACTGTGTGGATTAATACTGAATGAGTCATTGTTAATAATAGAGCAATATGCTGGTGTTTAACTGCACTGCTTTAATGCACTCATGCACACACAAAAAATCCGGGAGACTGGGAAAGCAAGGACCAGGAGGGAGGGGGTGGGTGTCCCAGATGAAAGTGAGAACCGGGGGAGTTCGCGAACGGCGCCCTCACTATTCTATGGACGCGCCGGCCCTGATAACACTGGTGAGAACCGGGTACTGTATACTATGGTGTTAGTAACTAATGTGAAGTTGTTTCTTTAATATACAATCTATGTATTCTGTTTTTGAATGTTTCAGTTTTTGAATGGACTTTTATTTTTGTGTTGTGTCCTCCGGGGGAGGGTAATGTGTGTGTGAAAAAAGAGCAGGTAGAGCAGTGTTGCCAGATTGGGCGGTTTCCTGCTTAATTGGACTGTTTTTAAGCCGATTGTGCTGGTATAAACATTTATCGTGTTTTTCGCGACCATCACAACCGTGTTTTCCAGATGAGTGGGCGGGTTTTTTTGCATTTCGGCAGGTTTGGATAGTTTTTGGGCTGGAATCAGTCAGCTACATCTGGCAACACTGAGGTAGAGTGTGACGGGCTAGGAGACTCGTGTCGATCTCCTCCCCAGTTCTTGGAGTTTTTGCTCAATAAAATAGTTAGTCGTTGGTAATTTCAAGTCCATCGCCTGTATTTACATGCACCCACTGCCAAAATCCACGCCTTACACTAATATGAAGCGTGTATGCACTCTGACTACTACATTGTTGATAAGCTGTGCCACTCTGTCACTCTGTCTCGTGCTGAAGGCTGTCAGTGTCGACCAATCGCAACAGGCTGTCATTGGTCCAATCAGCGCAGATTAGCTTCGCGCTAAGGAGGGGTTTGGGAACAAATGAATCGCTGAACGATTCATATGGGAGTCGTTGGGATAACTAGGTAAAAATAAATGCAGATTATAAGACCATGAAAGTGTTTTTTGACCTTGGATGGAGATCAGCCTGTTGTTGGAGACCCTTACAACCAAAATATGACCCTATTTAATGTATAATAGGGGCTCTTTAAGGTGCATTGTTGGAGCGTTGCTATTTTGAGGAACTAAAATAGACTGGGCAATAGACCAGCTGAAAGCAGGTCTAAAGTCCAGCGCAGAGTAAAAGTAAGAATAAAAGTCCGCCATTTAAATAGCAAATGCGCCATGGCGTGACGCAACTGGCTCTTAAAGGGAATGGGAGATGAGACCCTGATTGGTTTATTCTCAAAACACACCCATAACTCATTAAGAGAATAAGATCAATCCTGTTAGACCATGCGCCACGGCGCAGAGCCTATTTTTCCATCCTTAAAATTGCAAAAGTGCCCCCACAGCGCCCCCTCTGTTCAAAAGAATGTATTCCGATTCATTCAACATTTCTACTGATTTGAATCGTCACATATTTGAATCGATTTTCAACCGACTCATGGTGAATCGTTACATTCCTACTGCCAATACGTAAAATACTTACCTTTCCTCATGAGATTTGGCTTTAGATGAATACTTATCTACATTCCTTAGTAGGAAACCATTTTTTTCCATTTGTCATTTGCCAATGGCACAGTAGCTCCTTATTGTACAAGCTAACTTTTCGTCCGAATCCAAAACAGTTAATAAAATATCAGAATGTGGGTTATTGATGGGGGCTTGTGCACTAGTTCTGACACAAGGCTAACAGGCACTCCAAATTGTGTATTCTGGTAAGTGCAGATTTAGCTTTTATACTGTTGACCTACAAAACTTGCTGAAGCTGATTAACCAAGGAAGACTGTTAGTTAAGCTTGTTAAGAAGCCCCATGCTGGTCTTTTCAGTCTCAGTATTATCAGTATTATCCTCCTTGAATAAAAATGCTTATGTTTATCCACAGATTGTCTTCACAAATCTCAATTACAGCATCAAGCACTGACTCAAGCTTCAGTCACATAATACTTCATGTCTAGCAGCGAATTGCCTTGCACATTTCCTCAATGTCTATGAACAGGTTAAATGTGTGCTCCTGCATCCTCTTGATCCGCAGCCTCTGAAACACACAGGATGTGCGGCTCAGGAACAAAGAGCAGGGGTGGGATCGGGGCAGGTGGGAGGGGGACTGGGGAAGGAAGCGGAAAGGATAGATGACAAGCCCTCTCTGTTTAGCACGCTAAGCATGACTGCCGTGCCTGCTTCTGTCCGTCTTACGTATGCAAGTCTTCATTCTACTGACTAGCTGGACATCACCATTCATTCCAACTAGAAGGAGAGTGTAGAAAACACTTGTACACCATCCTTATAATCAAGACTGGGAATGATCATGATAAACTAGAGCAGGTCCGCAGCATTGTCATAACCCAATTTGGCACTCAATAGACCTCATGTATGGGGACTTTTCATTTTGAATAAGCCTGCCCAGGTGCTTTTGGTGAACTGTCATGCCATTATTATTATTAAAAAGAAAAAAAAGAGTTTGGTTTGTTTAAAATCAATGATCATCACTGCTTGATTGAGATACAATATAAAGTGGGTATCACACTTGTCTAAAAAGAACTTAATTAAATTCCACCATTCTTAAACTATGATTATTTGATATGAAAAAAAAAAAATTATTTTACCACAGAATTTTCAATCAATTTTCTGCCCTCGCCTGCTGCTCCGGATGGTGCTTGCATTTAAATGGTCTTTCATCTCATTTTTAAGCTTGAACAACTAAAGGAATGCCTAAGTGTCTTTATCTTACTATATTTTGATGATATTACTGTAAATATGCCATAAAAGGAACCTTATCAGATTGAAAATAGTTACTTCAACCTTTAACTGGAAGTTTATCAGTGGCGGTATTTTTATTTTGAAAAACACTTCCATGCATAAACCCATTGTCCTGACCTTGGGACAAGAAAAGCTGTATTAGCCACTGTAGCTACAGCACTTGCAAGCATAACGCCCCTGCATCTGCTTACAGTTTTTCTCAGTGGCTTTGGTGCATTTCTCACAACACTATTTACATTTGCACAACAGTTAATGCATTTCTCAAAACAATTAGTGCAAACTGCAAAACCTAGTTGATAACCTGCAAAAGCGTGTCACTTGCTCAAAATGGAGAGCTCATTCCTCAAAAGCAAGTATTGATGTCAATGAAAGTGTCAATGTCATCAAAATGAAAAGTCCTGCCACCATTGTTTATGAACATGATAGTCAGATGGTTTTGTCATGTTTTCATTATGACACTTTACTCTGGACATTTTTTCCAATGCAAAACAAAAGTCAGATTTTAATGACACTTTCTGAAAATGCTCAAGGCAGGACTATATACTTTTTACACAGCCATTCGAAAACTACAGTAAAGTTAGACATCACTGCATTAGTGAGGTATCTGAGTACAAGACACTGAATATGTGTGTTTCACATTTTTACTGCATTTGCTCTTTACAAGTCTAATTTATTTACAGCATTGGGCAAAAGAATAAACACACCCTTATTTACAACAAACATAAACTTCCTCTGGGTGGAGCTGTGCACAACTGTAAACAATACTGTAGTACATATTAGAACTGAACCTACAACATACACAGGTCTGTAAATCATTCATCAAATTGTTCAATTTAGAAGACATTTTCAGAAAAAAAAGATTTACAGTTTTTTAAATAAAATTTGCTTGACAGGTTTTGATAACTAGTTCAACATTTTTTTACGCAATGACTCAAGTAATGAAATGAGGACTATTACTTTAGTATGGAATGACTATTCAGCATTCACAAGTTTGGTTAATTTTGACTAACATGACATAAGCAAATGATAATGTTTCAAACAGCAGAGAGTTGTATGAAAGCAATGGATGCATGTCCAAAAGCATTTGCAATTTGTTGGAAGGAATGAGAAACTGCTACTATGATGTGCACAAATGACTAATTGTTTTGAGAAATGCAATAACTGCTGTGCAAATGTAAATAGTGTTGTGGGAAATGCACCAAAGCCACTGAGAAAAACTGAATTTGGATATGTGGCTTTACAATGACAGCTGATACTTCACGTTTTATTGCCTGTATCCACTTTTGTGTCCTTAAACAGCCATTGTTTCGGAGTTGACAGTTTATAAAAAGGTAGTTCTCTTTTGTTTTTTTAGCTTGTGTAATGTACACCTTGTCACATAGCAGCTTTTATTTGTTGTTCTATTTTTTTGTTTTAAGTCAGAAGTGATGATGCAGCTTCTCGCAATAGAAAGTCAATGGAGAGTTTTGGATTGTTTCCACCCCGGTGGGTGTGGCTTTTGAATTATTACACATTGCACTCTGTCTCTATGATAATTCTACATCCTTGGGCTGCGTCCGAAATTGCATACTTTCATACTATATAGTACGCTAAAAATAGTATGCGAGCCGAGTAGTATGTTCGAACTCATAGAATTCGAAAATCAGTATGTGTGAAGTACCCGGATGACTTACGACTTCTGACGTAGTACGTCCGAGTTCCATTCATACTCCTCACATTCAGGCGTCCAGAGTGATTTTGCGAGCCCTTTTACTCACTCTGCAAGAGTACAGTTCTTGAAGTGTAGGAAGGGTAGTGCCAGTGATTCGTTCAGCAGTCCGGACTATTCGCTGTAGTCTACGGAGGTCAGTTTTGGCAGCTGAGCTGAACCAAACGGTGATTGAAGTGCAGAGGATGGATTGGATGACAGCTGAGTAGAACTGTACGAGCAGCTCCTGTGGCAGGTTGAACTTCCTCAGCTGACGAAGTCTCTGCTGGGCTTTCTTCACAATAGAGTCTATATGAATGTCCCACTTCAGATCCTGAGAGATGGTGGTGCCCAGGAACCTGAATGACTCTACTGCCGCTACAATGCTGTTCATGATAGTGAGTGAGGGGAGTGCAGGGGGGTTTCTTCTAAAGTCCACTATCATCTCCACTGTTTTGAGCGTATTCAGCTCCATGTTGTTGTATCTGCACCATAAAGCCATCCGCTCCACCTCCTGTCTGTATTTCTGGCGAGATTCTTAAGTGCGCATGGGATGGATGCTACGCTATCCCATAATGCACCGCAAGAAATTCATGAATGGGAGTGAAGCGACGCAACTCACGTGATCATGACAAAATGGCAGACGTAGTACGTCCGAGTTCCATTCATACTGCTCACATTCATACTGTATAGAACAAACTTTTCTAAAGGTCGAGTAGTACGTTTAAATTCAAATGCAGTACCTACTGAGTAGTAGGCGGTTTCGGGCGCAGCCTTGGTTACAGAATAGAAGTGTACAACTGGAAGATCAGTGTTGCTCCATTCATTAATTTTCCTTCGGTTTAGTCTCTATTTCAGAGGTTGCCACAGCAGAATAAACTATTCCAGCATATGTTTTTATGTAGCGGATGCCCTACCAGCGGCAACCCAGTATTGGGAAACACCCATACACACTAATTCACACACACACACAATTTAGTTTATTTGTCTTTGGACTGTGGGGGAAACTGAAGCACCAGGAAGAACCCACGCCAACACGGGGAGAACATGCAAACTCCACACAGAAACATCAACTGGCCCAGCCGGGACTCAACCCAGAGACCTTCTTAAGCCTGGTTTATACTTTTGCGTCGAGTGATCGGCGTGACCCATGGCGCATGCTTTGTGCGTTGCTGTGCATTTATACTTCTGCGTGCTGTTTGTGTTGCTCTGCAGTAACACTTCTGAAATGCTAGCTGGCACTGAGTTTTTTTTTGTTTTTTCTGAACACTACCTTAATGTACAAGTGGCTCAAACTCACTCATTTTGAGGTGGGAACTGGCGGACATGCAACAACTTTAATCATAAGGTAAACACAAAACAAAACTTTCCACCTAGAGCTCCTTCATGGGACTCTACACTTGTAAACACTCGCTCCAACGGGTTCGCACGGCTCTCAGTCACACCCACACTTGTCAGCGCTATCAAGCTGACCAATGACCTATGCATCGTTACGATGTGTAGTTACATTTTTTGAGAGGTGCACGTCCGCTATACAGGCTATACGACCGCGTGAAGGCTTAATCCAGAAATATAAATCAGCCTTTACTGTAAGGTGATAGTTCTTACCACTGTGCCGCCCATGTTCATCCATCAGACTCTTATTACTTCTTATGTTTTATGTGTTTACTATATGGGATTTTCTTTTTTCCAACAAACAGGGTAACAGGTAACAAGTAACTCAAATAAACCCCCTAAGGCCATGTCCACACCTGCAGTACACGGGGAGTTTTCCCCACCTTCATTTAAAAAGAAAAACTCTGTCCACATGAAAACGCAAAACTAGAGGTGTGAACCTACTCTGGTCTCACGGTTCGGTTCGGTTACGATTATCATGTCATCGATTTGGTTCAATTTGATATCTCGGTACATCACGGTGCATTAACGATGCTTTCCATACACAGTTTTATATTTTCACAGCAATTATTGTATTAAAACGTATAAATATATTTATATACTATTTGTAATACAATTTTGTCCTTTAATACAAACAGTCAGATATATAAACTGTACCTTTAAACAACATGAGCATTTATAGCAAATAAACAAATATAAATATCCTTCTTGCTTTCTGAGCCTTGTCTAGCAAGTTCTTTCTTGAACACCCCTTTTTTCTTTCTTCTACACCCCTTTGATTGGTCACGCACTAAACAGAAAAAGCTGTGATTGGCTCTTACGCGCTGGCGCTCTTCACAGATGAGTGATACTGATAAATGGCACCGGGGATCACAGCTGATACATGATAGACGAGGTGGAGAAAACTTTGCACACGCGCTCATGTCTGTATCCAGAAGTATCGCATTAACAGCTGAGAGGAGAGGAAAAGTCACGCCAGCAGGTCAAATAGGCCACAGTGAGAGAGAGAGAAATGGAGTTTACTTTCATTCTCTCAATCGCAGTGAAATAGGGGCTTCTGCTGTTAGTGTCAGTGAAAGACTGTCCAGCAAACACACACGCAATAAAATTGTGCACATTTCTGCGTTTTTAAGTAGTTGGAGCGTTCTCGCGCTCGCCTCCCTCGCCATAGTATACTACCGCAACATAGCGCATATGAGATAAATGACGTCAGTACATAATAACCGGTTATGATTATTACTGAACCGATACCGAATTGTGCACCGAAGAAACAATTAATTTTGACACCCCTAGCAAAAACACACTCTGATGATGCATGTCAAACCAACAGGTGGCGATAAAAGCCTTTTATTATGAGTTAACACTAAACGCTGAATTAAGTATTTGCGTGAGTACACTGCATACAAGCTAATGCAAAGGTGAGAACAGAGGCAGATTACTGTCCCGCGGTGAGAACGATACCAAGTATGTCATGTATTTGCTGCAAACCTAAGGAATTTGCCTCAATCACATCTTCTGCATTTCAAGAGTTCACACTTAGCTGATGATCAATAAAGCGTAATTGGCATGCTGTCCCGGGAGAGAGCCCTGAGCTTGTATATCCTCGAGCTCGGGGCTCCCTCCCGTTAGAAGGGCGAGAGGGAAGTTCGAGCTCAGGAAGGTCTCGAGAACTCCCCCGCTTATTGCCGTGTGAAAAGTGTAAACTATGGTTGTCTTCATGAATGGTTGTTGGACGGTGGGAGGAATCCGAGGAACCCGGGAGAAACCCACGCGAACACGGGGAGAACATGAAATCTCCGCACAGAAACGCCAACCGGCTCAATGGGAGGTTGAACTGGCGGCGTTCTTGCTGTGAGGCAACAGTGCTAATCACTGGGCCGCCGTGTCGCCCTATAGGAAAGGGTGGAAGTAGGGGTGGAAGGAGGGGGGAACTTCGAGACGAAGATAACTGGAGTGAAATCTCTGGTTATTTATAGTGTGTCCGTAATCATCTAATAGGGCAGATTACGGAGCTGATAAGGTGCCAGCCGTGTTGATCATAAGCACGTGATCCTCTCGCAATTAGTTTATAAATAAACCACACTTGGTGTGAACCCAGCCATGTTGGCCAATCAGATAAGAAAAAAGGGCTTACATCATGAGGCAAAAACTCAGGTTGTAGTGCCCACACGACCACACTACAGAGAGTTTCTGAAAATCTTCACCCTAGCTGGAGTTTTTAGAAAGCTTCGGTTTCAGTCACCTGATTCTGTGTTTTCATGTAAACAAACAGCCAAAAACTGCGGTTTCGAAAATACCGTGGACAGGGCATAAGATTGACAATTAGCATTTTCTCAAGGTTAAACTCCCCACTGACCATTAAAAAAAGAAAAAAAAAAAAGGATCTTTTTCTGACACAATTTGATGCCTTATTCAAGCAAAGTTCCATTTAAATAATTCTTTGTGGTCACCATAAAAGCGAAGTGGGAGATTAGCAGGTTGAGGCTATCAGCCAATAGCCTGACTGAGCTGTGCTAATTAAGATAACTAATCAGATGTTAAAGAAGAGAAAGCCAATTCTCCAGCCATCCACAAGGACAGAGAACAGCAGGACAAAACCTAAGGGGAAGTCAACCAGTTTATTGGCAGCTGCTTGAGACTATCTCGCTGTTGCAACAGATTCTGCTCATGGTTATGTCAGAGGCTTTCAGGCCGAATCAATAAATGAAGTCAGTGCTCTTAACACACATGCTTGTGGCCTTTCAGAAAAGCGCTTTCTCTCAGCACCTCCGCTCATTCACTGGCAAACAACTGCCATTCTTTGCATCCAGCCAATAGAGGTACTCAAACAAAATGAAAGTGGTGATTTGTGGAAGTGGTATTAATTGTGATTAAAGCATCTAAAAATCTGCAGCTTAAAGGGTAAATAAATCATCCCACTCTTAAAATGGACTGAAACGATATACGATGTGCAATATATAAAACATTGCCAGCTGTAGTTGCCAGAACTTTACTGTAACAAATAAAGTGACAGTGTTTAAGAGATTGCGGATTGTAATTATATTGACTGCGCATTTAATAAACTTGAATAATTGAGCTACAAATGTCTACCTTGAACTTATTTGAGCATTTAGGTTGATAACACATACATTTTGCAATCATTATACATTTATCCACCTAATGAAATTAATTAACAACTTTTTATACACCCAGTAATGACTTTTGCTGCTTGTTTAAACTACTTTGAGCTAAATCAACAAAATAATTGAGTTTTTTTTTTTTTTTTTGCAACAACTTAATTAGTTTTTATGTTCAATTCACTTGAATTTGTAAATAAGTTAAAGGTGCAGTATGTAAGTTTGACACCCAGTGGTTGAACTAGGTATTGCAGTCCTGAATCATAATAAAGGTACGCCGGGTTGCCAGTTTGAGGGATTTTAAACTGTGTTCTAAATAAAAGCAACGACACGCGATTGAGGGAATATTCTCTATATTAAAAGGAGTTTTGGTTCTAACCAACACCTCGAATTGATTTATTAGAAGCGGCTTCTATTTCTCACAGCTGAACAACAGAAACCTATGACAGATCACCTCAGGTAAGCCTCGTGTGCTTTATTCAGTGCTAAATGCTAACAATGCGAGTTTGAATGCATTTTACATGACGTGTATTACCATATACTGAAAGCAGAAAGTTCACTTCACCTTTAATGATGTTAAAGAGGGTTAACATGTATTAAATAGATTCTAAACCTTACCGTTTTGTGAGTGAGTGCATATTCTGTGCTTCTGAAAGGCTGTATTTAAATTTCTGCCGTGTTTTGTGGTGCAAACAGCCAAATGGCTCATCACTCATAACAATCTCGTCACAGCGTGTTGTTAGGACACGCGATGTAACCTGCTCACGTTCCTAATATTTATGTCATTTGCTAATTAACGTCATGTGGAACTGAATCTGTCTCATTTTGACATCTGATACTTTCCACTACACTGTAGCATTTCGCTCATGGACGCATGCTTTCAGAGTCTTTCTGAATGAATGAATGAATGAAATATGCTGTTTTCCAACAAGGCAACCCGGGGTGCTGAATTATAATTGGTTAAACTGGCATGTGCATGTGAAAATTACCTAAACAAAGACATCGTTCCGGCACGGAAAAAACATTTTCAAAGCAGAATATCTGACTTCAGCATTGTTTGTCAGTTAAACAAGTATGTTCACTTGGGATGTTTCTTAAATATCTGCACACATATTATTGTATTTTTATGCTTTAGAAGAGTCAAAAACTTACATACAGCACCTTTAACTTAATCGATTACAGTGTACTACTTATAGTGTCAGGATTAAGAATGGGTTGTTTTTGTAAAATGTTAGGTTTGTTTAGGTTTACTTGTTGGTAATTGTGGTGTAATTTATTGCTCTTCCTAGAGCTAGTATGTAACATGCAACAAACGTCAAATATAAGACAAATTGTAAGCACTACTATAAATTGTAAGAACATAGAAACATGCTATAGTTAACCCTTTTACATCCGGTATATTTTTTTTTACTCTGTTATTATTATTATTATTTTTTTTTGATTGTGTTTTTGATAAAACAAGGTTTAGTACATTGCATGCATTCAATAACAAAGTTATTTTTGTTTTGTTTTTCTTTTCTTTTAGAAACCACAAACTAACTCAGGACAGAAACAAATGGACATGATAAAAAAAGAAAATGAAAAAAAATAATAAAATAAAATGAATAATAAATAAGGAAATAATAAATAATTCTGTTTTTAAAAATCACATTACATCAGTGAGCCAAAATGACAGTTTGGGTGATATTGGTGATTTCCACTCTACAACAATTCTTCTTCTAGCTATTACAGTAATGTCACGAAGGTCATGGCATTTTCTTTGTCTTTAGTTATATGCATGTCCTCATTTGGCACACCAAACAAAACGATTACTGGATGAGGTTGAATTCTGAAGTTATATGCTGAGCCTAAAACCTCAAATATTGAAGACCAAAACCGTCTCATTTTATCACATGTCCAGAACATATGAGTTATGTCTGCTGCTACTGCATTATTTTAAAAGTTTAAACTACTACAGTATATACTGTATATATTTGACCAACATTAAACGCATCTGAATTCTGGAAGCATGGTGAACAAGACAAAGTTCCTGTGTTTATATATATATATATATATATATATATATATATATATATATATATATACACACATTTAAAGTCAAAATTATTAGCCCCCTTTTGAATTTTATTCTTTCTTTTTTGAATATTTCCCAAATTATGTTTAATAGAGCAAGGAAATTTTCACAGTATGTCTGATAATATTTTCCCTTCTGGAGAAAGTCTTATTTGTTTTATTTCGGATAGAATAAATGCAGATTTTAATTTTTAAAAAAACATTTTAAGGTCCAAATTATTAGCCCCTTTAATCAAATTTTTTTTTCGATAGTCGACAGAACAAACCATCATTATGCAATAACTTGCCTAATTACCCTAACCTGCCTAGTTAACCTAATTAACCTAGTTAAGCCTTTAAATGTCACTTTAAGCTGTTTTGAAAAATATCTAGTAAAATATTATGTGCTGTCATCATAACAAAGATAAAATAAATCAGTTATTAGAAATTAGTTAGTAAAACTATTATGATTAGAAATGTGTTGAGAAAATATTCTCTCCGTTAAACAGAAATTGTGGGAAAAAATAAACAGGGGGGCTATTAATTCAGGGGGGTTAATAATTCTGTATAATAATAGTAAATCTGTATACAATTGGTTCAGCTGAAGGATGAACACACCGACCACAAGCATGATGTTTCCTGGCTTATGACATATCTAATAGCTTCCCTGTGTCATGCTGATCAAAAGATCAATTGAACATTTGCAGATACATACTGTAAGACAATCAATTTGTGTCAGTAATCTAAACGCTTTTCACAGCCAGTAAAATGTCAAAGAAATTAGTTCATTGATGCAAGTTAAACAATAATGTCAGTACAAATTACAATTCTATATTTTATAACATTTTAGACAAACAGAAAATGACATTCAATCAGAACATTTTGTTTAATAAACCTGCCAGTAATTGAATAGATGCTAAATTATTGGACATAAAATCCTGACACATCAATCCCGAGGAAGATTTTTTTCAGGAAAACTGACGGAGGGTCTCAACTTCACATTTACAGTATTTATAAAGACAATCCAGAAGGAAAGAGTATATATAACATAACATAACTTCACACAAACTATATGAACATGACAAATGACTACAGGGATGCTCAAACTAATGTTTAAGTGAAGATCCAAGGCACAGGTGAACACAATAAATTGTGTGATGAATAACCATAAAAATGTCAATCTTAACAAACAATTTTTAAGTTTATTATTATTATTATTATATATTGACATTATGATAAAACAAGACAAGAAATATTGTCTTGTTTTATCATAATGTCAGTATATAAAAATAATAATAATAAACTTAAAAATTATTCCTATAAAGCTTAAAGATGACTCTTATGTGGAGAATAAAGCATTGCTCAGGTGTGATTTTTTCTTCACAGACTGCAACAGTGTGTAAAAATCTTGATGGATCTGTGGGGTTTGTCTATCTAAACTGATCTTTATTTTGTATTTTCTATTGGATTCAAGTCAGGTGATTGGCTGGGCCATACAGCTTGATTCTCTTTTTTTCTGAGACAATTTGAGAGTTTCCTTGGCTGTGCTTTGGATCATTGTCTTGCTGAAATGTCCACCTTGGTTTCATCTTCATCCTCTTGGTAATCTAGATGATGGACTGAAACAGCTGATAATAATTTGGGCTTTCGCTGTCTTTTTACACCTCCCCTTCTTCATGTGTTTAATACTTTTTTCCTGTGTCATTTCATTTTATTACACATAACTTCATTTGTAAACTAATTAGATTTGTTAGATTTATTAGCTTTTAGATATCTATAAGATCATTTTATAATTAAACAGAACAGATAAATTAATTAATAAATACTTAAGTGATTTCACTAAAAAATCCCATAATTGTCATGCATTTTAGTCAAAACTAGTCTATTATTGCACAGATATATATTAGCAATGGTCAAAAATGAAATTAAATTACCAAAAGCTTTATGGGTCAAAATATTCTTTTATGCCAAAAATCATTAGAATAATAATTAAACATAATTTTTCATGAAGATATTTTATGTTTAGCCTAATCTCATGAGGAAACATAACTACTGTATTTTACCTCTTGTCATTATAGTGGCTAATTCGCATGATTTCATATGAGTTCAGTCACAATTTTTAAAAAAGGCTTGGCACCAGACCCCACCCTTAAACCTAACCATTATTGGGGGATGAGCAAGATGTACAAAAATGTACAAATGAGATTGTACAAAATGAGATTGTACAAAAAGATTAGTCTCTAAATCAAAAAGTTATGAATTTCTGTGAGATAACATTGAAATTTCCTTTACCATAAGTATATAAAAACTAAATCTTTCATTAGTAATATGCACAACAGAGATCTTAATTTGGGCAACTATATTGATTCCATATTTCAAAATATTTCAAATAGCCCTATCTGTACAAAGTATACATAAATGAAACATTTATTTATTCTGCTTTCTGATAATGCATACATCTCAATTTCCAAAAATAAACACTTTGTGATCAAGGGTCACATTTATTAGAGGCAGCCATGCCAAACATTAACTGTGACCATATACAAGTTAAGGAAGAAGAAAAAAGTCAAAACACACTTATCGTGTGATTATAAAATAGCATCTCCTTGTTATTTACCACATGAAAATGCAACGCACAAAAATATCAAACAAAACAAAAGCTGTATTGGATTAATGACATGTGCCATCAGTTATTTGACTCCCTATTGATTTAATTTGCTTGCAGCTGCCTCTTAACGGATCACGCACAAGAGGAAACTCATTCTAGACAATGAAACTGTGATTTAAGTGCTCATATGCATCATGGGAGGCTCAGACTGGCAAGAGAATTCAGAAGAGCTCTGTGATGACACACGCAAAGATAGTGAATACAGACAAATAATATCTATTTTAACTGTGGGGAGCAGATACAGAACACCAATCCTGAAATCACTTCATAGCAGAACAATTGTTGAATTGCAGGACTTTGAACAGCACTTGAAGTAACAATACACCATTAAGAGCTATAAAATGTTAAACTTGCTTACTTCGCTGGAAACTCGGAAATCAACTCAGATTTTTAAAGAGCGCGTATAGTGCTGATAGCCTGATACAATCCTGAATTAGATTAAGTGCATAAAAAAGAATTTTATCTTGCAAATAAAGCACTTACGCAGAAGTTGCAGATAATGCAAAATTTTTATCTCAACAAATTCATGTCAGTCAGGCCTGAAGCATAGTTTCTGCATTTAATAGGGGCTCGTTCAGAAGTAACTCTGACCTCTGATAATGCAAGTCCATAGATTTTTCAAGGGTTTATATGTTCTTGAAACTTCAAAGAGCAAAAACAGCATGGATTCCAGCATGACCATGCTTTATTCCATGCAGCGTCTAGCTTTAATGCTCAAAGAACTGACAAATATGGACATCGGAGGCTCTATTTGCTTACTGGTAATAGAGCCATAAACCTCCAATGTACTGTATACACTATACGTATTTAAGATGCGTTCTACACTACACTGTTTTCAGCTAAAAACTGGTTACACTACAATCATGGATTGGGGGACTAAAGGCGCAAATTTCTGAAAACAGCTTGTCTGTATACAAAACTTTTTAAAGTCGGAAAGGAAAGAAAATCAGTTTTTAGTTCTTTGTTGATGTAAAAATGTACCCTTAGTTAAGTTTTTTGTTGGTTTTGATCTAAGAAAGAGAATATATTGGTTACTCCAACACTGGTAAGTAGCCAGTAACAAGTGTTTAGGTTTTGTATTAACTGATAATAAAGCTAGGTCAATGCAGACACTTTTTGGGGGGTTTGTAAAAAAATAACAAGCTCCATTTATTAAATTAACCGTTTCCACAAGAATAGTCACAACAGATTTAAGGTTTTTTTTATTTATTATATATTACCTTGTTATGTATTACTCAATAATCAAAAAAATACTAAATGAAAGTTTGATAATTCATAGGTCATGTGCTTAAGGAAATGTAATTTGCTTCATAAAGTGGTCTGATGGAACTAAGATTGAACTGTTTGGCCATAATGATCAGTGTTACATTTGGAGGACAAAGGGGAAAGCTTACAAGCCTAGGAACACCATCCCAACTTTGAAGTATGGGGGCGGCAGCATCATGTTGTGGGGTTGTTTTGCTGCAGGAGGGACTGGTCCACTTCACAGCATAGATGGCATCATGAAGAAAGAACATTATGTAGAAATACTGAAGCAACATCTCAAGACATCAGCCAGGAAATTAAAACTTGGCCACAAATGGGTCTTCCGAACAGACCATGACCCTAAGCATACTGCCAAATTAGTTAAAATGTGCTTTAAGGACAACAGAGTGAATGTTTTGGAGTGGCCATCACAAAGCCCTGACCTCAATCCTATAGAAAATTTGTGGGCAGAGATGAAAAAGCTTGTGCGAGCAAGACAGCCTACAAATTTGACTCAGTTACACCAATTCTGTCAGGAGGAATGGGCCAACAATCCTGCAAACTATTGTGAGAAGCTTGTGGAAGGATACCCAAAACATTTGACCAAAGTTATACAGTTTAAAAGCAAAGCTAAAAAAAAATACCAAGGGAATGTATGTAAACTTTTGACTGTCTAGAAATTAATAAAACATTCTTTAAAAAAAATTCTCTCATAATTCTGGCATTTAACTAAATTGGCCGTAGTGTATGTGTGTGTGAATGTAAGAGTGTATGGGTGTTTCCTATTACTGGTTTGCAGTTGGAAGGGCATCAGCTGCGTGAAACATATGCTAGAATAGTTGGCGGTTCATTCCGCTGTGGTGACCTCTGCTAAATAAAGGGACTAAGCTGACAGAAAATAAATGAAGGATTATTTAAATGACAATTAAGTTTTTAACTTAAAACTTTAACAGATTCCTATTATTTTCTAATCATATATGATGAAATAAATTTGTATTTAAAAAGAAGTAGTGTTCTCATATTTCTTTATTCTAAATCTTTAGAAAAACATTTGAATTATCAAAACATGTGGTTATGATGACCATCCGAAAAGCAAATTCAGCTTAAAATATTGCTTAAAATGTCACTAAAATGCAACCTAACCTTATAATTAAATAGAAAATGAGGCGAATAACTGCAAAAGAAAAATAACTGCACTTTTTAAGAAATAAGAACCACCCCTTTCACCAGGCTGGCTACGGGCCTGACTGGTACAGCAGCCTACAGTAACTATCTTAATAATAAGACACATACAGTGGCAGGGCTCCTTGATGAGTTTTATGCATTTCTGGGTCAACAAGAGTGGAGTTTATGTTAAAATTGTTCAAGCAATCAGAAATCACACCCTACACAACAGCCCAATCCCACTTCATGTACCCTTTGAGAGCTTACAGTGTTTCTGTTTTAAATAATTATTTCACCCAAAAATGGAGACTGAGTTATTAATTACTCACCCTGATGTTATCCCAAAACCAAGAGACCAGGTCCAGAGACATTCAAAGTCCATAAAATGAACCAAAAACATTGTTAGAACATCTTCAGTGGTTCAACTGTAATCATAGGAAGCTACAAAAATGCTTTTGTGCACCAAAAAAACAAGTAAAAACAGCTTTGTTTGCCTCTCTTCCACGTCAGATCACACGTTTACTACAGGCAAGATGATACTTATGAGTTGCGCTGCTGACTCTAATGGCAATATGTCATACTGCCTATAGTAAACATGCCTGACGCACCATGTAAACATGCACAAGAGAAGACAAAAGCCATATTTAGAGTACATTTTTGGCACACAAAAGTGTTTATGGATGATTACAGTTGACCCACTAAAAGATGTTCTGACAATGTTTTTGGTTCCTTTTCTGGACATTGAACGGTTGACGGATTAATATCTTAATTTGTGTTCCAAAGATGAATGAAAGTCTCAGGGGATTGAAACAACATGAGGGTGAGTAATTATTAACAGAATATCCATTTTTAGGGATCATGAAACAGTAGTGTGCCTCATTCATCATTTTAGTTTTCACAAGAGTGCTTGTGAGTGGCCTTACTTACTCAACAGTAACAGTGAGAGTTTAGGGTCTCATTTGGGATTCAGCCAACGTTGAACTCTTCTTCAGAATCTATGCTTTTGTGACTTTATAGCTCTTGTGTTCTCCCTGATCCAAAAGACATGTGGTTTAGATGAATTAGATAAACCAAATTGGCTGTACTGTATGAATGCAAGAGTATGTGGGTGTTTTTCAGCACTGAGGGTTATGTGGCTGCATGGTCATTTGCTGTGTAAAACAATTGCCAGAGAAATTCCTAATAAATCAGTGAATGAGCTAAAGAAAAGTGAATAAGTAATTCTGCTTTGACTATAGTGTAGAAGTCAGTGAAGTACAGGCTCAGTGCAGGCCATGCCCCAAACACTTGCGGTCTTCCAGACTTACAATGACCACTATTTGTGCATGTCTGTTAACTCCACAAATCATAGTGTGTCCAATTAATCATTTTAGCATGAGTGCCCCATTTTCAGCCATAATGTCCCCCTGATGCTCAGTTTCCAACCAAGAAAGTGAGCTTCATAGCAGTCTTGCAATATGTCACAAAAATGTGGATTCGGAGGAAGGCTGCAAGGGTGTAGGACAGGGGTGTCCCAACTCCGTCCTGGAGGGCCGGTGTCCTGCACAGTTTAGCTCCAACTTCCTTTAACACACCTGCCTGAAAGTTTCTAGTACACCTAGAAAGAGCTGGTCCAGGTGTGTTTAATTGGGGTTGGAACTAAAATATGCAGGACACCGGCCCTCCAGGACTGAGTTTGGACACCCCTGCTGTAAGGTGTGATTTGTGACAGGACCCCAGATCACAAAAAATATACGCAGGGTTCACACTTAAAGGTGCAGTATGTAAAATTGACACCCTGCGATTGAACTAGGTATTGGGTTTCAAATTCAAAACACTTTTTCACACAGTCCCTCCTCAGAATCCTCCAATAGTGTCTGGATGCAGCCTTTATGATGAAAGCTGAGAGTGCATTGCTCAGGGATGCAATGTTAGACACAATGCACTCAATGGAGCTAGTGACGTCACTGTGAGGGGTAGGATTAGGGGTGGGGTTAGGTGAGCTCATTAAAAAGCATTGGATGCAGCTCAGATTGCATCTGCACCGAGTCTGCAGCCAGACCCCTCTCCAATCCATGCAAGTTGCCAGTTTGACGACACCAACAAGAGCGAGTGTGCCTGACTACACCATTCCACATGCGATAAAAAGAATCTTTTCCATGTTAAAAGGAGTTTTTGTCCAAACCATCAACGGAAATTTCTATTTTAGAAACGATTTGTATTTCCTGCAGCATAAACTTCTATGACAATAATCACCTCAGGTACTGATTATGTGTTTTATTCAGTGTTATCAGTGGTGGAAAGAGTACTGAAAAATCATACTCAAGTAAAAGTACCATTACTTGCCTAAAAATGTAGTGCAAGTAGAGTAAAAGTATTTGCTGTAAATATTACTCAAAGTATGAGTAAAAAGTAGCCCTTTCAAAAGTACTCAAGAGTAGTGAGTAGTGAGTATTATGCTGTAGAAAGCTGATGCATTTGCATAATGCATAATTTGTGGATGTGTGTAAACGTAACATTCTGTAGTGCATTTAGTTACTGCCCAGCAGGCACACAACGCCATAAGACTTTAATATTTGGTTAGATTTAGGTCGTGATGTCAGGTGAGCAAAATTCAATGTCTAGCCAGCGTCTAAGAGCAACGTATTTTGATGCCCAATAACGACGTCAAATGATGTTGATATTTGGTCTATTTTAGGTTGTGTTAGAAAGTGACCAAAATCCAACATGGAGCCAACATCTTAAACCAACGTCATACTGACGTTAAATACTGACATTTATTCATCAGGTACGGCAAATAAAATCCAACGTCTCATAGACGTCATATTAGTATGTCCACACAACGTCAAGCTGTAACATCATTAGACATTGATATTTGGTTGCTTTTGGGTTGGACACTGGACATTGGCATTGTCGGCCTGACGTTGGGTTCTAATGTCAACCCGATTTTCATTTCCAAACAAAATGTCCCCACGATGTTGGGGTACAACATTAATCTGATGTCATGTTGACATCTTGTGCCTGCTGAGTGCTTAAGGCCATTTCGGTCATCATACAGTAAACATCCGTCATCTTCTCATCACTGTCGTGCAGTCTCAACAGTCACTGGGTCAAAGCATGTAAAGATTTTGGACATCTGCTTGGACACTTTTAATGCTTCCAAACAGTTTGCTGCATTTATAAAGCGCCCATGTCTTCAGGTTGTCCATTATGATGCGATTTATCTTCTATGTGCGATTTGATTGGACGAGAACCACAGAACTGAATTTTCTAATCCCCATAGACAGGAAATAATTAAGTAGTGACTGCATGTTGAAGGAAAGTAGTGGAGTAAAAGTACCAATACTGCACTAAACATGTACTCAAGGGAAAGTAAAAGTACACATTTTTAAAACTACTTAGTAAATTAGAATTTCTGAGAAAAACTACTCAGTTACAGTAATTTGAGTATTTGTCATTTGTTACTTTACACCACTGAGTGTTAAATGCTACCAATGTGAGTTTGAATGCCATATTATGTGACATTTATCTCCAAATTGAAAGCAGCAGCAGATAGTTTACCTTAGATCTGTGATTCTGCGCAAACTAACAATCAGTCTCTCAGTGTGTACTTTTAAAAATGTTGAAGAGATTTAATATGTCTTAATTGAATTCTAAATTTTACCAACTCGTTGGAGTACAGTGCACTTATCTGTACTTCTGAATGATTGTATTTAAATGATTCTGTCGTGTTGCATCTGGTGTAGACAGTCAAATTGCTTGTAGCTGGAATCTTGTCATGCCATGTGTTATTACTACATGATGTTACAAAATGAGCTGCTTAGCTAATGTTTACGTTTGTAATATTTATATTATTTGCTAATTAAAAACATCCTGATATGAATTTTTATAACTCTGAATCTGTGTCTCATTTGCTACTGTCCTTCAGAGGTTTCATTTTCAGCCACAGCCATATGCATTGAGGCAGCCCTTAAGACGGAAATGAAATACACTGTGTTTTGAAAATATATTTGGGTAAACTAGCAGTGGGTTGGATATAGAGAACAAAACAAAGACAGACATTCCGACATGGAATGCACATTTTCAAAGGAGAATAAATGACCACTTAGCATGTTTCTCAAAAATCTGCAAATATATTATGATATTTTATGCTTGAAGAGTTACATACAGCACCTTTAAAGCCAAATATCAAATTCCCTGCTTTTTTCCCTGACTTTTAACTGAAAGCAACAGGCCGCTGTTGTGCTTTCAATGGTGAAAATGGTGAATATCAATTCGAATATGATTGTGTAGCAACTAGGAGAACAAAATTAAATAATTCGCCAAGGAGATAGGCCTACTTACTGTTTACATGGCTCCCTCTCTTATATTTGATAGTTTTGCAAACTTAACATTTAGATTTTCTGCCACTTTTTATTTAAAACCCAATCTTTGATATGGTAATTTTGAAACAAAAATGTATATTATCCATGTACTTTAGCCTCAGTTAACAGGTACTGTACAGTCTGGTGTCTGTGACAGTTGATGAGCATGTAAAGAATAAAATGGGGCTGAAAGCATTTTGCAATTAAAATATATTTAGAAAATATATCATAATTGGAAACTAAAATTTAAATTAAAAATTTATTTCCTTAAGCAAAAAAAAATAAATAGTTTAATGTCTAGAAAAGACCTTCTTAAATTCCTTGATATTCCAGATATCCCATGACCTGTGGGAACCCTGAGCACATAAAAACATAAAGGTTGTGAAAATAAGAATTTACAGAAATGCCAATTAAGAGCCAGTAAACAGTTTAAAAAAAAAAAAAAAAACCTTTTTTCCACAAAAACCTAAGGCACCTTTTTCTACTCCATGGAGCTGTAGATGTCAACCTTTCTTTAAGGAAGCACAGATAATCTCTGAATGTATTCATGATTTTGATGAGTGACGTATTGAGTCATATAATAAAGCTCTGTGTTTTTGAGAATTGACCTGGTTCACAGTCCTGCTGAGACTTTCGAAACAGTTCTGGTCAAATGTCAGATATCAATGGAAAAACCTCCATGGCAGAACAGTGTGAGACCTCCACCATCCTCTAAAGCCTTGAAGCAAATGAATAACAGATGAAACAAATGGAACACTTTTATGCGCTGGTTTCTAATGGGTTCCAGGTTGGTTCCAGATGGGGGGAAAGAGATAAAAACGCAACTAGCCGTATAAACAGGATTATTTGTAGTACAGTGCATGAGGACAGACTTTCCCTCGACTTGATGTCCAGTTTTACTGTTTTAACTGGACTCCCCTTAATAGGTTTACTAACTGAAACCCATTTACTTAATGAACTTAATATGAGAATGAAAAAACGTTCGGTATACTGTTTGCAATACCGCCTGCGTTGACTGCGCTAATGTAATGTTAAACGGCCCATTACATCAACAACATATCAAGTCACAGAATACAAATCTGAGCAATGGTGCAATGTCCTCTAATCCTCCAGAAACAAACGGCTTACCTTGTGCCTTTATCTCCCATCGCGAGGATCTGAGTGCGACACGGTTCACACAAAACTCTTCTGCTGGAGAGAAGGGTTGCCGAGGAAAAAGAGAAGAAGAAGAAGCAAGAGGCAAAGCAGAAGGATGATGACAAGGACTGGAAGAAAGGGAATTTACTATGCTGCGTTAGAAAGCCGCTGTCACTTAAGCGGCTCTCCTTGCGGTTTGGGCGCTTTCCAGATGAATCCAATTACAGGAGCATCTCCACTGCCGCCTGCCAACAGACAAACCCCGCCACTGCCACTGAGAGAAAGAAAACACGCGAAAGCTGATGATTCCTTCTGCTTTAAGAGTCCTTCATGTGGGAATGTTGGAAAAACTAACGCTGTTTGGAAAATCCTGAAGCTTTTGAAGCATCCGTTTGATATCCACACCGTCTCCGTCTTCAAGAGCTTCGCCCTCCCTTCCTCTCTCTCTCTCTCGCTAATATATACTCTCTCTCCTCCTCCTCTGTGGATGTGTGAGGGCATGTATATTCTCTCTATCTCTCTCTACTCCTCCTCTGGATGTGTGAGGGCATGTATATTCTCTCTATCTCTCTCTACTCCTCCTCTTTGGACGTGTGAGGGTATGTATGTGGTGAGGAGAGGTGAGTGGGTGATAATATTTCCCAGATTTTCTCAGCTCGCCATCATTGAGACTGTGAAAGGAGCGCGCGCGCGCACCGTGGCCGCGGATCAGGCATTATTTACATCTTAACACGGAGATCATTTTAAGTGCCGTCACATTTCAGTTCCAAATTCCAAGAGCAATAAATCAATATCGGCCAATGTGAAGCATATCAATTAGCTATCGCGTGGGCTGTAATTAAACTAGCATCGCTGATGTTTTTTTTTATCAGTTCAAATGTGTAAAATAATGCGACACTGCAAATGAAGAGTTAAAAATTAACGCCATGATGCGTAATGGTACTGAAATATATTGAAACATAATATAGCTAACAATGAACATTCGAAAATACATTTTTATATGAATTCTAAAATCATGTTATACACAGGACACAATTTTGGTGCACAAATCACTTACCCATAATTTAACCAGAAAGACTGTATGTAGTGTCAAAAAGTATCAATAAGTAGCAGTATCAAAAAGTAGCAGTAGCAAATGTTTTGATTGCATTTACAAGCTTGACCTATCAGTTAAACTTTGATAAAGCATATAAAACAAATCCTATAATTAATATTATCCATAATTATTCCAGAATGACTGATTGTGCTGTTATGGTGAAGGTGCTCTACACTCTCAGAAATAAAGGTACACGATCTGTCACTGGGGTGGTACCTTTTCAAAAGGTACTAATTTGTACCTAAATGGTCCATATTAATACCTCAAGGGTACATATTAGTACCTAAAAAGTACAAAGGTGTTCCTCTTAAATTTTTTAGGTACTAATATATACTTTTGAGGTACCAATATGTACCCTTAAAGTACAAACGTGTACCTTATGAAAAGGTACCAACCCAGTGACAGCTTACGTACCTTTATTTCTGAGAGTGTAGCATATACTGTATTATACTGATATTTACCACGATTGCTTTGAACCCTGTATATGAGGTTGTCCCTTCATTTACTGCAGCAGTTGCTCTTCTTAGATCCGTGAGAAAATAAAACTATCACAATTTAAAATATAAAAATGTGAAGCTATAATCACTGATTTTTTTCTTACATTGTGTCAACACTTTTATAATGAGAGGATTCATAATGATAAAAAAAAAACATTACAAAAAATCAATTCATAATGATTGCCAAATTTCACAGTTTTAATGATTTGATTGTTTTTAAGAAATCTGAAAAGATCATTTAAACATTTGGGGTTTATAAGATTTTGAGTTATGAAAATCTTGAGAGTTTGAGAGTTGATTTGAGAATAGTCTCTTTTGCTCAGCAATTTTGCCAAAACACAGCAAAAATCTTTCTCTCCACCATTTTGATCACTGGATTCAGACTCATTTTTGGTGGCCATTGCATTCAAGAATTCAACAGATATGTCTGTGACTGGAGGCTTTCCCAACAAGGCAAACACATATTGTAAATAGAAACCTCTGCAAATACAAATACGCACTGGAAAACACAGGCTCATGGGAAATACATGCTTCATTTTGACTGCAAATGACCACTATGATTAAGGGCAATATGATTGCAACAACATTTGTTCCTTTTCACACTAATGATATCTACAGGGAGGTATTATCCACGAATTAAGGATTTTTATTTTGCCCAGTTCTTTGCACAACAAACGTAACAGTGTCTAGGATTTGTAATTGAATACGTTTGCCTCACCTCATCTATCTTCATATGGACTTGTCTGGGGCCAGTTTGCACATTGTAGTGTTGTACTTGCGCTCAAGAGCACAAAAGAGAACTCAAGTTCAAGTCCAGTGAAGCACAGTTCCACAAAATATATAAAAGCAATGTAAAGTCAAGGTAAAACTATGTGGTCACACTTTTCTCTGAAAACACTATTAACGAAGGGTTTTATTGGTCAGGGGGTCTTTTAGCACACATTGATCATTGTGGTGAAGATTTGGTTAACGTCAAGTAATGTTGTTTCCAATTTAGAACAAGAATTTGATTACCATAAGCTCACAATAAAGTAAGTTGGATTGCATATAGAGAAATTTTGCATTCTTGCGACCCGGTAGCAACTCTTTCAGGATCTGGACTGCGACACAAGAATTAAGGACTCTTGGTTTAGGTCAATGGTTCGATGGACTAGCTGATCTGTCTGACAAGCTCTGCCTTCTTTTGGACATGTACAAGAAGTATGTGTATCTGAAACAGACCTCAAAATGTAGCTTAAAGTAACGTATTTCAGATTTGCAAAAATGTAGACTGCGCCCTCTAGTGGATTTGTTAGCTGAAATGTACCCGGAGCAACATATTTTACATTTCACAAAAATATAGGTTGAGGCACATTTCCATGAGCCTGGGCTGTTAGGAACATTGGAATGTTTTCTATTGAATTCGCTTTCACAGCTTCAGCTGAGGGCGTTCTTAATCAGCCCAGGCTCATTCTGAAAACGTAGTCCTATGAACGTTTTTGGAGACCGCGAAATACGTCCTGGGAGGTATGTATTTTTCCAGTTTTTGTTTTCGCAAATACACGAGACGCCGCTGTCGACTGACTGTCTGTCTGTCTGTCTGTCTGTCTGTCTGACTGACTGAATGACTGACTGGCCCATCCTCCTCCTTCCCTAAACCCAACCAATTCTATCGATTGACCCGCCCACCCACTTAATTTCGCTAAACCCAACCAACGATTTACAAAAGCCGTCCAGAAAAAGAAAAGCCCTCGTCTGATTTTTACCACGTTTTCAGATTTTACCACATTATTCACTTGTTCATTTTATTTTTTGGATTCTGTTTTTGTCTTACCTGATTTCTGGAACTGCTCTTCCCCAGACTCAAAGCCCGTCGTGGTCAACTCCTCTCTGCGTCTCAAGTCCACCGACGTACATGACGAGCTAACAAGACAAACTGGTTGCAGCGGGAAAGCCCTCCACACGGAGGTAAGCGGTCAGCTGGTAAGCGAGAAAAGGAATGGCGTCATACCGCATAGCGTTCGCTTAAAAATTAAATGCAGCCATACCAGTGGCGGCTGGTCAATAGAGGGCGCTGGGGCGCCGCCCCCGTCAAGTTAGACTCCTTTAATATGTCAATATTTATTATCACAAATATTAACAAAATAAACTGATTTAATTCTAACATTCTAACATTTATTGTAGTCTTACTAACATTTATTGAAAAAAAAAATGTATGAACAATATTTTTTCCTATGTGTGCGGGGCGCCGGACTAATGGGTGTCTATGTAGGTACACAAACTTTTGCAAAGCATGTGATATGACGATAACTCTAATTGGCCTGTTTTAAATTGTCCTTAGGGCGCAGCGCTCTGCGCCCCGAACCCTCCCATTTTTGTTGTTAGAACGAATCATATTTGTTTTTATATGATTGGCCTTATGTGATTGGACCATTCTCACTTAGACTGTTCACTCAGCAGCAGCTCGTCAGTTAGCTGTGCTGACCTTTAATCATATAATGAAAGCAAGTGCAAGATGATGGAAAATTCTGTTTTATCTTTGCAAAGATATCCATTCACAAGGCGTTTGGATGAAGAAAAAAAAAGAATCAAGGAGCTTGGACCAGATCGACCTTCCTTGCAAAACTAATGAAAACAAATTCACCAGTAGTCAAGTGATGGCGAGCGCGAGTACACTCGGGGCTTTTCCAGCCTTTTACTATTTCCGTGTTTGCTGTGAGCATGACGCAAGAGAGGCTGAATGCATTGGCCATGCTGTCAATAGAGAAGAGACTGGTGACTGAGATGACTGACTTTAACCAAAAGGTTATTGAGAAATTTTCAAGCTAGAAAAAAAGGAGAGCAAAATTAATTTTTTTGTGCTACTGGCCAGTGATTAGGCAATATTTGTTTGTGTGTGTGTGTGTGTGTTTACTGATTATCTTGATTACTTCATTACTGATAATAAACCCAAATTGAACTAAAATGAACTGATTTGTGATGCATTTATTGTATGCTTTAGTCATTTTTGTTTTTTGGTACATCACCTGAAAAATGGCTTTTAAAATGCGCCCCCCTCACATTTTTTAACACCAGCCGCCACTGAGCCATACGTACCTCTGGCTACATAATTCGCGGTCTTCAGTAACGTCCACGGGACTACGTTTACAGAATGAGCCTGTGTTGTTCTTAATAGGGTGTTTCATAACACCATAGATCCTAGTGGTACAAGCAACATTAAGGCCTCAATCTAGAAAACTACATGAGAGCTCTGTTTTTTAAGATGATTTTACAACCTTGTTTTAGTACTCCGTTGCCTACACAAAAAAAAATATTTTTTTTTAACTTGTTCAAACTACTTAATATGAACTGAAACAACACAATTCTTGAGATTTCATTGGGACAACTTAATTTTTTTATGTTCAATCCACATAAATTTGTTAAAAGTGTTAAGTTAGCTTAATCAATTTGTGTTGGGACAACATGAATTAATTTTGTGGAACCCTGCATTTTTTACAGTGTATTTTGTAATCATTCTGATGTATTTTAAATGACTAAGTATGGTTAACAACTATATCATGTTTCAAGAATTTCAAGACAACAATGAGCTGAATCTTATTTTCTTGTTCTTTACTTCATGTAAACAGCAGACTTTATAATCAAACTCTCTTTGTAGTTTGGCTTAGTATAATCCATTTTCTTTAACAGTTGCATAAAACAAAGACAGGAAAAAAAACAATATGAACCTAAAAAATAAAAAAACATTTTACAAAAATAAAAGTTGCAAACAAACATACAGCAGTTCCCTTGATACTTGTGCTAGTTTGAGAACAATCCACATTTAGAAAGGTCAGGTTTACTCCAGTAACATCATGAAAAAAAAACATTCTTTTTTACATTTATTTAGATCAGTTGCTCCAAGTATAGTGCCAAAATCATCTCTGTTTTAGTTATTCTAAGTGAACCAAAATGTCTAATAGAAGATTATTCTTGTCAACAGATCATCTTTGTCTAATCTTATGAGGTGGATTAATCAGTTTTAAAAAGCCATTTAGGTAACACTTTATAATAACTACACACTATAAATCATTTATTAAGCATGAGCAAATAGTGAATTCATTATCTGTTAAGCATTAACTCTACATTAATAAACGTTAGTAAGCAGTTTATAACTGCAGCTACAAATGCTCTATTCTTGACTTACAACCACATTTATAATGTGCTTAATAATTGTACTTTCATACTTTGTTAATGATTTATTTTTCAGAACTAAATTAAGTATTGCATTATTTACAAACCAGTTATTTAAGCATAGTTGGTTGTTTCTTAAGATCATTCACACTGTAAAAAATTTCCTTGTAAAAAAACGGTAATCTACTGGCAGCTGTGGTTGCCAGCATCATACTGTAAAAAAATGGTGCCCTACCGTTTTTTTAAATTAACAGCATGATACCGTTTTTGTTAGCAACAGTATTCTACTGTTGTGGAACTGTAAAAATACAGTACCCTGCCGTTTTAAATTAACAGCATGATGCTGTTTTTGTTAGCAACAGTATTCTACTGTTGTGGAACTGTAAAAATACAGTACCCTGCTGTTTTAAATTAACAGCATGATGCTGTTTTGTTAGATACAGCATACTACTGTTATTGTAATGTAAAAATACAGTGCCCTACCTTTTTTACATTTCATCTACAGCATACTTCTGTTATTTAGAAGCATAAAGCTGTTAAATCACAAGCTATATTTCAACCATATTATTTCAGATTAAAATGCTATTATAAACTACATTTTAATTTGCCTGTGGATTAAAAAACAGAAATAAATTCAAGTTATATTTCACATTTTTATTTACAAACAACACAAGATAAAGTCTGCATTGTGTTTGGTAAAATATTAAGCTAAAGAACAGGCAAAAATTGTAAATTCTCAAGAAATGTTGAGATCACATTCAGCATTGTACAACAAAAAGCAACTTACCAAATGTCTTAGAAAAGAATAATAAATAGCCACTTTACAATCTAGTCTTGGATATGAAATAAAAATATATATAGCCTCAAAATGAGCATCAGCCAAAACCCAAAAAAAAAAAGGCAGCGTGTTTGTATAAAAATGTTCCAAAAGGTTGGGGGGTGTGGGGTGGCAGCTAGCTACATTTTAAATAAAGTCCCATTCAAAGTCCATTAGTTTTTTTAAAAGGTTTGAAAACTTGGGATTGACGGTCATCGTCTTCTTCTGAACTGTCTTCCCAGGTTTTTGACGTCACATTTCACCTCGCAGTCTTGGTTCCCTTCTCTGGATTTATCCCAACAAAGCGTCTGAATAATAAGAATAAAAGATTTTCTGTGAACAAGGTTTTAAAACTTTACAAAAATAAATAAACTATCTGCAAAAGAGTGATTTTCTTTTCTGAAAGAAAAATTAATTGAAAAAGCACATGCATTTTTACAGCACTAAAATGATTTTCCCTGAAAAAAGGTTATTGTTATATGATTATATTAAAATTATATTAATATTAAAAATATCAATATTAAAAATGAAAGGGGTATTCAAATGTTAAAATGTATGAATTTAGAATAACACCAGTGACGTGTGTGTGTGTGTGTGTGTGTGTGTGTGTGTGTGTGTGTGTGTGTGTGTGTGTGTGTGCATACACAGTTAAAGTCCCTATTAGCCCTCCAGAATTTATATATATATATATATATATATATATATATATATATATATATATATATATATATATACACAGCTGAAGTCAGAATTATTAACCCCCCTTTAAATTTCTTTTCTTTTTTAAATATTTCCCAAATGATGTTTAACAGAGCAAGAAAACTTTCACAGTATGTCTGATAATATTTTTTCTTCTGGAAAAAAGTCCTATTGTTGTATTTCAACTAGAATTTAAGCAGTTAAATTTTTTAAACACCATAATATTATTAGCCTTTTTAAGCTATATTTTTTCAATAGTCTACAGAACAAACCATCATTATACAATAACTTGCCTAATTACCCTAACCAGCCTAGTTACCCTAATTAACCTAGTTAAGCCTTTAAATGTCACTTTAAACTGTATAGAAGTGTCTTAAAAATATCTAGTCAAATATTATTTACTGTCATCATGACAAAGATAAAATAAATCAGTTATAAGAAATGAGTTATTAAAACTATTATCTTCAGAAATGTGTTAAAGAAAATCTTCTCTCCGTTAAACAGAAATTGGGGGGAAAAAATAAATAGGGGGGGGGGGGGAGCTAATAATCCCGGGGGGTTAATAATTCTAACTTCAACTATATATATATATGTTAATTATATAATATATAATTATATAAGTATATAATTCTGGAGGGCTAATAGGGACTTTAACGGTGTGTGCACACACACACACACACACACACACATTTTTTTCTTTTTTCTTTCCCAATTTCTGTTTAACGGAGAGAAGATTTTTTCAACATTTCTGAACATACTAGTTTTAGTAACTAATTTGTAAAAACTGTAACTGTTTCTAATAACAAATTTCTTTTATCTTTTCCATGATGACAGCACATATTTCCTAGATATTTTTCAAGATACTAGTATTCAGCTTAAAGTGACATATAAAGGGCTAAACTGGGTTAATGTTTTATAGACTAGCGAAAAATATATATTGCTTAGGGGGGCTAATAATATTGATCTTAAAATGTTTTTTAAAAATTAAAAACTGTTTTTATTCTAGGTAAAAATCACACAAACTTTTTCCAAAAGAAATAATATTATCGAAAATTCTATGATAAATTCTTTGCTCTGTTAAACATAATTTTGTAAATATTTAAAAAAGAAGAAAAAAAAAACAATTTAAGGGGGCTAAGAATTTTAACTTCAATTTTAATTGTGTTTTTCTGTCATTTCAAAATGCCACTTTATGTTCATTTTGTGAGACTTAATCAATGTGTTAGTGGGACAGTACAGGCTACGTGTGTGTGTGTGTGTGTGTGTGTGTGTGTGTGTGTGTGTGTGTGTGTGTGTGTGTGTGTGTGTGTGTGTGTGTGTGTGTGTGTGTGTGTGTGTGTGTGTGTGTGTCAGACATTTTGGTGAATTACATTAGTTTGTGTTGGTTATATTTGAAAGAAAGAGAAAATGTTGACTTTAGCGATGACGAGGCTTCATTTATACAGCAGAAGATCCCATCTGACAACAAGGGGAAAATGCCTCATAGCAGTTTTCCATCCTATTAGATCACATTTTCTTAAATGATCAGTCCAGGAGGAGGCGCTGATCGACAACAGTATTAGTTTAAAGACGTTAAAAGCAGGTAAAATAGATCAAAACTATCATTTAAAAGCTGTTCAGATTTTACAGATCAGCTGCTGACCGGAAGTTCTTAGCATTCTCCTTGCGCATACACGCAAAGCATAATGGGTAATTTAGCGTTCTAAGGAAAAGGTCTATACACACAAACACACATGTGTCAAGTTGGACATAACAATATTCTGTTCCATGAAGTCCTCATGCTAAATTAAACAAAAAAATACGTAAGTGCAAACATATTACCTTTGAAGGAATTTCAGTGTGCATGCGGTTTCCTCCAGGTACAGCAAATTGAAGATGTAGTACAAAGAAAACACTGCAGCAAGTCCAGAAAGAAATGTGGCTGCACACCCTCACAGATTACTCAGCCTTCCATGCTGATCATCCATTGTTTCATCCACTGGCCCGGAGTATCATATGGACCTTTAAGAAATTGATTGATTAAAGTATTATTTAAGAATTATTCTGGAGATTTATTCTGTAATTTATCATTTATTTTGAAAGGCTTGGTGTAGAAAGGGCCATGATAAAATTATGCAAGACTTGATGAAGCCATACAATATAATTTTTCAAAATGAAAATAAATATTTAAATAACTATAACAAGCAAATAGATGAAATCAAACCAGGTAATCTGAGATTCAAAGATAATGAAAAGTGGCAAAATGTCTTAAGCATGTGTTAAAAAATTTACAGTAGTATGTCAATAGTAATACTAAAGGATAACTAGGCTTCTAAAAGGCAAGTTTATTTCTTTGGGTATCAGATCAAAACAAATACACACATTTCAACTAAATGGGACTTCGCTTTAGTGAATTAAATTGAATGAACCCATTTCCTCAAATACAAACCAGCAAAGTCTACAGTGAGATACAAGCCGGATTTTTTCCTATCCTGATCACAAAATACTTACCAAGCAGGATCAAACGAGGAGTCACAGGCAGGTTACCCATCTTTTCAAGATCAGCAGGAGTGGCAGACATCTATTGGTAAAAAAGAAATTGTAAATAACTGACAATATGTACATAAAAGCAACAACAAACAGCATTAAAATTGTTGATCCACACAATTCAAAAGAACATTTAAACACACAAAAAAAAAACTATTTATGAAGGATAAATCTAATTCATAGGATTCAAGTGGTTTAGCCTTTGATTAGATTCTGATGTTTTTGGGTTGAGACAGCTAAAGATAACAGTTTTCAGCAGTTTCATAAACTTGAAGTGAACACTGCAACTTTAGGTAATGTCACAGAGCATACAATCTGATCATAACTTTTATATAAACTAACCGGAATAACAACAAAAATGACAAAGGTCTCACTCAATCTTAAAATGCTATTTTTAGAAGCATCGGAGTTGCAAATAAAAAGGCATTTCTGTAATAAAATGGACCCAATGTGCAAGTTATACGTGTAACCACATGAAAATAAATAGATTCTGTACAATCTTCACTCAAAGTTTATGTAAAATCTAGGTTTAACATTCTTACCTGCGTGTGATGTGGAGACGAGTCCTTCAGCTATCGTTAGCTTGCTAAATTAGGCTAACGTTACCCCTTTCTCCTCTCAAGACATATAGCACGGTCAAATCCTGCAATTACATAAACAGGTGATTTGGTTATGTGTCGATTGGATGTTTATGGCATAATATTTAAATTTAATAGGTAATTTAAAGATAGTACGATCACATATAGAGCTTCTTACCTTGTCGAAAATATCCAAATTATCCCTCTTGTAAGTACTATGGAGTTGTAAACAGAGGCACGCAGTTCAAATCTGTCATAAAATGCAGGGCAATGGAACAGTTTGTGTAGCCACAAATTATAATGTTCAATCGTTGAACTTTTTACTAAAAGTTCAGGTAAAATATCCATCCAGGCTGAACAAAATTTCTTAAGTTCTGTGAGGACTACCGAGTCCTTTTGCTAGGCTGTACCTTGCTTTTTTAAATTCACGCAGTCAAATCATGCATTAAAAAATGTTGCAGTTGTGAGTTGATTGGATGTTTACATGTGATTTTAAAAACTAACAGGTACTTTAAAGATAGTTAGTCACATATGGAGCTGCAAATTTACCTCGTGTAGATAATCCAAAATGTCGTCTTGTGTGCACAGAAAAAAAAAATAGGGTATAATACTGTTAAATTACAGTGCCCTTACTGTTGTTGGGCAACCACTCAAACTCAAGTGAGCAAGTCTTCCCATGATGCATTGTAAAAAACAGCAACTTGCTGTTTTTACATTAAAACGGTATTTTGCTGTTTTTTTTCAATGTAAATTTACGGAAATTTTTTACAGTGCAGAATGAGTTAGTAAATGACTAATAAACTATTCAAATTAACATTTATAATTCTTATTATTCAGCCATATACTAATAGTTAATTTATATGTTAATAAATGCTTTATTAACTCAACTTCATCCAGTTTTGTGACCTAATCTAAAGTGAGGACTGTTTATGCTTTATAAATCCCTTATAAATGACAATTAAAGGCTCAATTAAATTCTAAACAGGAAAAAAAAACATAACATTATTATTTTTTTTTCTATTAATTTGGAGATACACAAATGAAACTGCATCAAATAGAATATAAATCTTTGTAACCTTATCTAAAATAAAATTACAGTGCAGTTTAAATATCGCTAAATAACATTGAAATGTTGTATTATATTATATTGTTGAATTATTATATTGTTGTTGTTTTATCCAGTTTTATGTTATATTTTGACACTCCTGTTATTCAGCAATGTTTAAACTTTACAGTCATTTAACTTTTTAGATAAGATTACAAAGATTATTGTTCATTTGATACTGAGCCTTTAATTGTCATTCATAAGGGATTTATAAAGACTTTAGATTAGGTCACAAAACTGCATGAAGTTGAGTTATTAAAGCATTTATTAACATACAAATTAACTATTAATACTGTATATGCCTGAATAATAAGTTAATGTTAATTTGAATAGTTTATTAATCATTTACTAACTCATTCTGAACGATCTTAAAAACCACCAACTACTCTTAAATACATTCATTTTCTTTTCGGCTTGGTCCCTTTATAAATCCGGGGTCGCCACAGCGGAATGAACTGCCAACTTATCCAGCACGTTTTTTATGCAGTGGATGCCCTTCCAGCCGCAACCCATCTCTGGGAACTCTTAAATACAAATGATTGTAAATAATGCAATACTTAATTTAGTAATGACAAGTCAACCAAATTATGAAATTACAATTATTAAGCACATTATAAATGTGGTTATAAGTCAAGACTACAGCATTTGTAGCTGCAGTTATAAACTGCTTACTAACGTTTATTAACGTAGAGTTAATGCTTAACAAATAATGAATACACTATATCAAGGCTGCCCAAACTCGGTCCTGGAGGGCCGGTGTCCTGCATATTTTAGTTCCTACCCCAATTAAACACACCTGAACCAGCTAATCAAGCTCTTTCTAGGTATACCAGAAAGCTCCAGGCAGGTGTGTTGAAGGAAGTTGGTACTAAACTATGCAGGACACTGGCCCTCCAGGACCAAGTTTGGACACCCCTGCACTATATGCTAATGCTTAATCAATGATTTAATCATAGTGTGTAGTTATTATAAAGTGTTACCGCCATTTTTATTCACTAATTCCATTTCAAGTTTTCAATAAGATTGTGGAAAACATGGCAAGATCATATTTAATAAGTATTAATATTTATATATTTACTTTGTAATTTACAGAGCGTGATAATGGAATGGAATAGCTCTTATAAATATTGATGTTAACCCCTTAAAATAAAAATAAAAAATCTAAATAAACTTACCCAAAATAAATGAATTAAAATAAAATGAAAATGTGCAAATACTTTACATTAAAAATACATTTTGTTTGTATGTATTTGTATTATCTGTCTTTTAACAAACTGTAGCATGAATGTTTCTCACTTTTTTATCTGACTTTTAAAAAAATTGCTGTAACACCATTGTAAAATATGGTGAGACGCAAAGCTTAGATTATATTTATTAAATTTTTTTTTTAGAATTCACTCATTAGTGAAAAAAAAAAGATTTAGTAGAAAAAACATTCATTAATTATACAAAGTTATAATAATTATCTGGGTCCAAAAGAAGCCAGCACATTAAAACAGTTCTTAAAAAATAGCATCTTGACGTCTGATATTAAATTCTTTTTTTAAATATTACGGTTTATCATTATCATCATCATCATCATCATTATTATTATTATTAATGAATAAATTAGTTGATTTTTATTCTGGGATAAAATATGATCTGGGCATGTTCTTACTCTTGCTTGTATGTACAATAAGATCAGTGATTTTGTGTGGCATATACTTAATCATTGCAACTATCACATACGTCAGTTTTACGTTAATAAATATTCGACATTGAATCTCACTGGTTCAACATCTGACAAATATAAGACGGACATTTGACTTTCCTCTTCATTTAACATGCAAATAAATGCAGCAGATGGAATCATGTGTCGGTGTGTATTCGTATGTGTGTGTGTCTGTTCTGCTGGATTTGTGTATCTGATGGCAGTGATTTGAGTGTTCAGAGTCGTTGTGTGATCCTCTTTTAAATGCTAATCTGAGTGCAGCGTAGCAGAGAGCATACTGGGTCTCTATGGCAGCGCTAAGAGTGTGGCGGCGAGCAAGACTTCCTCTCATTCATTTTTAAAACACGAGCCCCTTTTTTATAATAAATTAGCACTGTCGATCCAGTAGAACAGAGCACTTCCCTGGGGGAGCGATTAACAACGTACAGCAGGGTCTAAATGTTAGAGACCACCAATGAAACCGCTTCAGTTTTGCACTTTATAATTAGATTTGTTATTCAAATTATAATTTTTTCGTTAGTGAAAAGAGAGTGTGGGAACTAAACACCTCTTTTGGTGTGTTTAGTTGTGGATCGTCACTTTCTGATTGGTGGAATTTTCCGTGCAGCATCATGGGTACTGCGGTTTTTCTGCAGATTCCGAGGTTAAATATTAAAGTTGAATTAGTGTTAATTAATGGTTCAATAAAAGCAAATGAGATCAATTAATAATATCTGGGTTTCAATCACCCTGTTTTAATGCACATTTAGAAGTTTTGCATGATAATTGAGTGATGAATAAAAATACCTTCATTTGCACAAATATTTTTTTTAAGTATTCTTGAGAAAAAAACGACATTACCCCCATCTGACCAATCAGCTGTCTTCATTTTACTAGGCTTGTTTACTGTTGGTTACTAGGGCCCCGTTTACACTGCCAGTTAAATGTGACCCAATTCTGATTTTTTGCTCATAAGTGACAGATCGGATCTGTTCTTTGACCGTGCATTCGGATATTCAGAGATCGGTTTCAGGCCTCCTTCATATTCGGAAATAAATCAGATATAAATCGGATATGTGACTATCATGCAGTGGTGGAAAGAGTACTGTAAAATCATACTCAAGTAAAAGTACCATTACATGCCTAAAAATGTAGTGCAAGTAGAGTAAAAGTATCTGCTGTAAATATGACTCAAAGTATGAGTAAAAAGTAGACCTTTCAAAAGTACTCAAGAGTAGTGAGTAGTGAGTATTATGCTGTAAAAAGCTGATGCGTTTACATGTAATTTGTGCATGTGTGTGTAAACGTAACATTCTGTAGTGCATTTAGTTATTGCCCAGCAGGCACACAACATCATACGTCGTTATTATTAGGTTCGATTTAGGTTGTGATGTCAGGTGACCAGAATTCTATGTCTAGCCAACGTCTAAGGACAACGTTATTTAGATGATTAAAACCGACGTCAAATAATGTTGATATTTGGTTGATTTTAGGTTGTTAGAAAGTGACCAAAATCCAACGTTGAGCCAACAACTTAAACCAACGTCATACTGACGTCAAATACTGACATTTATTCGTCAGGTATGGCAACCAAAATCCAATGTCTGATAGACGTCATAGTGGTAACGTCCACACAACGTCAAGCTGTAACATCATTAGACGTTGATATTTGGTTGATGTTAGGTTGGACACTGATGTCGGCCTGATGTTGAGTTCTGACGTCAACCCGATTTTCATTTCCAAACAAAATGCAACGTCCCCATGACGTTAGGGTACAATGTCAATCTGACGTCATGTTGACGTCTTGTGCCTGCTGGGTGTTTAAGGCCATTTCGGTCATCATAGAGTAAACATCCGTCATATTTTCATCAGTGACATGCATCTAAACAGTCTCTAGGTCATTTTGTGTGAAAAAACCCAGTTCGACATCTTCTTGGACCCTTTTTTAATGCTTCCAAACAGTTTGCTGCATTTATAAATGGCCCATGTCTTGAGGTAGTTCATTATTACGCGATTTACCTTCTATGTGTGATTTGATTGGACGAGAACCACAGGACTGATTTTTCTAATCCCCATAGACAAGAAAAAATAAAGTAGTGACTGCAGGTTGAATGAAAGTAGTGGAGTAAAAGTACAGATACTGCACTAAACATGTACTCAAAGGAAATTAAAAGTACACATTTTTAAAACTACTTAGTAAATTACAATTTCTTAGAAAAACTACTCAATTACAGTAATTTGAGTATTTGTAAGTAGTTACTTTACACCACTGCTATCATGTAAACAGGTAGATCGGATTTATTGAGGCATTCCGCTTTGTCATTAAACTTGCGTCAATGTGGTACTTCTTCGCAGTTTAATTACGGAGAAGGAAGAGCGTGTGTGGAGACGCCGACGCGGTAAACAACAACAACAGAGGAAACATGGAGGAGGAAAGTGGTTAAGCTGGAGTTATACTTTCACCGGGCGCCGCATCGCGCACCTCCGCTGACTGCGCGTGCACCTCGCGAAACGGACGAGGCTTTTATACTTGCCGCGTTCGCCGTTGTGATATTCTTTAAAACGACAGGGGGTGGTCAAAAGTAACTGACCGTAAAGTCAGACAGATAAACAGAGAAGTAGAAAGTTTCCGGAACTACGTCATATCATTAATATCATTCAAGATTTTTAAACGAATTATTTTTATTGTTTTTATAAATTATTTTAATGATTATAAGGATTTTTATATATATATATATATATATATATATATATATATATATATATATATATATATATATATATATATATATATATATATTATTATTATTATTATTAAAATATCAATGAGGAGAGAAAATGGGTTGCTCTACAAATATATTTCTATTATGGCAAGAATAAAAGCCAAAAAAAAAAAGCACACTTAAAAATACAGATGTTTTTTTTTATTTAGCCCGCTCCCCAATTCACACATCATGTCTGGCTAGTTTCTGTCCTCTTATTATGCTAAAAAGGCAATGGTAGTCCAAACATTCCTGACCATTATCACCAATAAAGCCTAGAAAAACAGGGCATCAGTATATTGTAAACTGATAGCTTCAAATATTCTTTCCCAGTTATCAAAGAAATAATTTGATCCTTAATTATAGTTTTGTAATTATTAAATTGTTTTAAATTCAAAATTGTAATATATACATCAGTGTAAAACCTATAAATGGTGGAGAAACATATTTCTGTAATTGTGTCGCTGGGTTTCCACTTTTGCCATGGCCTCTTTTGGCTTTAACAGACAGGTTTTTCCAAACTTTTTAACAAAAACTTTCCTCCTTTCCCACTGCTGTTGCAATTTCTAGCCAAAAATGATTGTTCATCAGGTTATCTCTATCATCACGGATCATAAAGATGTCTGTACAGGTGTACCTGTTTCCGACAAAATCTCTTCAAAGTGGTTCATTTCAACTCAAACCAGATGCGGCGCCGCGCGCACTGTTCGCTTGGGTCTCAAAAAATGCCGTGCGCACCACCAGCCGAAATGATGTCGCGCGCACTCAAAGCGAACATCCGAAAACTCCGCTATGACGTCAGATTCTTTGCACGCACTCAAGCTAACTAGCGGACGCGTCGAGTATAAACAAGGCTTTAGTTTCCAGAATTTGCTCCCACCAGACCTGAGATGTCTCTCGTACCCACAAATTCCTAGGAATGGTGGAGGACACCATATATAAACCATAGGCACAAGCTGCAATGACAGCACTTTCCCTCCTTCTCTGCTTCAAAATCATTTTAAAGTTGGGCGATCTTCGCATATTTCGCAGAGCTAAAAACAAGACAATTTCTTCCATCATGGCTAGTGTAGCACAGACGCATGTGCGAAGTCGTAAATTGTATAGCAAGTGTAAACACATTAATCGGATATGGGTCACAAACAGGGCTTTACGTTAACACTTGCCAACCCGCCAAATGCGGGTAGATTTCAGTGGTGGCGGGTAAGACAGACACTCCCACTAGCCAATTTGGCTGGTTGAAAATAATTCTCCCGGATAATAATTCATAAAAGCAGGGTTTGACAATAAGGATGGTCCAATATGCATGCAAAGGTGATCTTAGAATTGAAAAGCAACACGCGTTCGCGTGAGCAATAAAAAAAGCCAACGAATACCGAATGAAAGGATGATCACTCGCGCTAACAGCTGAGGTGATGCGCGCGACTGTTTAAAACGCGTGCGCGCTCACGTTTCCTTGCGTGAAGCATCAGAAACACCGCTGATGTGATCGGTTCTCTTTCAAATAGACTAGACAAAAAGTGATGAACATGCACCCACAGTCTTGCTGCTTTCAAGAGCTCCAGATTTGTATTTTTGTAAGCAGCACCGGTTGGTTTCGCTTTCACCATTATTTGAACAGATTTGTTATGGGTCTAAAGTTAACCGTGTGCGTTATAATCCTTTCATTATCACACGGTATGTTTTTTACCTGCTTTCTTTTGCGTAATGTGGTTTAATTATCATTTTTTACAATAACACTGCTTTAATGGGAGATTAACTCCCCATTTATGTGTAGTTAACTGCTGATCTGGGACCTTTAGCCAGGACAGATTACTGTGCATATGTTTTGTTAAATAAAAAGTAAAGTAAACAGCTATATTTTGCTTGTTTTGACACGTTTAAAATTTGTGGCTAAGAAATAATGAATTGTTTATGTTTGGTGTGGTCAGGGATAAATTTGATAAAGGCTTCGTTTTTAGCTCTGAAAATCATGTAAAATAAAAACTAATGGTAATATTATGAAACCATGACCCATTTGATCATGAACATTTGGCAAGCTCAAACCCGACACACAAAAAGTGAAATGAATGAGGCATGTGGAGAAAACGCAAAATCTAAATCAAGTAATTTTAGCATGTTAAAGTCATATTTATGTGTATAAAATATATTTTCCCAACAATAAAATTGTGGCTAGTGAAAATGGCGAGTGGCTAGTAATGTTGGAAAACTACTAGCCACCGTGGCTGGTGATCAAAAAAGTTAATGTCAAGCCCTGGTCACAAATAAAAGAACGTGTAAACGGACAGCCAAAATAAATCAAATATAGGCAACAAATCGGAATTGGGCATCAAGACCTGACAGTGTAAACAGGGCCTAAGTTACCAATACTACAGTCAGATACTCTAAGATTGAGATTTTTATATATTGTTCGCAAACTTTGAAAAGACTTCTAGTAAAAAGACTAAGACACTAGAGTCTGCAAAATTCTGTCGTACGGTGATGCAAAAAGGGGCAAGATAAAACAATACGATTAGACGTTGATGAAAGCCGAGTGAATGCTCCATATTTTAAATTTCCCCAAGATTGAACTCTGCAACGTAGCGAACTGCGAAACTTGCCGCACAAACTTGCGTTTCCAGTCTGCTACATTCGCTTGCGTATGAACGGAAGTCTATGGGGCATAAAAGTGCAGTATGACAGCGGATTTAGGATGGAAAACTGACTACTGTTGGCTTAAAGAGTCTGTCCTTTCTAAAAAATTTATTGCTTGAGTTGATTGGTAGCCCTAGATGTAGTTAAATATGATCAAATCATAACGATCTCCAAATGTTTACTGTTGTTTAATGAATCTGAAATAACTGAGCATTGTTGCTTTGCATATATTTGTTTGGCAATACAGCAAAAAATAGATATTGTTAAATAATATTTAAATCAAATATTTTAAATCAACAGTTTACATTTAAAGTTTTCCATTATAATAATAATAAAAAAAAATCTTAAATATTTTCTTGATTTAATGAGTAAATCCTTTATACCATAAACTAAAATAACAAAGCGTGCCAGTAGATTTCACAAATATTAACATGAAATTTTAATTTAAGAAATAAAATAATATTTTTTTGGAAAACATACACCAGTAATACGTATCCATGACTTTGATTTAGTAAAAAAAAAAAATAATAAATAAATATATATATTTATAAATAATATATATAAAACTTAATTTTTTCATGTTCAATCCACATAAATTTGTTAAAAGTGTTAAGTTAACTTAATTGATTTGTGTTGGGACAACAGGAATGAATTGTGTGGAACCATGCATTTTTTACAGTATATATATATATAACTCATTTCTAATAACTGATTTATTTTATCTTCTATGATGAATGTAAATAATATTTTACTAGATATTTTTCAAGACACTTCTATACAGCTTAAAGTGACATTTAAAGGCTTAACTAGGGTAATTAGGTTAATTAGGCAGGTTAGGGCAATTAGGCAAGTTATTGTATAGTGATGGTTTGTTCTGTAGACTATCGAAAAAAATTAGCTTAAAGGGGCTAAAAATTTTGTGCCTAAAATGTTTTTTAAAAAATTAAAAACTGCTTTTATTTTAGCCGAAATAAAACAAATAAGAAAAGAAAAATAAGAAATAGGAAAAAATATTATCAGACATACTGTGAAAATTTCCCTGCTCTGTTAAACATCATTTTGGAAATATTTAAAAAAGAAAAAAATAATAATAATTCTGACTTCAACTGTATATATAAACATTAATATTACATTGTAATATTAAAAATACCAAAAAATCTAAGTCATAAAGTCTAAGTTATAAAGGATTTATTCATCAAATCAAGAAATTTTATTAAAGATTTAAAACAAAAACATCCAATGGAAATGTAAAATGAAAAACCTTTAATTTAAATTGCTAATTCAAAATATTTGATTTAAATTTTGTTTAACAATATCTTTTTTTTGCTGTATCAAGTTACCTTGTCCTTGCTGAATATAAATACAATAATAATAAATGTACTGACCCCAAATCTTGGAATGGTGGTGTGTATATTTATATTTTTCTATCTATAATATGCGTCACGTTTGTACTGCATTCGAGATTCAATGTCATTGTGCGACAATATACAATGGGCTCTGGTCAGGCATTCAAAACGATGTGTCTGCTCTCTATTTTGGTCTCTAAAAATAGGACTGATATGTGAAAATGCTGGGGCTGAGTTTCCATGTATTCACAAATGTGTTTTTTAAAATACGCTGCCCCCTTTTTGTCCATGTTTCCCTTTGATATCAAATCCCAGAGGCAGAAATATCTGGTGTGCGTCAAGCGACCTCAGATCTCCACGTTTGCTGACAATTATAGCAAGTCATCAAGAGGCAGGAAAGCCTACAAATGCTTCGCCACGTTCTGCATCAGTAATTCATTTGTAACAAGGTTTCAAAACAAAACCCAGCCAGCTCTGCTCGACAGTCGCCAGACCCCTGTATCATCAGCGCATGTGTTTGTGCTTTTGAATGACACGGCTTCTTAGCAACAACGACCATCACAAAACTACGGCTCTTACGAATGACGGAGTGCAGAGTGTGAGCTTTTCCCAACATGGCTGTGTTTTGATGACATCCCAGCGAGTGCATCTGCAGACTTCAGTTGACACGATGAAGGCGGCCGGTGTCTGTTCTCAGATATCACTCCACAGCACAGCTCGACGGCTCTTGTCCACGCTTACCACGTATTCACCTGATAAAGACCAGGCCAAGGCACTTATCGGAGCACTGCAAAAAGAATTAGGATGCAAAGTTAAAGAGATAATGATCATTTATATACAATTTAACCATGATGATACTTTTGTTTTCTTATTTTTTTTGATAAAATAAAAAAACTAAACAATATTTGACTACAAATAATTTTTGCATTATGGTAAAGCTGCTCCATTTCCTGAAACAGCAACACTCTTGCAGCTCATATGATTTCACTGTTTGTTTTGTTTGTTTGTTTTTAGAGTATGTGCATATTGTTTAACGGATAAAGTCATTAATACATGCTGTTAATACATTTCTGCATCATCTTTCTGATCCTTTGCATTATATTTTATTAATAAATCACCCAGTGTAAATACTTTTGATGTTCTGAAATATTGATCTAACATTTAAATGGAGACTATGGTGTATATAATATACATATTAAACTATAAAACAGTATAAATTCTGTACTAGGAAATATGAACTTGTTGGAAATAAAGGACATAAATCTCAATGCATAACGTATTCATGAAGTATTTCATTGCTTTAGTACTAACTGTACAACACTGACAAAAAAAGCACATGATTGTTAAAGTTTTTTTTCTTGAAAGATCAGAGAAGTAGGCCTGCGGTTCACCATGTTCGGATGTGAACAGACTTTTTAATACCGTTTAAATGCCAGATTTCAACAGGGATGCGTCTCTTGTTTAACTGTGATCCGATCCACCAAAACGCATCTTATTACCCGGTATGTTTATATTGCTGATTCCCTCTGTCTCATCCACATTCGCCATTCTTGCCGTTCCCATGGAAAGCTTAATAAACAAGCCTACTTACCTTTCATAACTGTAACAAGAGGCAATTCAATCATAACTTAATATTAAAACAGCTGTCATAACATTATTTATCAATATGTGGCTCTTTTTGGATTCTTGGAAACTATAGAAATTAAAAATGTAAAACAGGAAACACGCTGGGACCATTGTTTTTGTTTACATCCCTCAAAATGGTCTATACAGTGTCATAAAAAAATGCTGCTATATTAATGTGCATATCGCACTTCCGGCCGGCCGCGTATCCGATTTAGACTTTACCGTTGAAAACGCCGCACACTGCAGCACGCAGGCGCACGATGACGAAAAATATTTTGATTGAATCAAAAAGGCGTACAAATTGTGCACTGATAAGAAATATTATAGATCGCTCCACCAAACACGTGAAAATGAAAGTAACGAGCCCGATTTAAAAATGTAAGGAGTAGAAAGTACAGATATTTGTGTAAAAATGGAAGGAGTAAAAGTAAAAAGTTGTCAGAAAAATTAATAGTGGAGTAAAGGATACCAGAAGAATCAACTTAAGTCCAGTAATGAAGTATTTGTACTTCGTTACTTCCCATCTCTGCTTACTACATACCAATGGCAAACCAATTCATCTGTGATGTGTTTCCGGTGCAACAACTTTGTTATATATAATGCAAATATATCTATTTCTATATATATATATATATATAGAAATAGGTTCCTATAGGGATGTTTGTATTTCACCCACAAAAAATCAACAACAAACAACACTAAAAGATTAGTTCAGTTCCAGAATGAAAATGTCCAGATATTTGGCTCTCTTCACTGTCATTCAAGAATTTAATTTCTTCAGTCAGTTCATTGACTTTAGTCAAAAAATGTATTGGAGGAAAACATTCCAGGACTTCAGAAAAAAAGGTTTTGGAGGAAAACTTTTCAGGATTTCTCTCCATATATTGGACTTCTTTGATGCACGTCCACCGAAGAGATTTTGTGCAGCTGAAAACACCAGGGCTCTTCTAAAAATGCTCAGCTCTGGAGAAGGGTCTGGGTGCAGCTGCAAGCTGAGCCGCATGCAATGCCTAACCCTAGACCTCACAGTGAAATCACTACCTTCATTGAGTACATTGTGTCTGTATGTCTCAGCTTGCATATGTCTGCAGTTAGATACTATTGCAGCTGTGGGCACCTGAGAGTGCTTTTGCAGTGCTGCATTTAACTCATTCTCGGCGCATTAAGAAAAAGCACCAAGCACTCAGCACTTCATGTGAAACATATGCTCGGCACCCTCATTGAAAACAACTGCAAACATACCCTTACTATGAAAGAAAGTATGTAAGGGAGAAAGGCAGAGTTTCCAAGCACAGCCAGAAATTATTCAGTTTAAATTCATTGTGGCCTTTTTACACTATTCCTTCATGAGCCCTGAGTTAAAACACAACAGGCTCTATTGTGACAATTTTGCCCTTAGGGCATGTCCTAATCCACATGATCTAAATGGTCTACTTCAGTCCAGGAGGGCCACTGTCCTGCAGAGGTCCCGTTTACACTAATACGTTTTAGTTTAAAACTGCGTTTTAGAATGAAAACACCGTGTCCACACTGGCGTTTCACCTAGCGTTTCTGAACAACTCACCGTCCATACTACACCACTGAACATGCACATCATGTGACCACCAAGCGGCAACCTCCCGCTCTCTCTCGGGAAGCCAATACGGAAGTAACTGAAACTGCAATTCATCGAAATTCCGCTAGTCCTGGCTCCATAATAGAGCACATTTCTATTGAGCCCACTGTTAGAATGGCCGACTTTACAGCAGAACAAAAGGTGTTTACAGCCTGGTACAAAGAACGATTTTGGTTCATATAGCTAATATTACCCTTCGTGACAACTGTGAGGGGGGTGAATTTTTTTATAACTCATCCGTTTCCTTTATATTAGGTTATATTAAGTTTGCATAATTAAGGGCGTGGCCACTTGAGTGACAGCTAGATCTCGCTGGTCGCCGTCACTTCACCTCAGCTGATTACGGCTGATTAGCTGCTGATCTCGGCATATTCATCGTATTTTTGTGTTGTTTTATGTGACTTTACACAGTCAGCTGCCTTTTGGAATTATTTCCTACAATTATCAGATGATATGGCATGCTGTGTGCACTTAACTGTGCTCACAAGCCATTCACGTGGCCTCTATTTCCAAGGTGAGTGTAACTATATACCATCTTTATGAATGTATTTGTTTTATTTAAGATCATTTATCATTTATCATGTTCTCTAGAGCTGTAATGCACTCCAGAATCTGACAGATTGATTAGCTGTAGGCTCTAGAACAGTCATCTGAAGCGTTGTCATACAGTGTTCTGCCTGGACTTCATAATTAGCCTTGCATTTACTAACACAGACTATATCTGAGGTGTTTGGAAGTAATTCGCACTTTCCTCCTGTTGAAAAACATCATAAGAACAATGCTTAGTGGCTCAGTGTGTAATGCATTGAGCCACTAAGCATTGCGCTTATAATGTTGCTTATGAAACAGTGTTTTTAAAAGTCTAAACACTTTATTGATAAAGTGTACAACCAAGCACATGTGGTCAGAACACAAACGAGTCGCAGGTGATGAAGTATTAAGCCTCTTTGCCCTTGTATGGTATGCCCGGGGTTGGTGCGATGACGCGCGAACAAAATGGCGACAGTCGGCCACGCCTTCTGGTAGCTTCTTTTGGGTTCTTCATAAACCTATGGGTGATGTCACGGATACTACGTCCATATCTTTTACAGTTTATGGTGACCACAAACACACACACTCTAGCATGCACTGCAGCGATGAGAGCTGTGCATGTCGGACTGCTCATCAAGGATCTACCGCTGGATCTAATCCCACTATATTTGTTAAACGTATTTAATTCATCTTGTTGTCTATATCTAACGACATATTCCCCGATTTTGGTCTTTTGAATCTATTACATGTTCTCAGGTAACTTGTTTTGCCTGAGCGCAAGGATAAGTTAGGTTAATTACTTAATTAATGTAACCACGTACACTGATTCTGCACATTTGACTGATTGCTTGCCTTTATTTCCTATATTGTATAGACTTATTGTACGTTATACTTTTATAATGCCCATTATTGATTATTAAAACTGATATTCAGCAAAAAAGAGAGTATGTTTCGTATTTTCAATGAAACTGAAAGGAGACAGTAATGTTATAGGCTCCGTTTTGTTATATACAGTGAAGATGACGGTCATATAAATATGTAGCTACACGACGCCTCAACATTTTTGATGTCTGTTAAGTTAATATCAAAATGAAAATAGGCAGTTCCTTATATCATGTTTTCATTTTATTGTTAAGAAAGTTAAACAACAAAGCCTTAGTGATGTGAATGAGGTTATAAAGTACATGTTTCCTTTGAAGATTTACCCGACGTGTCCTCAGAAGTTTGTTTTCCATATCAAACTTGCAAAGTCTGAAATTACAAGGAGAGGATGCAAGACTGAACTGTGTGTAGGCTACTTAACATTGAGGAAAAAGCCTCAATCAGATAGGCGAATGTCTGCAGCCACGCCTCCATTTTCAGACGTCTCCGTTTTCCCCCATCCACACTAACACGGAGCAGCAGCATTTTAAAGCTAAAACAGCCTCTCCAGCGTTTCCAAAACGCTCCGTTTGGAAACGGATGGTGTAACCGTAGCAAAACGTATGCCTTTTAAAACTAAAACGTTTTAGTGTAAACAGGGCCTCAGTCTCTCTCTCTCTCTCATAAGTTTTGCTCCAACACTAATCTGAATACACAATAACACCTGAATAAGCTAATCAGTGACTTCAAGATCACTAGAAAGCAAAAGGAAGGTGTGTTTGATTAGGGTTGAAGATAAAATCTACAGGATAGTGGCCCTCCAAGACCATCCCTGGCCTACTTTCTTCTCTTAATGTGTTATGGCTGTGTTTTGTGCATAACATGCATTAATACAATCAGAGTCTCAGCTCCCACTCCCTTTAAGAGCGAGTTGTGGTCACACCACTGAGCATTCACTATTTACACGATGGACTTTGTAAGTGGAAAGAACGAACGTTTCACTATCAAGGAAATGGATCTGCTCATGTGCAAGGTTAAAGTGCACGAGGAGACCATCGGTGGAAAGAGCCGTATTCCACCAAAGCCCCTTGAGGTGGAGAAGGAGTGGGAGGAGGTAACAGTTTTTATTTATGTAAACAATAATAATCTTTTACATTTGAATTCTTTAATTTTTTTAATTTAAAGCTGTGCATGATGTGCATCCCTGTGTATGTAATTAACAACATGCATGTTGTGAACCCTGCAGGTGCATATCACTAACATACACATGTTCTGCTCTTTCCGATTGCTGCTCCCTGAACATTTCATTCGCTGAGGTTTGAGTGCTGGAAAGAGTTGTTGGGTGGCAGAGTTGTTTTCAGATTGTGCAGTGTGTGACCCCCTCTTTTGTATTATTTACATAGTCACGTAATGTGAAATGCCACATTGATTTAAAGACCAAAAATCAAGTCATTTAGTCTGAATGGCACATTGACCTGCTAATGTTTTGATTCATCCCTAACTTACCTGTGCATGTCAGGAAGGTGTTTTTCCAAGTTTCCTGTGTTCACATTCCATATGTACACGGCACCATCTGCAGATCCAGCTGCCAGGAAACTGCCATCCGGACTGAAACAGAGAACATGCGACTGGTGACTTCAGACTGAAAGACATTATTCTGGAACTGATTCTCTCTCGTTGTAGAGATCCCCGAGGCAATTGATCTGATATCACATTCAATAAAATGTCAGAAACCTAAAGAATACATGGGCAAAATCTGTTCCTAAACCTGTAGAACAACCTTCCAAGTCTGTACCGCCTTCAAAGATGCCTTGTTCTGGACAAAATAGAAAACTGAGATTGTGTTATCATAAAATGAGGCCTATGATAAAAAATAAAATGGTGGAGTCTATGAGCAGTTGAGGCCCCATTTCAGAGAGGTTGCTGTCTTAAAAAAAGTTTTAGTCAATAACCATCTATACTAGGGTTGTAACGGTACACAAAAGTCAGTTTTGGGGTTACAGTTTGATATGGGTTCGGTAAAACAGGAACAAGCAACAAATCTCTAGTGCTTTTTTTTGTCTTTGTTTTGAACAGGAAGAAGTGTTTTGTTACAATCAGCTACAGAACTGAAAAGCTTCTTGTGATGCAAAGGTACAAAACAAATAGAATAAGGAATAGAAACTTTAGGAATTAGGAGATTGTGTATTAAACTTTCAATGGTTGAGCTTAACCAGGGCTTAATTTGTGCTGGAACACACTGGATCCGGCACTTCTGAAATCTGATCCGGCACCTCATTTTACTGATACCCCTCCTCAACCACCCTCGTCCACTGTCCGCTGTTCACTTTCACTTTCTTCCGCGACTCCCCAACCCTCTTCACTTTCATCCGTGACAAATCCCCCCACTCTACACTTTCGTCCGTGACACCCCTCTGCCATACACCCACCCGGCTCTTTACCGCGCAATGCCCGTATAATGCCTGTATAAGCTCGAAAGCCTACTACCAATTAAGCATATTAGGTGATGTGCATCTCTGTAATGAGAAGGGGTGTGGTCTAATGACATCAACACCCTATGTTAGGTGTGCATAATTATTAGGCAACTTCCTTTCCTTTGTCAAAATGGGTCAAAAGAAGGACTTGACAGGCTCCGAAAAGTCAAAAATAGTGAGATATCTTGCAGAGGGATGCAGCACTCTTAAAACTGCCAAGCTTCTGAAGCGTGATCATCGAACAATCAAGCGTTTCATTCAAAATAGTCAACAGGGTCGCAAACCAAAAACCAAGGTGCAAAATAACTGCCCATGAACTGAGAAAAGTCAAGCGTGCAGCTGCCAAGATGCCACTTGCCACCAGTTTTGCCATATTTCAGAGCTGCAACATCACTGGAGTGCCCAAAAGCAGAAGGTGTGCAATACTCAGAGACATGGCCAAGGTAAGAAAGGCTGAAAAACGACCACCACTGAACAAGACACACAAGCTGAAACGTCAAGACTGGGCCAAGAAATATCTCAAGACTGATTTTTCTAAGCTTTTATGGACTGGTGAAATGAGAGTGAGTCTTGATGGGCCCGTGGCTGGATCGGTAAAGGGCAGAGAGCTCCAGTCCGACTCAGACGCCAGCAAGGTGGAGGTGGAGTACTAGTTTGGGCTGGTATCATCAAAGATGAGCTTGTGGGGCCTTTTCGGGTTGAGGATAGAGTCAAGCTCAACTCCCAGTCCTACTGCCAGTTTCTGGAAGACACCTTCAAGCAGTGGTACAGGAAGAAGTCTGCATCCTTCAAGAAAAACATGATTTTCATGCAGGACAATGCTCCATCACACGCGTCCAAGTACTCCACAGCGTGGCTGGCAAGAAAGGGTCTCAAAGAAGAAAAACTAATGGCATGGCCTCTGAACTGAACCCAATAGAGAACCTGTGGTCCATCATCAAGGAGGGAAAACAGTTCACCTCTCTGAACAGTGTCTGGGAGGCTGTGGTTGCTGCTGCACGCAATGTTGATGGTGAACAGATCAAAACACTGACAGAATCCATGGATGGCAGGCTTTTGAGTATCCTTGCAAAGAAAGGTGGCTATATTGGTCACTGATTTGTTTTTGTTTTGTTTTTGAATGTCAGAAATGTATATTTGTGAATGTTGAGATGTTATATTGGTTTCACTGGTGAAAATAAATCATTGAAATGGGTATATATTTGTTTTTTGTTAAGTTGCCTAAAAATTCTGCACAGTAATAGTCACCTGCACACACAGAAATCCTCCTAAAATAGCTCAAACTAAAAACAAACTAAAAACTACTTCCAAAAATATTCAGCTTTGATATTAATGAGTTTTTTGGGTTCATTGAGAACATGGTTGTTGTTCAATAATGAAATTAATCCTCAAAAATACAACTTGCCTAATAATTCTGCACTCCCTGTATATTAGATGTTTACAGACATCAAAACAGATGATCTGTTAGTAGATTAAATGTACTTGTTCATGCTGTATTGCAAAACATGATTAAGGTTATGAACAGGTTTAATGTTGTGGGTAGGTTTTTAAGGGTAGCAGTAGGTCAACAGTGTGAATAAAAATGTATTTACATAAATTGAATTCCAGCTGGAATTACATACAGGTACGTTTAGATACAAGTATGATGTAAATAGACGATAAGTGCACTGTATCATATGATTCACTTAAATGTTTGCACAAAGTAGTTGTACACTTAATATGAAGCGTGTCCACAGTTCATTTGAGTGATCTGCACAGTCTCCTGTTGGCAGTGAGCTGTTTCTACTGTTGGCTAATGGAGAAGGTGTTGAGTTATATGCCTGGCACATGAGAAAAAATGTTGCAACGTGAAGGTGCTGATGAATGATGAAGCAGCCATTAGGTTTGAGTTATGTCTCTCTTTCTCTCTCTCTCTCGTCTTTGAAGTGCTTTTGCCAGATCCAGCCGTGAAAAATGCAACACCACAGTGCATTCAGGCCATAAAGTCTCCATGGAAACTGTATATGTCTACGCAGAGAGGTGCTAAAAGACTCATCTGTACGACTCCTTTCTCATCTCACATCATACGGAGTGTGTTGCATTTACTTTGTAACAATGCTGAGAAAATTGCAGGATCAGACTGTGCATGAGGATATAGTGGCTGTAAAGGCTTTGGTAGCATTGAAAATACATCAGGGGCCATATTCACAAAACATCTTAAGACTAAAAGTAACTCATAACTTGCTAATTTAGGATATAAATGGGTGTGTTAGTAGTAAGAGTATCTTACAAAGTGTTCAGTGAAATAAATCTGTGAAAGATTAGGAGAAGTGAAAAAGACATCTACAGTAAGTCACCATGACCCAATCCAAAACTATCATCTATCACCTATATGTCATCTTTGCTTCTGGACAAAAGTGGGAAAGCTGAATTTATTTGCACAAATATGTTTTCTTACCTATCTTTTTTGTTGTTGCTGTTTTGGAGGTTATCCCAACTATCAGCCACGATTATTCTACTTTGTTAATTGAAAAGCTGTTAATACCCATATCAGGGTTCATACACATTTTTACAACTAAACTTACAAAGTCATTACATGACTTTTCCAGGATTTTTTCAGGAATTGTATGACCTACTGTTTCATGTAATGCTTACATTATAGGTGTGCATAGATAATTTTTTAAAATCTAGATAAATCTCACTGTAATCTTGGAATTAATCTAGATTAAAATGGCTCATTTGAATTCTGCCGAAGGCATTCAGAATATGTAATATTCTACCCAATGTAATATATTATATGTAATATACTATATGTAATATAATACCCAAATAATGACTAAAAGTAAGTCTTTGAGAAACTGTTCTGTTATGATAATTGGTGATGAAAATAAATGATGTTCAATAAGATGTACTTGTGTTTACTAACTGTTTATTCAGTTTAACATGAATTTTGAACTGTAGGCCTACATAAGTTTGAAACAGCGATTTTTAATTACTTTAATGCAACTAAAGTCATAACTGAACTAAACAGAAATGGAATTAAGACATGGAGTATGCAGATATTAGTGGCATTATTGAAGTAAACACTGCAATCAAACTATTACCGTCATGTAGGACTTTTCACCATATTTTCCGACAAGATCCACACATGCGGCTGTCAGTAAAGGACTGCACACACACACACACACACACACACACATCGCGAAATGTGAAAGTTTTTTCTTTCCATTTGGCGTGCGTTATTAAATTCCATAACACTCTCACCAGTCCTTACTCCTTATTTGCGTCTAATACCCCAGTTTGTCACGGGGGCATGAATGAAATGTTCATGAGTAAAAGTGAAACTGCCGAATTGCAGTTAAAGTCACCCAAAATTACAGGAAACTCTTACATGAAAGCACTTTACATAAACACCTTAAATATATTATTGTCTATTGAAAGTCAAAGGTGAAAGTCATCATAGCTTGCGTAGAATAGACCCAGCTCCCAACCAAACTTTGAAAATAGATTAACCGGGATATTTTTTATCGCCCGATTAAAGTCTCGCGTTAACACAGCACGTTAACGCCGATAATGGCCCACCACTAGTTTACATATATGTGGTAAATTATAAGAAAAACAATGCACATTCAAATTTATATATCAAAATTGATAACACTTTACAGTAAGGTATTAGTTAACAGTAGTTAATGCATTTACTTACATGAAGAAACAATGAACAATATATTTATTACAGTATTTGTTAAAATTATTAGCCCCTTTAATCTAATTTTTTTTCGATAGTCTTCAGAACAAACCATCATTATACAATAACTTGCCTAATTACCCTAACCTGCCTAGTTAACCTAATTAACCTAGTTAAGCCTTTAAATGTCACTTTAAGCTGTATAGAAGTGTCTTGAAAAATATCTAGTTAAATATTATTTACTGTCATCAAGGCAAACATAAAATAAATCAGTTATTAGAAATGAGTTATTAAAACTATTATGTTTAGAAATGTGTTGAAAAAATCTTCTCTCCGTTAAACAGAAATTGGGGGAAAAAATAAACATATAAATATATATATATATATATATATATATATATATATATATATATATATATATATATATATATATATATATATATATATATATATATATATATATATATATATATATATATATATATATCCGCTATGTAAAACATATGCTGGAATAGTTGGTGGTACATTCTCCTGTTGCGACCCCTGAAAAATAAGAGACTAAGCCGCAAAATTTTTTTAATAAAATTAAAATAAAATAAAATTATAAATATATATACTTTTTTTTTTCAACTGACATATGACGTGCACATATTTGGTTGAAAATATTGTGCAAAATCACTTCTAGAATAATCCATATTTCCACCTGACTGAAAATAAGACATGACTCCTGCTGAAACTAGTGAATGACAAGAGTAACAAATAAAATCCATCTCTCCTTGCTATCTTTACTCAGGGGGCAAAGCCTTTCCTCCGTTCAATATAACAGCAGGATTGTATTTTCCATCTATGTGTAAATCCTCATGACCAAAGACTAAAGTAAAAAAGACAGGGCTGGTACAGAAACTCTTAACATTACGCCAATATGTTTCAGTGCTTGTGAGCATTACTCTGCATGCCATCTTGAATAAGACACAGTACAGACATTTGCTGTTACAGCACAGACAGCGCTCTGCAAACTGGACATTGACGGATTGTTAGCGACAGCTCGTAGCGTCCTGTTTGACTTCACTCACCTGAAGATGGCCTTGGTGCTGTCACTTCCACATTTGAAGCCTTCCGCTCTGAAACAAGCAAGAAAAGCAAGAACAGAGAATTTTGTGAGTGTTTTTAAAAATGACATGATTTGGCTCATGCTCTGTCTATATGACTAGCTTCTGTGTTATTGCATTTTAAATTACTTTAAACGGTCACGAAACACCAAAACATATTTTTTGAGATAACAATAGAAATCAGTCTAAGGCACTCGAAAAATGTGAAAAATTGTAAAAAGCCTTTATTCACATGGCTATATCATATAAAAACCTAAGCGTTTCGGCAAAAAAATGCCTTCATCAGGGTAACAGTGATCAGGTGCGTCTAGAGTCTCTTTTAAGTACTACGGTCACATGACTCAATTAAATATTTCAACTACACTTAAATAATGTAACAAACATAGTCAACTATCATCAACATGAATTCAGCATTGATAGAGGGAAACAAATATACGCATATGTACAAAACAGTATAAGCATATATATAAATAAGCAAAAATAAGTATATAGAAAACTAAAAAAACTAAACCAACATATACGCAAAAAATATACATATATAAGCTTAGACATGGCTCCTATATACATATATACATCCATACAAACACAAACATATATATACACTTACATAAACATACACATTCATGCACACATAAGAATGCATATACAAACACATATATATTCAATAATAAATAATGGAAATCTGTAGAATATCTATAGAAAAACTGTTTTACAAAAAAGAAGAAAAGTCTAATTCGCCATTTAAACCTGGAAATCTAGTAGCTTTTAACGTATAGATCCAAAAAGTCTATCTCTGTTTTAATCTTTTTATCCTGTCTCCTCCTCTTATAGAATTATGAATATGTTCAATACCAACTATTTTTAATGAACTGGGATTGCCATGACCATAATTTTTATAGCGTAAGGCCATCGGATATTGTGGATTGCAGGTACGTATTGCGTTTTTATGCTCCGCTAATCTCAATTTTAATTTTCTCTTAGTCATTCTTATATATATAAACATCCACATGGACATTCTAGTCGATAAACAACAAATGTGGCATTGCAATTAATAAGTGAATTGATCTTAAATTCACGACCTGATGATAAATCTCTAAACATATTCGTCTTAATTATGTTATCACAATGATTGCAATTACCACATCTGTAGTTTCCAGTTGTTTGACTTAACCAAGTATTAGTCTTCTTAGTGGAGAGATGACTTCTCACAAGTTTATCTTGAATAGTTGGAGCTTTTCGGAATACAATAGAGGGGGATACAGGTAAAACTTCCCTGAGATGGGGATCACTCATTAGGATATTCCAATTATTTTTTACAATTCTCTTGATTCTGTTTGCATCTGTACTATATTGTGTGACAAAATAAACAGAACTTTCTGACTGATTTGATTTAGGTCTTCGTATTAACAGTTCATTCATCCTGATTTTTTGCCAAAACGCGTAGGTTTTTATATGATATAGCCATGTGAATAAAGGCTTTTTACAATTTTTCACATTTTTCGAGTGCCTTGGACTGATTTCTGTTGTTGTTTCTGGTAAATCCCTTACCCAAAGAGCACCGACTAAATATTTGAACTACCCCTGAGCGCTTTTTGTTTATTTTTGGATCAATATTTTTTGAGATGTTGACAGTCATATATATGTGTCCAATGCTGGTAAAAACACTATTAGTACACATATATTGCACTAAAACGTTATTTTTTGCGTTATTTCGACCAAATTTGTTCTTCCGGTTTGAAAAGAAAGCTGCGTCACGGCGATTAGATCGTTGTGTAAATTCCAGCGTGTAGACTAGATGTCTGTACCGGCGTGTACAACGTGACGTCTTTGAGCTTTCAGCATTAATTCCAGACCGCCAATCAGTGCACTCTATTGTGAATGAGGTGCAACTTCATTAATATGCATGATAGTTTAGAAGATTTTACCTGTTACAGTGTTCAGACGGCAGAGAGACGCCACATTGTGTTGCCAACCGTAATTAAAACAAGTGGAAGAACAAGAATTGTTTGGAGACATGGGTCGTCAGTGTTGTGTTTATAAATGTGCCGCAACGAAGGTTTTGTTTTCAATTCCCCGCTATGAGAGCGCAGCTGGACTCACGTGTGGATTACAGTGGTCTGCTAAAGCCTAGTTCACACTACAGGATTTTAAGCATCGGCAGATCGCTGTGCAGTTCACACTACATGATTTGATTTTGTGTCTTTTAATCACTGTGGTGTATGCGACACTACGTAAATGATCCACAAGAGGGGGGTCACACACTACATGATCTGACAACAACTCGTTCGGCAACAGTTCAGTCAAGCTACCGAAGCACGGCCAATGACATTTTGAGGGAGGAGTCGTCAGAAAAAGCTGAACACTATTGGCTGCTTGTGTGCTGATGACATCACTGACAGCGTTTCAAGCTTTCAAGGGAGCATTTAAAAACATCGTCAGTCAGCTGATGCATCAGCGGATCAATCACTCATCTGCAAAGTTCAAGCGGAAAGATACACAGAGTGTTTTTAATTTTTGTCATTTTATAACTCTTTGAAATAAAACATATCTGTAACATTCTGACGTTTCCTAAATATCTGTGTATGTCTTTCTAACCTTACAAAACAGTAAAGAACTGAGCATTTCTACCTTTAATTACCATATTGGTCAAAACGACTGCATGCATATCTGCTACTTTTCGCTGTGACTTTATATATGCATGCATTTCTTTACCTCGCAACTTCCTGCTAAAATAAACAAAACTTTCTGATAGCAAAAACATAAAATTACTTCAGATATATCTTTCAAAACAGCATATTCTGTGCCGCGAAATAGCTCCTGTTTGAAAGTGAAAATGAAAGCGAGGCTCAGACCTCTGCATGTTCTAGTATCTTAACTACATATTTATAGGCTGTATTACCAAAACAGATAATATTTTTAGGGTAATGCTGTCATAAAATATGATGAAAGACATTCAAAGCTTAATTTTAATATCGCAATAGAAGTTTTGAATGTAAATATGATGTGAGAAAAGTCAGAATGACCATTATAGTAATTCTAATAGTTACAGAATTCTAGTTCCACTGTTAATATAGTCTACTCTCGTGTCCGTGTTAACAGTATGAAGCGAGTGGATGCCCATTCTGGCCAATCACAGACGTTTCTGTTCAACTCCTGAACACACAGCCATTCAGCTCATGCTGATATGCTCTCTCATTGGCTGCAGGTCGTCACTACATCTGACCACACGTGGGGTCGAGTCGGCCGACTGCTCTGGAATATTCAGCATGCTAAATATTGGATTTCCGTCTGTGAGGTGTTGGCGACGCTTCAGCGAGCCTCTTTGACGCGTTGTTCAGTAGTTCACACATAAAGACTGACGAGCGCCGAGCACCTGCAGATTTTTCCCCGATCACAGCCCGATCTGTCGGCGAGCACGTTAACTTCCAAATCGGGCTCAAATCAGGCTTAAAATCCTGTAGTGTGAACTAGGCATAACATGCGACAAAAATACATTAGTAGGGACCATTTTTTACCCGAGAGCTTTTCGCATCTGGAAATGGTGAAATCTGGATCTGCCACTCGTCTCCTTTTGAAAAAAGATGCAGTTTCAGTTCGTGTTAATTGTCCAGTCTTTACGGATTTGGTAAATATGGGGGGGGGGGGGGGGGGGGGGGGGGTTGGTGGGCATGCACGAAATGTTCCTGAATGAAAGTGAATGGCAATTAATTCGATTAATAATGTCCATGTAAACATAGTCACTGTCTTTTCCCCTGCGTTTGTGTGTTGTTTTTCCTGTGTGAAGATCAGCACCTGCTCGAACCGAAACTCCCATTTTTATGCAAACCCTTCCCTCTTTCGCCAATCGACACTCCCACCTAAATAGAGCTGGACTCACCCACTTTCCTGACTTTTTTCAAACTAGAGGTGTCTAGTTGCTGCTGAGCAGGGGGGGTTCATGGCCCACTAAAGCAACCATTCTGCAACTAGCCCAGCTTCCATCCAAAAGTGAAGCAAATCTTTTTAAGTTCGCAAAAAAAATCCAAAGGCCAATTAGGCGTGTTTCCATCAAGTTGACTGTAATATTAGTAACCTAGTAACCAACAATAAACAAGGCAAGCTCAATGGAGACAGCTGCTTGCTCACATAGGTTTGCTATGTCAGAGTATATTTGGCAAATGCGTTTCCATCTCCAATTGTTTTGCATTTTGCATTAAATTTGCATTTGCATTAACACACCGATTTTGCATTAACCTATTAGTTCAAAACCACCTCAAGCGAGCGCAAATACTTTTTTTGCTTTTTTATTCAAAATTTGACATATTCATCAGTTGTTTCTCAAGCAATACTTCAAAATATGCATTTAACACAGACTGAAGGAACTCCAGCTACTAAGTACAGCCACAGGTGTATTGGGGTACTGAATATGCATGACTGATGGTTTAAGGTGTTCCTCAAGGTTCAATTGTGGACCCAATTTTATTTTCTTTAAACATAAATGAGCTTGTTGCAAGAGTAGAATAGCCACAGTTTATTTTAATGATCAAATATTACTTTTAACCAACTTTTTAAATATGACTTTTTTAATAACCCCCTAATTTGCTGCTTACTACCTTAGTTTCTAAGGTAGTGGTTAGGTTTATGCATTTGGAATTAATGAGGATGTAGAATAGGGTCATGCACAATATGTGCTTTATAAATATTAATAAACCACTCAATCTATGATAATAGGCATGTTAATAAGTAATTAGTTATTGAGAATTCATCCCTATGTCGAAGTGTTACTAGTAGAATCTGCAAGTTGCAATGAACTTTTGACATAAAGCTGTTTAACTTGGTTCATTTGTTTGATAATTTCAGTGTTTCATTAGTATTAAACATTAAAAATATATATAAAAAAAATTAAAACATGCACCATACACGTTTTTTGCATCTACTTTTGATTATGCAAAATTATTATTGGTACTCAGTCATTATTATGATTTTTATAAATATCTATGTTGAAAACTTATTTCCACCTTCATAGTTTCCAAAACCTTTGACCAGTAGTGTATATCTTGCTGATGTCAGAGGTGATGTGGCAAAAAAATCCCAGTAATTAATGGTGCGTCAGTGTGTCCTAATTATTCATGAGACTGTGTGTTCTTATCCTATAAGGACACTTTGCTAAATTATTCACGACAGCATGTGCTGTTTTGCTTGGATAGAACAGTGAGACACATGTTCATGGTTTAAAAGTCAATGTTTTTGTTTTTGTAGTTTCTGCGTGTCATAAATTCTTGTCCAAAACAAACCCACAGTTAAAGAATTCATAAGTGGAACTGCTTTTGAACTGTTTCTTGATATAATCAGATTGATATATCATGTTAATATTACAGGTCTTATTTTAGGTCTTAAAACATGTAAGATTTTAACTGTTGCCATTTTACTATGTTTAATGCATGTTGTAACTCATTGCTACCATGTTTTACCATGCTTTTATCATGTTATCATGTAAAATTAGAACATCAAAATCCTCATTGTCATATACTGTGTATATACAAACAGTCAAGCCATTATTCATACCCCTGGCAAAGAATGGAAATGACACAGGCTTTCTCAAAAGATAATGAGACGATGTATAAGAGGCATCATTGTGGAAAAAATATATTTCTCAGCTTTTATTTACAAAACAACAAAAAGTGGCACATCCAAAATTATTCATGCCCTTCTCAATAATCAATAGAAATAGATTTATTGGCTATTATAGCAATCAAACACTCGCTATAATTGCTGACCAGCTTTTTGCATGTCTCCACTGGTATATTTGCCCATTCATCTTTAAAGATGAGCTACGACTCTTTCAGGCTGGAGGGTCTCCTTGCCATCACCCTGATCTTTAGCTCCCTTCACAGATTCTCAATTGCATTTAAGTCAGGACTCTGGCTGGGCCACTGCAAAACGTTTTTGTCTGCTAACCATTTCCTGACAACTTTTGCTGTGTGTTTTGTGTCATTGTCATGATGAAATGTCAACTGGTGCTCAAGGCCAAGTTTCTCTACAGACTGTTAATACATGTTACAGACATGTTAATAATAATACTTTGCACTGTAGTCACTGGAACTTAAAAACACTTAGGGCCCTATCATACACCCGGCGCAATAAGGCGCAAGACGTGTTTGCCCTGGTTTGCCCCGACGTGTTGCTATTTTCAGACTAGTGCAACCTTAATTTTCTCGATTTCCACCACGTTGTTTAAATAGCAAATCCATTTGTTCCACTTTGTGGACTCATGGGTGTTCCGGTCTAGAAAAGAGGTGTGTTATGGCGCATTGTTGGCACGTTGCTATTTTAAGGAAACTAAAATAGACTGTGCAATAGACCAGCTGAAAGCAGGTCTAAAGTCCAGCGCAGAGTGCGTTAGTTGTGCGCCTCACTTACACATTGCTTAAAACACGCAGGATGTAGAGCAATACGCAAATATCTTTACAAATGAAAAAGAATTAAAGGAATAAAATACTACAAAAATTATGATTTTCTACATAAATATAAAAACCACTGCCTCCATGCCTTCATCTTTGGGGGCTTTTTTCAGTTTATTCATCGCAACTTGCTTTTGTATAATGTTATTATTAGTAATATTATTTATTGTATGCATATTTGTATTTGTTTTATTAAAAACAGGCTTAGATTTGTTCACCTGTCGGGTTTTGGACCATATGAGGCTCATTTAGGCACTCATTGAGGCACTTACTGCTTTTTTGAATTTAAAAATAGTTTTGAAAAAAATCTTTGACAAACAAAATGAACAAACGAAATTAATTATGTAGGCTAATGGATGTGCGTACAACACCATTTCCTTATCCAGGAAAGGGAGAAAGAGAAAGTGAAAGTATAGGCCAAATGGAGGAGGCTTATTCTTTATCCTCGCACTGCTCTGTTTAATGGTTTTCTACCTAGTGAAGCGTTCAGTTTTTCCACTTCCACGTAACTGGCTCTTAAAGGGAATGGGAGATGAGACTCTGGTTGGTTTATTCTCAAAACACACCCATAACTCCTTAAGGGAATAAGCTCAACCCTGTTAGACCATGCGCCGCGGTGCAGAGCGTATTTTTCCATCCTTAAAATAGCATAAGTGTATTCGGACACACCCTTAATGCGTTTGCGCCCTGCACTTTGGACTTTGCGCCTAGATCAGGGGTGGGCAAACTCGGTCCTGGAGGGCCGGTGTCCTGCATAGTTTAGCTTCAACTCTAATCAAACACACCTGAACATGCTAATCATTGACTGTTTCTCAATTCCAAGAACGCTGAGAACGGACTTGCGTTCTTGTGGAGACTGGTCTTGCCAGGTGTCCTCGGTAGAATGAACTCGGGAGACCACGAGAACAGAAAACGCGTCCTGTGAGAAATGAGATGCTGTGTTCTTTCCTGGTTGTTCCTGATGGTCACGTGACCTTCACGCGTTTTAAATAAAAAAATTTTAAACATTACAGCATTTATACAATGATTTATTGTTTTTCCCCTTTTCAAAATATATATTATGCATAAAAACATTATAAATATACGTTGCACAATACAAATAAAACTGATTTTAATACGAATTTGAGCAAACAAACACTCTTAATGTGTTTATTCCTTTATTATGATGTCCATGGTAATGTTTATATTCATCGTTTCATTTAGGGTGATATCTCCGAACTTTAATAATAAATCTAAATAAAATGCTGCGCTTCCCACCTCCAATCGCAATGACTTCTGGGACTTCTAGAGCGAGATCGGTGCTCAAGTCTGCATCGGTGCGTCCTCGATATCAAGAACACATCCGGGAAGTTTCACGCGTCCTCTGTACTTGCGATCTTGAGTATTGGAACTGAACTTTGGCAGCTGTTGATGACGTTACACGAGAACACGAGGACGCAAGACCGCTGAAGAACGCATATTGAGAAACAGCCATTGTCTCCAAGATCACTAATTATCTATATGCAGGTGTGTTTGATTGGAGTTGGAACTAAACTGTGTAGGACACCAGCCCTCCAGGACCGAGTTTGCCCACCCCTGGCCTAGATCGTTAAAATAGAGCCCTTAGAAATGGTGTTATGTTTCCTGACTTGCGAGCAGACACAATGCTCAGCCGTAGGTTCTCACTGAGCTCCTTTGTCTTAGCCATGACTGTCCACAAACCAACAGGATAAAGCTTCTGTTTTTCACCTGCTGAGTTGATTAAACAGCTGCTCCCAATCAATCAGGGTAATTAGGATGCTTTAGAACCACTTGGACTATTTGGAATGATATAGAAATTTGGATTTTTTTGGGGGAAAAGTCTGCTTCATTTCCGGTAAAAAAGAGTAACGAGTAACTTAAGTTAGAATTGGCCAGGGATATGAATCATTTCAAGCAGGATTGTTTATATATACATACACACACAGTTGAAAACAAAATTAGATTGAATTTGTATCTCTTTTTTAAATATTTACCAGTGCAAAAAAAAATATATATATATACAGGAAATACTGTGGATTAATTTTTTTGCACTGGTAAATATATATATATATATATATATATATATATATATATATATATATATATATATATATATATATATATATATATATATATATATATATATATTTTTTTTTTTTTTTTTTTTTTATATAATACATATATTTAAAAATGCATATATTTTTAATAAATTTACAAAAAAAATTTAAAAGGTCAACATTATTAGCCTCCTTAAGAAATTACTTTTTAATGGCTGCAGAACAAAATACTGTAGCATACCGTCAGCATTAGGTTCATTAACTGTTTTGACTAAAACCATGTATGCTGCAGTAAAAGAATCTCACTGGTCAGCTCACTACAGCTTTCACTCATATTTGGTGCTTTTTGTTTGTATGTGTCTCAGATGTGTGTTTGTACCTGAAGGTCACCCTGTCGTTGCTCTTTCTTAGGTCCACCAGCTGCAGGATGTTGTCTCTGGAGCAGCTGAGCAGCTGTCTGTGGTTCGGGCAAAGGTCCAGTGATGTCACTCTGCCCTGAAGAGGCACTTCCTGTGTGCAGGTCGCTGCCCTACGAACACACAAACACAGATTCACCACTCACATCTATTTTTACTTTAAAGGCTAAAAATAAATCTATAGTAATAAAGCAAACTATATGCGTTCAATGCGTTGTGCATTACCACACCTTGTTCCATGGTCTGGTAAAATTCTTTATTCTGATTGGCTGCAGGGTGTGCAATATTTCAAATTAAATCAAATCGGCAGTTTGTGTATAAGGATAGCGCATGTTTAAAAAAGTTAGAAGCTCCAGGCGGTCAGTGGCAGCTCCGCAAACGGCTCCCCCCTGAGCGAAGCTTTATATCAGCCAGACCATCTCAGGACCTGCCGCTGGATCTAATCTCTTGCATCTCTGTTGTTAAAACGTGATATATAATTAATCTTTGGTGTATCTAACAGTGAGTCTTTGGACTTTTTAACCTATTTTTTGTTCTCAGGTGTATTTTTTTTGGCAGATGGCAGAGATAATTTTCGAAATTAATTTATGACCGTAAATAATGTAAAATTACCCTGATCCTGCGTGTTTGGCTGATTGCTTTTGTTTTAAAGAAGATACATAAAGCAAAAAGTTCTCTTACAGTTGTGTTCAAAATTATTCAACCCCCTGAATTATTAGCCCCCCTGTTTATTTATTTTTTTTTTCTGTTTAACGGAGAGAACATTTTTTCAACACATTTCTAAACATAATAGTTTTAATAACTCATCTCTAATAACTGATTTATTTTATCTTTGCCATGATGACAGTAAATAATATTTTACTAGATATTTTTCAGGACACTTCTATACAGCTTAAAGTGACATTTAAAGGCTTAACTAGGTTAATTAGGGTAACTAGGCAGGTTAGGGTAATTAGGCAAGTTATTGTATAAAGATGGTTTGTTCTGTAGACTATCGAATAAAAAATTTGCTTAAAGGGGCTAAAAATTTTGTCCTTAAAATGGTTCTTTTAAAATTTAAAACTGCTTTTATTCTAGCCAAAATAAAACAAATAAGACTTTCTCCAGAAGAAAAAATATTATCAGACATACTGTGAAAATTTCCTTGCTCTGTTAAACATCATTTAGGAAATATTTAAAAAAGGAAAAAAAAATCAAAGGGGGTTGAATAATTCTGATTGCAACTGTACGTGTCCCGATATGTTTTTTCATTTGCAAACTTTCCCTACATATTTAACAGCAAAGATTTCTGAAATAGGCTTTGGCTGCTTTCTCTTCAAAATGCATCTTATGTACCCTTGAACTGGCGTTTCATGAGATAGCCTACAACTTTGTGAACGTTTTATTTCATGTGTATAGACCTGTGTAGATTAATGCATTTTAATAATCGTAACGTTGTTCTACTTAAAGCAGCGATCGCGATCTTTTTGTTAGATCAATTCCATGAGATCAGTTTGCCTGGCCTAATAATTTGACTTGAAAGAGGCATAATTACACAATTTATTTACTTTAGATGTTCAAAAATATGTGTTAAAGGGATTTTTATAAAAATAGCATGTTAAAACTGAAGTGTGAAGACTTAAAGTTGATAGGAAATAAATCATCTTTAATTTCATTAGTCAATGCGTAACATATTCCTAAAGCGTATTTAATTGATATGGTACTTTAAAAAGATTTGTATGTTGATTACGAAATGTAAATCGTGGAAATTCTGCTATAGGTAGCCCAGTTTTCGCAGTATTAAAGGTAATGTTAAGAGATCTGAAAATACATACAGAGAATTGGTAGAAAGTAAACAATAGAAACATGTGTGACTGAAAATACACTCCAGGTGTGACTGGGAATGTCTTATTTGTCCACCTGTGATCGGATTGATGAAATCACATCTTAATATGCGCCTAGATCGTTAAAACTGAGCCCTAAGTTTTACTAACTACATCAGAAAAAAGTTAATAATCTTGAACCAATCATAATAATCTTACATAATCTGATCTTGCATAGTCTTGTCTTCTTAAAACAAGATCAATAAGATCAAGCTTTTTTGGCTAGAAATCAGATTGTTACTCTTGACTGCAGACTGCTCTGTATTTTGTACCATGTTACTTTTGAATTACTGTACTTCTGGTTATTAAATTATTTAATAAAAAGTGGTACTTTTCATTTTGCCACTTTTGTTATTAATGTATTTTCTAATGGATTAAGTTCTGTTATAACCAATGTTGGGAAAAGGAATTTTAGAAAGTTACTCTTTAATAAAAGAAACTAATTAAATTACTTAGTTACTTTTTATAGAAAGTAATGTGTTAAGGCTCGTACATACGGGAACGTTTTTCGTTTGCGTTTATCGTCAGCATTTTTCGAGACGTTTTTCCGTATCCAAACTCAAGCGATTTTCACTGGTGTCAAGCAGAAGAGTATGCAAAATCACTCCTTGACGTTAGATGGCGCTACACAACTTTAAGCTTCTGACACTCGCTGGTAACACAGAAGAAGAAGACAGAAAATTGACATGCTTGTTGTTAAAGTTACTGGCGATTCGAACATGCATGGATGGTTGAAGTAGCAGCTTCAGCTCTAGCGATAAAGAAATGATTATGTTCACCAGTGCAATAAGCAGCTCCACGTTCATATCGCCTCTGGGCATCTTCTTCAATGTGCGCTCGCATTGACAGTTTTCGCTTCAGCGCCTCCCACTGCTGTTTACTGTAACTTCAGCAGCTCCATGCACAAGAACAAAAGTGCCAATCTGATTGGTGGATTAGGTTTTGAAGCAGTGCGTCAAATAAAAAAAAAAAACTAGCATATGGCGTTTCTTAAAAAACATCGCTTTTATGTCTGGCGTTTTGCGCGTCGGTGTGCACGATCACATTGGCGCCCTTTATTTAGTCACGAGGCTCTAAACGTCGACGGAAAACGTAAGCAAAAAGTGTCCCGTTGTGAACGGGCCTTTACATTACTTTTGAGTTGCTTTTGCATTACTTTTTTCTTACCTGGCTGAGGCTTGATCTCTTTCACAACTTGCAGGTGTTTTGTTTTTCTTTTTAATTTTAATAGAAGAGCATTTAACAACCGCCTATATAACATACACCTTCAATTTCCTTAAGAAAACAGATAAAAAATATTAATGTAGGATAATCTTAACATATCCTAATATTAACATATACATATATCGCATTACATTTTTAAAAAAGTTACTCAAATATCATTACTTAATTTTTTTAAGCAATGCATTACTTCACCTGTTTCTTTACAAAATAATATTATTATGTAATGCACATTACTTATACGTGCATTACCCCAACACTGGTTATAACATTTTTTCTTTAAGAACCTTTGACATTGATAAAAACTCAGATTTGGATCTTTGAATTGAGGTGCAGAGAACCCCTGCAATACACTACATTATTTTGGCTTACATACTGTTCATTCAGCTTAGTCTCTATTTTAGAGGTTGCCACAGCGGAATGAACTGCCAACTATTCCGGAATATGTTTAATGCAGCGGATGCCCTTCCAGCCGCAACCCGGTACTGGGAAACACTCATACACACACACTACGTTCAATTAAGTTTAATCAATTCTATACCTATAGATTCAATTCTTCAACCTATAGCGCATGTCTTTGGACTGAAGGAGAAACCATGTGCACCCGGAAGAAACCCATGCCAACATGGGGAAAACATGCAAACTCCACACAGAAATGCCAACTGACCCAGCTGGCACTTGAACCAGCGACCTTCTTGCTCTGAGGCAATAGTGCTAACCACTGAACCACCCCTTACATACTGTATGCTGTTTAAACTTAGTATTATTATTCTGTCTTCTGAGATAAACTCTATCTCCTCCTAAGGCTTTAATGCTACAAGCCCCAAATTTGGACAAAAGCTGTGTTGTGCATTGCAGTCTGTTGCTATGTCTTTTTAGACTTATCAAACTTACAGTTTTACTATAAATAATTTTTCTTCAATAAATTATTTTCAATAAAATACAGCAAGCCATTTTTACATAAACACCAAGTCCATTTTTTACTAGTATGACTAATATAGATAGTAGGGGTACTACACTTATTCAACACTTCTAGCAAACAGAATAATAGCAGTAAAGAACTTTAGCTACTAGTTATACCTGTTAAAGTAACTTTTTTGCAGCTTAGGTCAACATTGTGATAATACTGTATACTGTGGGATAAACTTCAGCAATTCATCTAAACAAAAATGTGACAGTGTCATAAGTCTACTAAGGTTAAAGAGAATTAACAAATTACAAATTCTCTGTTTTAATGCATTTATTAAAATTATATATATTGTTTCTCCATAAACAATGTATTCAAGAACAAACACACACATTTAATTAGTATCTTTTAAAAGCTTTTCAAACTGAAATGGGAAACAAGCATACAACATTACTGCCATCTGGCCTCAAATTTTTGTTGTGTATCAAATATTAGGACAGATTAAGCACCATGATGCTGAGGGCACATATGCAAGTCTGAAATCTGACAACTGCAGCTCTCCATCAGGTTTAAGCCGACTGATGTCATGATAGTTGTCTCATTGCACCATGAGTGATGGACTTAATAAGACAAGAGAGGCGACTGCAGACGTGCAGCCTGAGGTCAGTCTGCTGTTTCCTTTTATATGCTAACAAGTTATCATCTGGACAAGGACAAGACAAGGACATTTAATCTCAGGGCATTTAAAAGGATAGTTTACGAAAAAACACCCTTTTACTCACCCTCATGATGTTCCCATGTTATATAAACTTGTTTCGGTAACACTTTAGGTCCTGTCATACAGCCGGCGCAATATGGCGCATCAAACCTGATTTGTTGCTATTTTCAGGCCAGTGCCTCATTTTCACGTTTCGCGCCACGTTGTTTAAATAGCAAATTAATGTGTTCCACTTTGTGGACTCATGGGTGTGCTGGTCTGAAAAGGAGGTGTGTTAAGGCGCATTGTTGATGCATTGCTATTTTGAGGCAACTGAAATAGACTGCACCATTGACCATCTGAAAGCTGCTCAGGGCTCTATTTTAATGATCTAAGCACAAAGTCTAAAGCACATGGTGTAAAAGCATTAAGGGCGAATCCACTTTTGCTATTTTAAGGATGGAAAAATACGCTCTGCACTCCGACGCATGGTCTAACTGGGTTGTGCTTATTCTCTTAATGAGTTATGGGTGTGTTTTGAGCATAACGTGCATTAAACAAATCAGAGTCTCATCTCCCATTCCCTTTAAGAGTCAGTTGAGTTGCGCCATGGCGCATTTGCTATTTACATGGCGGACTTTGTAAGTGGAAAAATTGAATTGAAAAACTGAATGCTTTACTAGCGAGAAATTAGTTAAACAGACCATCTGCAGTGAGGATAAAGAATGAGCCTCCTCCATTAAGCCTCTTTACCTTCTCTATACTTTAGTTTTATTCTTTAATTTACTCATTTACTTTCGTGGATAAGTAAACGGTGTTGTACGCACTCCACTGAAGACTACTCCATTAGCCTACATATTTACTTTCGGTTGTTAAGCCAAAACTATTTCTAAATTCAGTTCTAATTTTCAGCAAACGAATAAATGAACAATAACAACAAAGTGTAGTCAAAAAAACTGAGTTATATCCAAACACATGTCCTATTCTTATGCCCCATATGGTGATGCATACGTCTCCAAAACCCCACAGGTGAATAAATCTAAACGTTTTTTTTATTAAAACAAATATAAATATGCATATAATAAAAAATAATAATAACATTATAATAAAAATGCAAATTGTTATGAAAAAACTGAAAAAAAGCCCTCCGACATGAAGGCATCTAGGTAGTGGTTTTCATATTTATGTAAAAAAAATAATCATTTTTGTAACATTTTAATCCTTTATTTATTTATTTTTATATGTAAAGATATTTGTGTATTGCTGTACATCCTGTGTGTATTAAGCAATGTGTAAGCATTTGGACCTGCATAGGCGCATAAATAACACGCTCTGTGCTGGACTTTAGACCTGCTTTTAGTTGGTCAATGTCACTGTCTATTTCAGCTCCTCAAAATAGCAACGCACCAACAATGTGCCTTAACACACCTCCTTTTTCAGGGTATATACAGGAATCAGAGATTGAAATTCAATACCTTTTAAGACCTTTTTTTAAGACTCTTTGGATACATTTTAAGACCTCACCACCACTTCAGGTTTCAAGCAGTGACATTGCTGACATTTTAACTTGCAGTATATTTACTAAATACTGATTGCAAGAGTCGAATCCTAAACTAAAACTGTATTTATATACTGAAGAAAAATTGTAATCCAGCAGATGGCGCCTTTACAGCAGCAGGAATAATAGTGTTTCCCTGGTTACTGCAGTCAACAAAGCAGCGCAATGTCAAATCTAGCAGGATTTTGTTTGATTTCATAAACTACACAGCATCCCACTATTCACAGAATAAATTCAGGTAAAATTTAGCATACCGATACCGAATTTAATACCTTGTAAAATAACATTAAAGACTTTTTAATACTTTGTAAGAGTCTTAAATTTCTCAAAATTTATTTATACATTTTTAATACTTTTTAAGACCCCGCAGACACCCTGTTTTTAGACTGGCAAACCCATGAGCCACAAAGTAGCGCAAATGGATTTGCTATTTAAATGACTTGGCACAAATTGTAAAAATTACTGTTGCGCTGGTCTGAAAATAGCAACAAATCACGCCATACACGTCTTGCGCCTTATATGGCCGAGTGTGTAATAGGGCCCCTAAAGTCAATGGCGCAGAGTTTTTGTAATTTAAAGATTACAACAAATAAAAGATTAAAAAGTTAAAAATATATATTTTTTACATAAATATAAAAACCACTACCCTTGTGCCTTCTTCACCTCAAGGGCTTTGGATTCCGGCTCTGTTGTAGTCTGTTTACTCATGACAATTTACATTGGTCTAATGTTATTATTATAATTTGTAGTAGTTACTATTACATATTTATATTTGTTTCATTAAAAACAAGTAGATTTGTCCACCTGTCGGCTTTTGAAGATGCATCCCCTTATTGGGCATAGGAATAGGAAATGTGTTTGGACATAAATTAGCTTTTTGACCTTGTTATAACTGTTCATTTATTAATTTGCTGGAAATTAGAACTGAATTTAGAAATAGTTTTGAAACAAATCTTTGTCCTTAACAAACAAAATGACTACATTAAATATGTAGGCTAATGGATGTCTTCAGTAGAGTGTGTTTCCTTACTCCACGAAAGTAAAGAGTAAAGTAAAAGTAAAGAGAAAGTCCTGTCCTGTACAAGGTCTTTATCCTCATGCAGATGGTCTTTAACTGTTTTACACCATGCACCAGTGCACAAACTGTATTTTTCAGTATTTAAAGTAGCAAAAGTGAATTCAGACACACTCTTAATGCTTTTGCACCATGAGCTTTAGACATTGCGCTTAGATTGTAGAATAGAGCCAATTATTTTAAGTCACAAGTCATGTTTTTTTTAATTTGGGCTTTGCAATATATCCCAAAAGTATCGTTACCTCAATAATAGTATTTGCAATATACGTAGTGCTGACATGTGCGATAAATCACATTTATTTTATATGCCAAGCATTTGTGTGTTGCATGCATTGGTTGTTAATCTTAATTAATTAGAATTAATTAGATCAGAAAAAATATCTTTTAATTGTTTATTTTAATATCATTACATAGCTAATAAAAATAGCATTTTTCTATAGGTAAATGTTATAGGGTAAGAAATATCGTTGTCGTAATTCTCAATAGCTATATCGCACGTATATTTTCCCAGTATCATGCAGCTCTACTATTAATAAACCATTCACTAAGACTATTAGCTTATTAAACTACTAATTAACTGCTTTTTAATAGTTAAAGTAGTAGTTGGGTTTAGGTTTTAGGCAGATTAGGGATATAGATTAAGATCATACTTAATAGCTACTCATAAACTAAAGTGTTACTCTTGTGTCTTTTTTTCTAGTCACACAAATTAAATGCAAAAAATAATGAAATAAAACTGCTTGCACTCTCCCATATAATGTCAGTAAATAGTGTGTAACATAGTCCACATTTGACAAATGTTTGTGTTTTTGGCCGTTGCTCACTTACTGTGTGAAGGAATTAAGATTGCGCTAGTATTACATGACTCACCCTATTGTTTGTTCAGTCGACTTTTTATTTCCTGAAGTAAATTTTAAAATGATAAATTCGGCAAACAATATGGCTGATGCATTCCTCTGGCATTCCAAATAAATACACTTCTAAAAAAATCTTCTACCTTATAGCACACACTCTCTCTTCTCTGTGGTGCCTCATTCAGCAACAACAACTGCTGCCATTTTAAGCGTAACATTTAAGACCTTTTAAATTTTTTTTATTAAATAATGGGCCAAATCCAAATATTTGAGAAGTGAAAATGTTAGTAAATCAAATTGCATGATTTATTTGAACACTTCCCTCTCATAAAAACTGCATCTGAACAAGAAAATAGTTGTGTCCACACCTTTCCAGTGTTATATTTTTCTGCGCTTGTTTAAAAAATACCAACAGTACTGTTTTAGGATCAAAAAGACAATTAACTTTGGCACAAGCTGTTAGTAAATCTAGGTCAGAGATTAATAAAAAAAACATGTGAAATGTCTATCAGATATGCCTTTTGATTCTCAAAAGCTAGACTTCATGTCGAGATCCAAAGAACTTCAAAAACAAATGCGAAAGAAAATGATTGAGAGCTACCAGTCAGAAAATGTTATGAAGCCATTTCTAAAGCTTTGCAGCAAACTTATTGAGAGCCATTATCTACACATGGAACAGTGGAGAACCTTCCTAGGAGGGGCCGGCTGACCATAATTACCCCAAGAGCACAGCCACAACTCGTTCAAGAGGTCACAAAAAAACCCAAAACAACATCAAAAGAACTGCAAGTCTCACTTGCCTCAGTTAAGGTGAGTGTTCATGACTCCCTCATAAGATATATATATACAGTTGATGTCAGAATTATTAGCCCCCCTTTGATTTTTGATTTTTTTTTTTATATATTTCCCAAATGATGTTTAACAGAGCCAAGAAATGTTCACAGTATGTCTGATAATATTTTTTTCTTCTGGAGAAAGTCTTATTTGTTTTATTTTGACTAGAATAAAAGCAGTTTTTTTATTTGTTAAAAATCATTTTAAGGTCAAAATTATTAGATCCTTTAAGCTATTTTTTCGACTGTCTACAGAACAAACCATCGTTATACAATAACTAGCCTACTACTAATTAAGCATATTAGGTGATGTGCATCTCTGTAATGAGAAGGGGTGTGGTCTAATGACATCAACACCCTATGTCAGGTGTGCATAATTATTAGGCAACTTCCTTTCCTTTGGCAAAATGTGTCAAAAGAAGGACATGAAAGGCTCAGAAAAGTCAAAAATAGTGAGATATCTTGCAGAGGGATGCAGCACTCTTAAAATTGCCAAGCTTCTGAAGCGTGATCATCGAACAATCAAGCGTTTCATTCAAAATAGTCAACAGGGTCGCAAGAAGCGTGTGGAAAAACCAAGGTGCAAAATAACTGCCCATGAACTGAGAAAAGTCAAGCGTGCAGCTGCAAAGATGCCACTTGCCACCAGTTTTGCCATATTTCAGAGCTGCAACATCACTGGAGTGCCCAAAACCACAAGGTGTGCAATACTCAGAGACATGGCCAAGGTAAGAAAGGCTGAAAAACGACCACCACTGAACAAGACACACAAGCTGAAACGTCAAGACTGGGCCAAGAAATATCTCAAGACTGATTTTTCTAAGGTTTCATGGACTGATGAAAGGAGAGTGAGTCTTGATGGGCCCGTGGCTGGATCGGTAAAGGGCAGAGAGCTCCAGTCCGACTCAGACGCCAGCAAGGTGGAGGTGGAGTACTGGTTTGGGCTGGTATCATCAAAGATGAGCTTGTGGGACTTTTTCGGGTTGAGGATGGTCCACACGCATCCAAGTACTCCACAGCGTGGCTGGCAAGAAAGGGTCTAAAAGAAGAAAAACTAATGACATGGCGTCCTTGTTCACTTGATCTAAACCCCATAGAGAACCTGTGGTCCATCATCAAATGTGAGATTTACAAGGAGGGAAAACAGTACACCTCTCTGAACAGTGTCTGGGAGGCTGTGGTTGCTGCTGCACGCAATGTTGATGGTGAACAGATCAAAACACTGACAGAATCCATGGATGGCAGGCTTTTGAGTGTCCTTGCAAAGTAAGGTGGCAATATTGGTCACTGATTTGTTTTTGTTTTGTTTTTGAATGTCAGAAATGTATATTTGTGAATGTTGAGATGTTATATTGGTTTCACTGCTGAAAATAAATCATTGAAATGGGTATATATTTGTTTTTTGTTAAGTTGCCTAATAATTCTGCACAGTAATAGTCACCTGCACACACAGATATCCTCCTGAAATAGCTCAAACTAAAAACAAACTAAAAACTACTTCCAAAAATATTCAGCTTTGATATTAATGAGTTTTTTGGGTTCATTGAGAACATGGTTGTTGATCAATAATAAAATTAATCCTCAAAAATACAACTTGCCTAATAATTCTGCACTCCCTGTATATATACAGTATATTAATATATATATATATACTACTTTATAGTCTTCATTTTATAAATAATTCAATAAAAGTAATTGTTATTAACAAAGTAGTAATCCTTATTAAAGTCAGAAACAGTAGAATCTCGTATGTCTGATTGCTTTTAAAATACTCATACAGTTACAGGCGTCTAAAACTAAATGATAAATTATTACTATATTATTAAATTATTATCCAGACTCAACATTGCAGATTCTGCTATTTGACTATTGTGAATGATCACATTGTGATATCAATGCTGAAACAATATATTATGCAACCCTAGTGTACGTAATTACGCAACAGGACATTCACCATCCTAAAAAACAGCTTAATGTAAATTTTACCTGTAAATAATCTCTGAATTTACATTTTTGAATTGAACCATCCTTTTACAATATACGGCATCTGGGCTGTCATTTGGTAAACCAGACAAGCCTCATCTTCCTAAAGGTTGCACAAGACAACGATTTGAATTTCAATCACAGCAACAGGGTCGAATGTTTATTGCCTCTTAAGCAGCACACAGTCCTGTAAAAGCCACACATTTAGGTTGTGCGCATCATAAGACATGTTTAGTGAACACGTCTGTTATTAAACTGCCACTTGAAAGTAACTCTTGCAAAAAGAATAAAAAATGGTCAAAGCGCAGCATGGAGAAAAACGCAAATGTCATAATATAGCACAAATCCTATTACAACAAGATGAGAGGAGAGACAATTATGTGGGCTGCCGGTTGCTAGGAGACAAGCGAGCCGTCGGCTCCTTGGCAGCTGAAAGCTGTGGTTGCTGGGAGTGAATGAGAGATGTCAAGGACTGAGACGTGGTGTAAATAATGGCTCTTTTTTCTACTTCTGTGGCGTCATCTATATTGTGCTGAAAGGTGAATTACGCGTGTTGTGAGGCTTTGTGGCCTACGGAGAGCAGAACTTTGCTGGACTAACATCCTTGGCGCTATTATTTTACACCTCTTATCCAATCAGAGCAATCAAAACCCACTGAGATGGTGAATAACGGGGGTTATGCAACCAACGTGTTGCATTATTACACGGCTGCTGGGATCGTTATGAAGAGTCTTCCAAAGCAGCTTTACACAAGAAAGTCTAACCGGCTACATAAGATTTATGCAGCATTATGAATATGTAGTGGCAAATGATGTAAGCTGTTGTAATGGGAGAGCTGTAATCAGTCAGAGACATGTTTGATGTTGCAAGCAGTGTTGGGAACGTTACTTTAAAGAAAGTAATTAGTTATGGTTCTCATAAATAGTAACTGAGTTACATCATCATAAAAATAACTAATTATCAGCGACAGTAACTATCGTGTTTATTATGAGATGGACACTAAACAGAATCAATCAGTTTTATAAAAATGTGCACTATTCTATACTATATATTAATGCTGCTGTGGGACAATGTGCGTGTCACAAATACGCAGGAGACCCAAATGCAAGTTGATTTATTAACAGGGATAACAGGAAATAACAACTGGTATAGATCTCACCAGATATCGAGGGATAGGTTAGAGCAATGATGCATCTCTCAAGGAAATCGACAACGCTTAACAGTGGTAATAGTTCTTCAGAGCAACAGATCCAGAGGGAAGTCTCTCATGGATATCTCACCAGATATCGAGGGATAGGTTAGAGCAATGATGCATCTCTCAAGGAAATCGACAACGCTTAACAGTGGTAATAGTTCTTCAGAGCAACAGATCCAGAGGGAAGTCTCTCATGGATATCTCACCAGATATCGAGGGATAGGGTAGAAAATGATGCATCTCTCAAGGAAATCGACAACGCTTAACAGCGGTAATAGTTCTTCAGAGCAGCAAAACAAAGTGAATCTCTTGTGAGTGTCATCAGTGCAAACAGCGGTAACAACTTCAATGAAACCAAGCCGTACTTGACAAGTCCAAAAGCAACAGACTCTATGATGACTCACCACCAGCGGATTCAGCGAGAGAAGCCTAACAGGGAACAGACACAGACGTGAACCACAACGAACTGACAACACGAGATACAAACACTGAACAGATAAAGGCGTGCGGTAACGCGCTGCACCGGTGGCTCACTGATTAACAGCTGAGCGATGCTGAGCAACAGCAAAGCACGTGACCGCTCAGCTGACGACATGTAAACACACACAGCCACGCGGTGAAGGTGCACCCAAACAAACACACCCATACCCACACACACACACACACACAAGAGAAACAGACAACCTATTAAATGAAATGTTTTATTGTAAATCTCATTTCTGTACTGGAACATTAAAACATAATACATTGTTTAGAAGTTGATAATATTAATCACAATAAATGGCCAACTGGCCAAGTTTAAAAATAAATTATGCTTCTTAAAAAATGTAACAATGATAGATACAGTACATGCAGGGCCGGATTAACATTAGGGCTAGGTGGGGCTGAAGCCCCAGGGTCCACGGAAGAAGGGGGCCCTTGATTGGCTGAAGAATTAATTTGCGCTATGATGTGGGAACCGCCCTTTTGCGTTATGCTTTCTCTTGTCGATAATGTGAAGCATTCCTTTCGTTTCACTGCTGTTCAAAAACAATGACGCCGGTGCTAAACTGGGGCTCAGAGTGGCTGTAGCCCAATCAGAATATTGAATAGCCCTGTTTTAGTCACCCATAAGGGTGATCAGACAGGATCCAGGACAGTCCCTTATTTCGGCACTACCACGAGAGCGGTCCAGTCAAAGGTAGGCTAACCAAACTCGTCGTAGAACAAAAAAAAATAGAATAAATTTAATCAGTCTTAATCGTTGATACACTTGTACATGTAGTAACAGAATCTGGGATAGGCAGAGCCATGCTGAGTGGACTCATAACTGTAGCGCAGTCTCGGCCGCGCGGTGGTTACAGCTGGACTTAAAACCGGTGCACGCCCACACAATCCTTCCATCACACAATATAACCGAGACAGTGTGCGAACGAATCAAATAGCCAACACGAGCAGTTATCAAAATGTCCATCGATGCGGAGTATCTATCTCAAGTAAATACACTCCGTGTTATGCTTTACAGTAAGTATAACTGAACCAGTTAGAAAGCAAACTTTTTTTATGAATGTTTACTTTGCCCCTTTTATGAAAACGACAGTAACAATATGGAGCAATGAAATATTGGCGCTGGCTTTCATTAAACAATATATCTGATGCAATAAATAAATAAATAAAATAAGGATGCTGGCTTTCTGTAACTCAGAAGACCACAATAAGCTATTTTGGATATTAGAAGCATGGATATTAAAGATATTGTATCATTAGGGATTTATGATCAGCTAAAGTACTAAAGAATTTTCTAAAGGTAAACCCCTATTTAAAGTATTTATTATAAAGCGCTAATTTAGGAAATATTGCAAATGTTTTTTGTTTTGCTGATTTTTGCAGCCTGTTTGAATTTTAAAGTTCATATTATGTCATTACTTAATTTAGTATACTTGCAGGCCTATTTTAATAAAATAGAAAAAAATATATAATAATCAAATATAAATCAAATGGTGAAAAATTTGATAATAATATTAATTAGTAAATTATTACTAATTATAACGATAATAACAATAACAGCAATATATATATATATACTTTTGTGAGGTAAAAAAAATAAAAGGGGGACCCTTGGATTTGCTATAGCTCCAGGGCCCAATGTGTTTTTAATCCGGCCCTGAGTACATGGTTTCCGCTACATTCATTCTGCCATGGTGGGGCACCACACCAAAATTCACCCCGCCACTGCTACATTACTACTTATTCAAAACATTTAGTTGTTGTTGTTTTTTTAATAGCGGGTTATAATCACACCAAAATGTGTTAAAAGGTAAGTGAATTATAACAGCGCAAACTTTTCTGTAACCGTAGTAGTGCTGTGCGTTATTTGTTTAACACTTTAAGGTGACATGCTAACTGACTGACTGTCAGGTGCGTGATGCGTGAGGCCAGCAAACACGGCGTAGCTTTCAGTTAAGATGAACACAGTTTCCATAATTATACTTTATAGATAATAGATAATGCTTTATAATACTTAAAAATTTATAGATGACTTAGGCCCAATCCCAATTCTATTTTTGTACCCCTACCCTTTCCCCTTCCCCTTGGCCCTTGAAACAGAATGTGAAGGGGAAGGGCTTCAAAATTTTCCCCCTAATAAATGGGACACCACTACAACACCTGCACACGTCATCATATGTCTTCGCGATCTCTTGCTTTATATGAGAGTGACGATCATGACTGCTGTAGTTATTCCAGTTGTGTTATTTTTTGGTATTTATCTTCAGGAAATAAGATCGTAACTGTACTGTGCATTTACTGTACACCCTGGCCATGTAAACACACAAAAACAACATTAGGGTTATATCAGACACTGTAAAAAAGTCATTTCCAGCCATTAGACTTATCTGACAGGGTATTCGAGTGTCATCGAGTGACAGAATGTTGTAGGACTACTGTAGAGGAGTTATTATTATGGTTTACAGATAGCGAAATTTACCGGTTTTTATTTTAGCGTGTTTTTTTTAAGCATGACGGTAAAACATGAACGCGGTTATGACTATATTAAAACATGTGCTTGTTTGTTGTAAAAATTCGTAATAATGACAAAAAATACTAATTTGTGCATCTCTTTACTTCTGTGTGTAGCCATGCTGCTGTAGTAGCTGTGTATTCTGGGAAATTTTCATACCCCTCGGTTTCAAGTGTGGTCCTGAAAAATCTTCGTTCCAAAAAGGTATCTAGTAGTAGTGTAATGGATCACACTACGTTTTTTTAGTCAAGGATCGGACCATTTTTCAGATCAGCAAAAAAGGGAGGAGACAAATGTCATTTGCATTCCGTTTATACAAAAATATTACTGCAAAAAAAATGCTTAAAAAACTTAGAACCTGTAATTTTAATAAAAATAAAAATCAAGAAAGAACCAGCTGAAAAAAGAAAAGTATTCAATACGAAATATGATCTTTGCTACTGTTGCTGATAATGCTGAATATAGAAATCTAACATCTTGTACAACATATATTTATCTTCAATTAATGATTCAACAATTCACACATAAAACGTCACGGTTTATTATAGGTGTATTATTTTTGAAAACATATTCAGTGACATAATTTTGATGGTTGTTTGTCGCCATCTGTTGGTTACACAATGTAATTGCTTTCACCAGCGTCAAAAATTCACCAGCGTCATGTTTCATTAAATGATCATTTTAATCTTTACCATAAACATCAGTGTTCATATCTGAACTATAAACTGTTCTCCCAGTACTTCTGTTTAATTTAATTGTTTGTAAGTGTAAAAACTGAATCTCTCTCGATGCAGATTTGAATGCAGCGCTTTGAAGGATTAATAAACATATGCAGATCATTATCATTTATCGTTCATGTTGCGCTGGTTTGAACTGAGATCACGATCTTTTAATGTTTAATTGTGCGGCTTTACACTGAATGCATTAATGCAGGCTAAACAAGCAATGACAGAAAACACCTTAAATTAATAGACAGAGAAAGCATTTAAGTAGGTCCCACCACAACCTTTTTGTCATCAATATATCTTACAGGGAAGCCAAAATGCTTTGATACACGTGATTTGATCGACGCGGGAGGCGATCTCTCTGCAATTGTTATAATGTTGGATTAACTTACAAGTTCAAAAAAAGTTATTAATCAGCGGGTCACATGCGTTCTGAACCGTGGGTTATGATCCGTACAGATCACAGATCAACAGTGATCCGTTACACCCCTAGTATTTAGCCCCTTCCCCTTATCCCTACGCCTTCAAGATAAAGAGAATTGGGACACCCCTATCCCTTCACGTGAACGCGCAAAACGAGGGGTAGGGGTAAAGGGAAGGAGTAAGGGGTAGAACTTGGATTGGGCCTTCCTGTGACATTAGCTGTATGTGCTTTTTAGAAATGTGAATCCTGCATTTTTTTACTATTTATCCTAAAAATCTCTGTGCATCTGAAGAAAAAGGTCAAATACATCTGGCATGCCGTGAGGATGATGAATTAATGATGACAAAATATTTGGGTGAACTGTAGCTTTAAAGAATTATCATATGAACCTAAAGCGTCAAAACATTTGCCCTAAAGTGGAATAAAAATCGCATCTGGAAAATGAATCCCATGCAGAGCAGCACGAACGCCTTTGAGCGGCGACTGTCAACATGGGTTTAAGAGGTTCTGTCTGTAGAAATGGGCCCGTGGAGAAACCAATCTCACGCATTACCACCAGTGCGTTAACAAGCCGTCTTTCCCCAGCGATGACACCACACACACACCTGAGGCTGCACTCTTTTAGGCCATCACGTTAGCCAGACAGACATGTTGTGATGGACAGCGCTCAGTGCCAGTTTGAGCACTGCCAGCTGGGTTCATTATTCACATTTAATTACACCGGCTAATCTCAAGCGAGTCCTGGAGACCTGGACGGTTGCTGTGAAAAGCACTATGGTAATCAACACATTTATGATGTCAAATTTTCAAACTTTCAGATCGCTACAATGCCAATAAACCACTGCTTGTTTAACACATCCTCCTTCAACAATTCATTTCAAGGCTATAACTCTCCAAGCAGAAAGAAATTTAATAGATGGGCAGTGTACACAAGCAGATTTAAGCCCTGTTTACACACAGTATTACTATCGGTCTCAGGTGATCTTATAACAGAACAATCAAAGAAAAATCACAGATGCACAATGGCCATAATTTAACACTATATATGGTAACTTCCCTGACATTGATTACAATATATATAGTACTGTGCAAAAGCCCTAAGCACTATTCCAGCTTTGTTGGCCTAAGACTTTGGCACGATATATAATCATTCAATTTTATTATTAAAAACAAACAGAAAATATAGGAAATATGCCTCAAGAAACAACAACAGCACAACATTTCCTCTTCAAGCAAAAGTCTATGCTTAAAAGGACTTCCCTTGGCAAAGCTTGAACTGTTTTGTTCTAATTGTCCTGACATTTTCTGAAATAAATCTGCTGTGCAATATCAGGCTTCTTTTAGCACTTTCCAGAATTCTTCTTTAGGTTTAGAATGTCTTTATCTTTCTCTCCAGGGAATCTCAGCCTCTATAATGTTCAGGTCTGGACCCTGTGGAAGACATTTCATGAATGTGTGTTTCATCAGCTGTTTTCTTTCTCCAAATAGGAGATTAGCAGATCATTATCATGCTGAAAATGAAAACTATTGCCAGTGAAGTCCTTTCCAGAAGGAATGGCATAATAGATTAAAACCAGCCTGATCTCACGAGGAAATGTAACTATTTTACGTATAGTCAGTTTAGTGGCTAATTCGTACGATTTTTAAAAGAAGGCGTGGCACGCAACCCCACCCCTAAACCCAACCATCACTACGGGATTAGCAAATTGCATTAAATTGTATGGATACGAATTATTCACCAAATCAAAAAGTTAGGAATTGCTGTGAGATATCGTTGATTAAATCCTATTTGTACTTTTCAACATTCACAATTCCATAAATTGGGACAATATTGCTAACAACACTAGTAGAAATGCAGCTTAAACCAGAACAAACAGCCTCCCTCCAATATTCTTTCACGTCTTAAACAATTAAACCAAAATAATTCAAACTGTAACCTAACTCCTATCCCAACAAATCATATATCAACTGAAAGGTAATTCATTCACCCTGTATAAATCTCAATTTATAAAAGACTGACAAAATAAATTACATTTATGACCCATTACACCATCAGTAAAACAACTTAATATTGGCCAAAAAAAATTGCACAGTACTGCATATATTTTTTTATTCATAACAGTTCAAAAGTTTTGTAATAACCTCCAGTAACACTCCAGGGTTTTCCCAGTTTTTCCCAGGATTTTACTAGTTTTGTGTCCATTCAAAGATGCAAATTAAATTTATGGAATAAAGCATAAAATATGTGAATAAAGCAATGTTTATTTTTTACAGTGTAGAGTACTGGTGTAATTCTAGTAAAAATAAAACTAATTCAGTTCAGTTTAGAACAAATGTCACTGTTAAAGGATGATCAACTGAACAGACTGAATAAAAAAAACAAGCAAATAAAATTAAACAAGTAAAACAACCTGCCATCTGGTTAGCAAAATAATCTAAAAATAAGATTATTTTGCTTACCCCACTTGCTGATTATTTTGCTTGTTTTAAGCAACACATTTGTACTTATTTATTTCAGAAAATAAGACAAATTTGACTATAAGATGCTTACTGAGGTAAAGGTGCAGTATGTAAGTTTGACACCCAGTGGTTCAACTAGGTATTGCACTCCTGGTTCAAAACACACGCAAGTACAGGTTGCCAGATTGACGACACCAACAAGACTACTGTGCCTGACTAAAGGCTGATTTAAATTGTGTTCTAAATAAAAGCAACGTCATGTGATAGAAGGATTATTTTACATATTAAAATGAGTTTTTGTTCTAACCAACTCCAGTGATATATATTTTAGAAACAGCTTCTATTTCTCACAGGTGAACAACAGGATAAACTGATCACCTCAGGTGCACCTCATGTGCTTTATTCAGTGTTAAATGCTAATAATGTGAGTTTGAATGCCATTTTACGTGACATTTCAGTGTTTCCCCTAGGTTTTTGGGAGGGGGAGTTGGATTGGGGCTGCGACGTGACACGAAGCGGCCCAACGCAGCGCGGCTCAAACTGACACAAGGATTCATGGTCTTTAATGACAGCAGTAAATAACTGAACAACTATTTGAACTGTACAACCGTTTATAAATTATAAATTAACATTTATTTTATCTTTTTTATTCACAAACTGTGCAGCTTTTGTCACTGCAATGTAACTTTATGGGCTTCTGGAAGAACATTTCCTGAGCCTCTTGGTATGGAAAGTCAGAAATGTCTGGCCCATTTAATAAACATGTCTCTTATAAAAATGTCATGGCCAGAAGAAGCTTTACAGAAATAATTCATCCATTCATTTTACTTCAGCTTAGTGCCTTATTTATCAGGGGTCGCCACAGCGTAATGAACCGCCACAGAAAAATTACAAACAATGTAATTTGGAAACGATGCAAATGATGAAAGATGAAAATTAGTTATCTATAAATCTATAAACATCTATAAATCTAATACTTGTTTACTAAAAGGAAACACGCCTATAAACTACTTCTTATAGCAATGAGTGTATTACAAGAAGATCTATTATTAAAAATGTATGATAAAAAAAGTTATCTACTAATTCCAGCTAGCTTTTAGTGGACTTGCAAGATTGTCAAAACACAGAACTTTCAGTTGTTATATGTAAAAAGGCCTAAATACATGCGGGACCAGTCAAATATTTTGCTCGTCTCCAACTATTGACAGCAGATCCCTCAATGAGAGAGAGCGATTTGCACTCGCGATATCTTTACTGCTCTATTCATTTAACCTAACAAATGTAATGCTTAGACCCAGGGCTTAATTTGTGCCGGATCTGGCACCTCTGAAATCTGATCCGGCACCTCATTTTACCGATCCCCCTCCTCAACCGCCCTCCTCTCACGTCCGCTGTTCACTTTCACTTCCTTCCGCGACTCCCCAACCCCAACCAAACCCCCCGCTCTTCACTTCCGTCCTGCATCCGCGACACCCCTCACAGCATGGGATGTGCACGACATATCTGAAGAGCGGGAGGGATGCGGGACGTATTTGAGGACCAGGAGTGGGAGACGCGCAATTTCCGCGAGATTATCATTTGTTTGCAGGCATCCGGGAGTCATTTGTAGGAGACTTGGGATGTCTGCATCTGCATATATTTTAGCTGCTGTGAAGCGAGCTCAGAACAGAAATGACATGCTGTTGTGTAAATAAGATATTACATATGGCTAGTTAGCTTGTTTATTAAAAAAGTTGTGATCTGGCACTATATATATATATAAAATACAATTAACGTGACTTCAAGGGGGGCGGGTACAGCCGTTGGGAGGGCGGGGCGCCCCCCATTATATAATGGTAGGGGAAACACTGCATTTATTGCCATACTACTGAAAGCAGATAGTTCACCTCAGATCTTAAAAATAAAATAAACAGTTTGAAATTGAACTTTAGAACTATGACCCAGAGCAAGCCAACACATATCAGTGATTCAGCATGTATATTTAACAATGTAAAAAGAGGTTTAATATGTATTAATTAGATTTTAAAACTTACCATTTTGTTGAAGTGCAGTAAGTGCACTATTCTGTGCTTCTGAATGGCTGTATTTAAAAATCTGTCATGTTTTATCTGGTGCAAACAGACAAATTGCTTATAATAATAATAATGTTGTTAGGTCACAGGGTTACAATGTAACCTTCTCATCTAATGTTTACTTTCGTAATATTTATATTATTTGCTAATTAATAACCACCTCATGTGGAACTCTGAATCTGCGTCTCATTTCAGAGTCTGCTACTGTTCACCTGAGTTTACATTTTGGTCACAGCCGCATATTTTGAGTCTTTCTGACTGAATTAATAAAATATGCTGTTTTATACAAAGGCAACCCAGGGTGATGAAATATAATTGGCATTGGGCAGGTTAAGGGAACCAAAACAAAGACAGATGTTCTGGCTAAGAAAGCACATTTTCAAAGCAGAATAACTGACTTAAGCAATGTTTTTCAGATAAACAAATGTGTTCACTAAGCATGTTTCTTAAATATCTGCAAACATATTATGGTATTTTATGCTTTAAAAGAGTCAAAAACTTAACATAAAACACCTTTAGGAATTTCTAGATATTTGGGATACAACAGGACAAAACCTCTATGTAAGAAAACCATTTGTTGTAGTGCAATCAGCCATTTCTTGCCTTCTGGCTCTAGAAAGGACTGGGCAGTGGGTGTTGAATCTGGCATGTGAAGAACTGTATTCAATGCAGACATGAGGCTGATCAGATTTGAGGTGGTGAAGTGCAGGACCGCCTCCACTTCACACATGGTGAAGGAGGATCCTCTCTATACACTCCTGAAATGTCCCTCAAGCACCATTTTGGGCAAGATTGCTTATTGAGACATAAATGATAGAAGACTTCTGGAGTGGCCACCATTGAAGCTCTGGTACTCCAGAACTATAAATATCCCTTGTGTGTTTCTTGAGGGAGCAACTCTCTTGTTCAAAGCACTGACAGATCTGGTCTAGGGTCATTCTACTGTCATGGGTGATTGCAGGGGCAAAGGAGAATTAGGGTCGCATCTACAATTGAAATCTAAAAACGCGCTTCCTGTTTGTTTTCAGTTAAACTGGTATTGGGCGTGGCTACCATATTTAACCACGCCCCTCCAACTGTCAGTTTAGATAACAAACAGAAATGATGAGGAGAAGTCTGTTAGGTTGTAATAACTCTTCTAAAACCTAATTCCTGATCTTTCTGAATTAAATGCCTACTTTACTACATCCAATCAGCTCGCAGTATAAAAAGTCACACCCACTGTTTTCTCATTTAATATTCTATTTCTCTAAGAACTGCATCACAATATAAAAAAAAACGCTTGCAGCTTCCAGTTCATGTGGACTTTAAAGATTAAAATTCATTCATTTATTCATTTCCTTTTCGGCTTAGTCCCTTTTTTAATCTGGGGTCGCCACAGCGGAATGAACCGCCAATTTATTCAGCATATGTTTTACGCAGCAGATGCCCTTCCAGCTGCAGCCTATCACTGGGAAACACCCATATACACTCATACACTACGGACAATTTAGCTTACCCAATTCACCTACAGCGCATGTCTTTAGACTGTGGGCGAACCCGGAGGAAACCCACGCAAACACGGGGAAAACATGCAAACTCCACACAGAAACGCCAACTGACCTAGCCGAGGCTCAAACCAGTGACCTTCTTGCTATGAGGCGATTGTGCTACCCACTGTGCCACCAAGACCCCCTAAAGATTAATATTGTAAAGTTTACTGGGAGCTGTTGTTCAGTGGCGGAGGCAAATAAAAGTTGCGTCATTTTGCCGCGATGTTTCAAAGAGACATAAAGTAAATAAACGACAGGCGAATATGATGCAGGTAAAAGCATCTTACATACGTGCACATGCGCAGTCCATGAACGAAAGTGTTTTCAGTCGTTTTAGTGTGGATGAAGAAACGAATTGAAAATGATGAAGCTTTTTTTAGATGAAAACGCCATATTTAAATGTATCCAGATTAGTTTAGACGTAGCCTGAATTATAATTAGGTCTACTATGCTAATGTATTTTAATTTTTGTCATTATGGTGGTACATGGAGAGTTGACTATTTTCTGAGGTGGTACTTGGTATAAGGCTGGTATAAGATTCTGACGATATGATAACCTTGGATAAAAATATCACGGTTTCACAGTACCACAGTATTGTGATTACTGCTCTAAAATATATCCTTTTTAAATGTCTGGGTAACTTTTAAATGTCTTTTTCCCCTTTGAACACAATATATTTTATTTTGAGAAACTTTTAAAATATTTTGGAACAGTAAACATGTCAGGCAAAATAATTCAAATGAATCATTGATTTTTGCTGTCATGATTAGTTTAAAGAACACAGATTTTTTTTACAATTTAAAATGGCATTTTGCATATCTTTTCTGCTGAGATACTGTTGTCCAAAAAAAAACTAAAAAAATGTAAATAAAAAATCTTACACATACCTTAGGAACGGTATAGCAAAAAATTTTACCGGTTTTAAAACCTTGACTGTTCCAAACCGCTGTATACCTTGAAAACAGTTATCGCCCCATGTCTACTTGGTACTTGTTCCAATGGTGTTTTCAGATCTAATCAGTAGACATCAAACCTCTCACAAAGTCACACGAGCAACTGCTAATGGTGATTGTCTAGTGCCAAAGTGTAAGACCTCTTTTGGTCAATCTGTTTTCTCTGTTAAGGGCGCCAAATTGTGGAATGATTTACCTGTTGGCCCAAAATTAGCCTAACATTAAAATTTTTAGTGTTCTTAAAAAGTGGTTAAAAACAAAACAGCGATGTTTGCACAAATAGTCTACTATTAATTTGTTTAATCCTACCACCTTTGCTTTTGCCTTCTGTAATTTTATGTAAAGAATTATAATGTTGTGTATATGTATCTATTTTATTTTCATTTTGTCAAGCCTCCTGTGGACAGGTGTTGAGAATTAGCATGTCTGCTAAAACACTTAAACAAAAGCATTTGGTTGTCCAGTGTAATTGTGATGTCCATGTCAAATAAATTTCTAGAGTTCACACTTAGCTGATGATTGATTATAAAGCTTGTTTGGCATGCTGTCCCGGGAGAGAGCCCTGAGCTCATAAGATCCTCGAGCCCGGGGCTCCCTCCCGTTTGCAAGGCGAGAGGGGAGTTTGAGCTCAGGTAGAACTCGAGAACTCCCCTGCTATAGTAGCTAATGAACAGATAATGATTGCTCTTAAGAGATAACTACTTACTAGGAGCATGTCCATGGTGCCGATTTGGATTAGTCAATTAACTTAAGTTGCAAGTTTTTAGATGGTGGGAGGAAACTGGGGAACCCGGGGAAACCCACGCGAGCACAGGGAGAACATGCAAACTCCGCACAGAAACGTCGGCTGGTTTGGTAATGACCAGAACCAAAGATGTTCTTGCTGTAAGGCAACAGTGCTAACCACTGGGCCACTGTGCCACCCATCTAGGAAAGGAGGAGTAGGAGTGGAAGGGGGGATTCTTCAAAATGAAGATGATGTGGTGTGAAACTGAGGGCGTTTATAGAGGCTTAGGAATCGTCTGATTGGTGAATCATAAATTGGATATTGCGGGACCAGCCGCAAGCAATCATAAGCAAGTGATCCTCTCGAAATAAGTTTATAAATAAACTTAACAAATAAATAAATAAAAAATGTAAGCTTTTTCAAAGATTTCCAGCAGCCGTGTGAACCCTGAAAATCAGTTGATTTTACGTTATCAGAGAGATATGCAGAGGGTGGTGATGTTCTTACCTGCTGTCCCAAAACCGTATTTTCTTGTCATAATGGCTGCTGATGATAAGATACTCGGAACACACCACGTCGCTACAGAAAGACAAAACCTCAATGGTCTGTATGCCTGTGAGTTGTGCAGAGAGAAGGATATGAGAATTAATCATCTGTGCTAAACATGCATGAGGGATTTTTGTTTTTGTGGCACATACACGCTGCTCGCTGGAGGTCCCATATCTTCACAGTTCTGTCTGCACTGCCTGTGACCACCTGCCTCTGACTGTACTTAAATCTGGCTGCAGTCACTTTACGAGAATGACCCGTCAACGTGACCTACAACCACAATAAACATTCTTGTTAATGAAGGTTTAACAGAATCAAAAGCATGTCTTAGTCAATTTATAAAAGCAAATGTATGAGAAATTAGGATATGCTTTTTAAAAAAATTATTGCAGCCTTTAATTTTTTAGTTGAATCTAAAGGTTAAACATTTCTAGTCATCTGAACTTACATCAATCAATTGGACTAAAAATATAGTTGAAACCTAATTAACTTATTAAAATAAGTTGAAGCAAGATAAAAATATTTGTCTTGACTTTTTGTTATCTTTTTTTTTTTATAATAAGTTGTCATTACTAAATAGAGCATGTGTAACAAGGACACCTTAAAATAAAGTTACCAGAAATTATATTTTGCATAAAGAAATTTGGGACAAGGACACAAGTGTTTTGAATTGGTTAATAATTAAATATGTGCATACATGAGTTTATTTGACTTAATATCCAATTAATGATCAATAAATGAATTACTGTGGCCAATTCTTTTCAGCATTACAAAAGGACATTTTTGTAACATCATAAATGCTGTCAATTTTGATCAATCAAATTCACCTTTGCTTAATTTAAGTATTACTATTAACATACAGTGCATCCGGAATGTTACAGCCTTATTCCAAAATGAATTAAATGTATTTATTTCCTCAAAACTCTACACACAATACCCCGTAATGACAATGTGAAAAAAGATTTTTAGAAATTGTAGCAAATTTATTACAAATAATAGCTCTGAAAAATCACATGTACATCAGTATTCACAGCTGCAAAGCTCTAAATTGAGCTCAGGTACATTCTGTTTCCACTGATCATTCTTGAGATGTTTCAGCAGCTTAATTGGAGTTCACCTGTGGTCAATTCAGTTGATTGGACATGATTTGAAAAGGCATACACCTGTCTATATAAGGTCCCAGGGTTGACAATGCATGTCAAAGCACAAACCAAGCATGAAGACAAAGGAATTGTCTGTAGATCTCCGAGACAGGATTGTCACAAGGCTGAGGAGGTTACAGAAAAATTTCTGCTCCGTAAGAGGATGATGTTTGGAACCACCAGGACTCTTCCTAGAGCTGGCCGGCCATATAAGCTGAGTGCTCGGGGGAGAAGGGCTATAGTCAGGGATGTGATCAATAACCCGATGGTCACTCTGTCTGAGCTCCAGTGTTCTTCTGTAGAGAGAGGAGAAACTTACAGAAGGACAACCATCTGTGCAGCAACCCACCAATCAGGCCTGTGTGGTAGAGTGGCCAGACGGAAGCCACCAGCCTGCCTGGAATTTGCCAAAAGGCATCTGAAGGACTCTCAGACCATAAGAAACTAAATTCTCTGGTCTGATGAGACTAAAATTGAACTTTTTGGAGTTAATGCCAGACGTTACGTTTGGAGAAAACCAGGCACCGCTCATCACCAGGCTAATACCATCACTACAGCGAAGCATGGTGGTGGCAGCATCATGCTGTGGGGATGTTTTTCAGCAGCAGGAACTGGAAGACTAGTCAGGATAGAGGGAAAGATGAATGCAGCAATGTACTTAGGGATGCACCAATCCCAATACTTGGATCAGATATCGGTTCGATATTGCATATTTTTGCTGGATCGGGTATCGGCCAGCTGGCACCGATCCAAATCCGATCTTGCGCATGCGCTATATTCTGTGTAATTTATAAGCCACCAAAAGCCATGAAGGTAGTCTATTATAAGGCACTAGAAAGTTGTCATGTAGGCCTACTGTATCCTAAATGTTCTGAAGCCATTCTGTAGTTTAATGTGAAGTACAGATGAATATTCAAGAGGTTAAATTCATGCTCACTTCAGCTCTTCCCTCAGCTGCGCCTGTCAATCATTCTCCATTCATTCACAATTCAATCTGCAGGTCGCGTTCATGACAACACGATAAACTTTCTTCAAAAGTTTGTTCCTGTTAGTTTAACTAATCAGTGGAGAAATGCATTTAGTTTTGCATTAAATGGGTTCATTTTGACCTGCAACACGGAGTTCATTGCTGATTCTAAATCATGTTGCCCTATGTCTGTTATCAGCAGATCGCATTGACAACACTGGAGTAGAGAGGGTTACCTGCTCTTCACACACAAAGTAGGCCTACCTGAAAGTTGAACCTTTAAATTAGAGGGTCAATAATATATTGGACAGATCCTCAACGCACTGATTTCTTCCCTTTGTGCTGCTGTTTTGGAAGTGGGTGCGAATAGTTTGTAAAGCCTGGCTCATTGGGGTCAAAGTAGCTGATTAAATTAACAAAAGTGAAACTAACGGGTGCAATATGGATTATCATCAACAGAAAATTATTTAGCCTAATATAGGCTACTCTGAAACTGTCAATAAATCACTGTAATTTTATTAATGTTAATATTTTATTTAACAGACCTGTTTGTCAGTTTGTGCGCTGAAGCATATACAGACCTTGTTTTGAACTTCACCTCAAATATTCTTGTTTATTTTGTTGATAACTGACCAACAAAAATACTTTAAAATAATCAACAAACTATACTAAACGAATATAGTTTCAAAAAGATTTTTTTTAGACAAAAAATATTTTTTCAGACATGCTTTTAGTTTCTCAAGTTTATGCGCGGGAATGTTTATTAAGTAAAACGCACCTCAGACAATTTAGTTTAGTCCGCTTCAAACCCGCAGGAAAATATCAGGCTTTGCTAAAAGGCTGATTATTTTACCAACGATTAGGGTCAATAGTGGTAGCCTATTACAGATTTAAAAGAAAAATCTTAATATTAAGAAAGCAAATGCTGGAACGCAACAGATCATATCAATGTCATAACGAATGCTCAAATAATGTAGCATTTAGTTTATAGCAAGCATCATGTTTTTAGTTAGATTGTGTTGTCTGTCATGTATAGTAGGCCTATACAGTAGGTCTGTTATTTTTACTAAAGAAGATATTTTATTATTTGAGTTTATCACCAGAACTATAGAAACTGCATTATGTAAAAAAAAAAAAAGGCACAGTATTGGGATCGGATCTGTATCGGTCGATACTAAGAATTTTGGTATCGAGATCGGATCGGTTCTAAAAAAATGGTATTGGTGCATCCCTAAGAGACATCCTGAAAGAAAAGCTGCTTCAGAGTGCTCTTGACCTCAGACTGGGGTGACGGTTCATCTTCTGGCAGGACAATCACTCAAAGCACAACGCCAAAATATCAATGGAGTGCCTTCACAACAACTCAGTGAATGTCCTTAAGTGGCCCAGCCAGAGCCCAGAGGTAAATCCTATTGAACATCTCTGAAGAGATCTGAAAATGGCTGTACACCGTCGCTTCCTATCCAACCTGATAGAGCTTGAGAGGTACTGCAAAGAGGAATGGGCAAAAATTCCCAAAGACAGATGTGCCAAGCTTGTGGCATCATATTCAAAAAGACTTTAGGCTGTAATTGCTGCCAAAGGTGCATCAACAAAGTATTGAGCAAAGGCTTTGAATACTGATGTACATGTGATTTTTCAGGTTTTTTTATTTTTAATAAATTTGTAACAATTTCAAAAACTGTTTTCCACATTGTCATTATGGGGTATTGTGTGTAGAATTTTGAGGAAATAAATGAATTTAATCCATTTTGGAATAAGGCTGTAACATAAAAAAATGTGGAAAAAGTGAAGCGCTATGAATACTTCCCGGATGCACAGGTAATTTATACATTATAATTGTATAATGAATATATCAGTTATATTTCTCTCCTTATCTCTTACACACATACATGCACACTTAGAAGACATATTCATAATATTCTGCATTTTGTCTTTAAAATTGTCTCATTAAAATCTTCTCTTAAGAAATTCAGTGTGATTAATTATTATTAATTATATGATTATATATGAGGGTAACAATTGTGTATTTGAATAATAATAATAATAATAATAGGTGACGCAGTGGCGCAGTAGGTAGTGCTGTCGTCTCACAGCAAGAAGGTCGCTGCTTCGAGCCTCGGCTGGGTCAGTTGGCGTTTCTGTGTGGAGTTTGCATGTTCTCCCTGCGTTCGCGTGGGTTTCCTCCGGGCGCTCCGGTTTCCCCCACAGTCCAAATACATGCGGTACAGGTGAATTGGGTAGGCTAAATTGTCCGTAGTGTATATGTGTTTGTGTGAATGAGTTTGTTTCCCAGAGATGGGTTGCGGCTGGAAGGGCATCCGCTGCGTAAAACATATGCTGGATAAGTTGGCGGTTCATTCCGCTGTGGCGACCCCGGATTAATAAAGGGACTAAGCCAAAAAGAAAATGAATTAATGAATGAATAATAATAATAATAACAGGAAAAAAGCAGCATGCTGTTTCTCTTTAGACATTATTTTGTGTTTTGTGATTATAGTTTTGTATTTATTTGCTTTGGAAGGTCACAAAAAATTACATCATTTAAAAAAGAATTATTGTTGACCCAGTTTTTCCTCTTCTGCTTTTTTATGATGCCTTTTTATTGACCTCCCTTTTCAGTCATGACTGTATTTTCAGACCGTTTTATAAGTTTTATATGCCATATGTGTCATTCCAGTTATGCAATACCATCTGAACTCTGTACCTAATAAAACTGACTATTTAAAGTGGTATTTCTGTAAAAGCATATATTAAAAAAGGCTAACATTTTACAATGAGGTTGTATTGGTAAATATATTCACTAACATGAACAAACAATGAACAATACATTTATTACAGTATTGATTCAACTTAGCTAACATTAGTTAATGTAAATAAAGCTGAATAATGTTATCTCATGTCAATGCATTAGTTAAACTATAATTAATAAATGCCATATGAATAAATGTTCATCATAAGTTATTGATTGTAAATACATTAACTAATTAGCATCATATTAAAGTCCCATATCTAATTTGTTTGCGTCAGAAATCATGTGACACACAAAAAACCTCCTTTATGCCACACTGTAAAGCACAACTCCTTTAAAGCACAATGTAATCTAAGCAGGCGCAGCAATACACATCAGTAACTTGGTTCATACTGCTCCGTCTGATCAGATGATGCTCTAGAGTAATTCAAAGAGACAGGTTTGGGTGGGTGAGAGGTAAAGCGCCGTTACCTTGGGAACGCTGTCCTCTAGCCTCCAAAATAAAGCCGACTTGTCATATGACGCAGCTAAAATCCGCGTTCCCTGATGAAAAAGCACAGTGACACGTCCCATAATGCATTAGAGCAGCAGGCAAAGCACAATCAACTCAACAGCCTTGCAGAAACAGTCTCCTTATATTACTACTAAAGATCAGTGGCTGAGGGCTCTTGTGGATCTAAGAGCTCATTGGTTGAGCTCTAATTAACAATGACTAAGTAAAGATACTCTTCAGATCAAACTAGGTTTCAAACTAGGGTTTAGACACACACAGGAAGACACTTTGTGGATAATTTGACTTGATCATTTGAGTTTTTGCAGACAAATTGAAAGAAAAATTTTAGAAGAAGAGTTAATTTTATTTCAAGAATAAATGCATGAGCTATGAAATTCAAAGTTTTTTCATATCTATGCAACTTTCAGCAAATGCTTATTGGGCATACGTACCCAGGGCTACATATTTGGAAAACCATATGTCTGGCTGCATTTTGTGTGTAAAACGAATGCTACTAGCTTGTATGACAATTTCTGTTCCTTTACGCACTAATACTGACCCCTGACATCCGTATGGACGACTCTTCCGAGATCAGCTTGCTTGGTAGCTTACCTTGTATGGCGAAACCAGGTAAGGCCATGTCCACACATACATGGGTATTTTAATAAGCAGAGTTTGTAAAAAATCTCCGTCCACATAACGCGTAAAAAATGCACTGTGATGCATGTTAATGGGCCGGATTAACATAAGGGCTAGGTGGGGCTGGAGCCCCTGGGTCCATGGAAGAAAGGGGCCCTTGATTGGCTGAAGAATTAATTTGCGCTATGAAGTGGGGAAACGCCTCTTTGCGTTATGCTTTCCTCTCATTGATAATGTAAAGTATTCCTTTCGGTTCGCTGCAGTTCAAAAACTGTGCGCCGGTGCTTATCTGGAGCTCGGAGTGGCTGTAGCCCAATCAGAATATTGAAAAGCCCTGTTTTAGTTGCACATAATGGTGATCAGATGTCTTAATTTTCACAGGAGAGTCCCCAATTTCAGCACAACCGTGAGAACTGTCCAGTCAAAGGTAGGCTAACCAAGCTCGTCATAGAACAAAAAATAAAATTCCAACACTCCTCATCATTGATTAACTTGTACATGTAGTAACAGAAGCTGAGATAGACGGAGTCATGCTGAATGGACTCATAACTGAAGCGCAGTCTCGGCCAACGGCATTGGACAAATTTGAACAAATAAAATAGCCTACACAAGCAGTTATCAAAGTGTCCATCGCTACAGAGTATGTATCTCATGTAAATACACTCGGTTATGCTTTACAGTAATGTAATGTAATGTAATGTGTATTTATATAGCGCATTTTTTGTGTATGGCCATACACCCAAAGCGCTTCACAATCATGAGGGGAGTCTCTTCATACCACCACCAGTGTGTAGCATCCACTTGGATGATGCGACGGCAGCCACAGGACAACGGCGCCAGTGCGCTCACCACACACCAGCTATTGGTGGAGTGAAGAGACAGTGATAGAGCCAATTCGGTGGATGGAGATGATTAGGAGGCCCTGATGGGTAAGTGCCGATTTAGGGACCAGGACACCGGGGTTACACCCCTACTCTTTACGAGAAGTGCCATGGGATTTTTAATGACCACAGAGAGTCAGGATCTCAGTTTAGCGTCTCATCCGAAAGACGGCACCCACTGACAGTGTAGTGTCCCCTTCACTTTTACTGGGGCATTAGGACTCACACAGACCACAGGTTGAGCGCCCCCTGCTGGCCTCTCTAACACCACTTCCAACAGCAACCTAGTCTTCCCATGTGGTCTCCCATCCAGGTACTGACCAGGCTCAGCCCTGCTTAGCTTCAGTGAGTAACCGGTCTTGGGCTGCAGGGTGATATGGCTGTGGCTAACTGAACTAGATAGAAAGAAAACTTTTTTTATTAATGTTTATTTTGCCCCTTTTATGAAAACAACAGTAACAAAATGGAGCAATGAAATATTGGCGCTGGCTTTCATCAGACAATACGTATATCTGATGCAAATACCTAAAAAAATAAGGATGCTAGCTTTCTGTAACTCACAATATATATCACAATATTTTGGATATTAGAGGCATTGATTTTAAAGATATCCTATCATTAGGGATTTATGGTCAGCTAAAGTTCTAAAAAAACGTTTTAAAGGTAAACCCCTAATTAAAGTATTTATTATAAAGCGCTAATTAAGGAAGTATTGCAAATGTTTTTTGTTTTGCTGATTTTTGCAGCTCGTTTGAACTTTAAAGTTCATATTATGTCATTACTTAATTTTGTATAGCCTACTTGCAGGCCTATTTTAATAAAATAGAAAAAAATATATAATAATCAAATATAAATCAAATGATGGAAAATTAGATAATAAAATTAATTAGTAAATTATTAACAATGATAATAATAATAATAATAATATTATATATATATATATATATATATATATATATATATATATATATATATATATATATATATATATATATATATATATATATATACTTTTGTGAGGCAAAAAATATGTAAAAAGAGGCCCTTGGACTTGCTATAGCCCCAAAGCCCAATGTGTTCTTAATCTGGCCCTGGGCACACTGAACCAACAAGTGGTGATAAAGCCTTTTATGCTGGGTTTACACCAAATGGGGAATTAAGTATTTTCGTGAGTATATTGCATTCAAGTCAATACAAATGTAAGAACTGAAGAAGATTATCGTCCTGTAGTGAGAAAGACACAGAATGTGCAATGTGTTTGCTACGAATGTGTGAAAATTGCCTAATTTGCATCTTCCAATTTTGTTGTGAACCTAGCAGTGCTAGCCAATCAGAAAGAAGAAAACAACGTGCACACTGATGCCATGAGGTGAAAATTCTTGTTGTAGGTTCACATGACCACACTGTACCCAGAGTTTCAGAAAGCCCTGACTGAGTTTTTCAGAAAGTTTCGGTTTCAATTTCCGTGGGGTGAAACCATGTAAAAAAAAAAAGTGTGGTTTTGAAAATACTCCTAAAACAAAACAAAAAGCAATGTGAACTCATCATGAAAGCACATGGCCACGATGCACATTTTCCTTCTAGTTTGATTTTGGTTGGGTTTAGGGAAGGTGTGAGTGGCTCGGTCGATACGAAGCTGATACATTGTGCACAAAATGCTGGTCAGCTGCTCAAGGGATCGTGAGAGAAAGACATTCTAAATGAGCAAACGTGACCCAGTAACATATTTAAGATTTGCAGAAATGTATACAGCTGCCCTTGGTGGATTTGCGAGAAATGGCACGCATGGGAAAGTGGTAGCCTATAGAGGATTTGTAAAGAAAAACAGACTATAACCAGAAGTAGCCCGGGACACGTATTTTTCGGTTCCCAAAAAATGTAGCCCTGAACACATATCTTCAATGAGCCTGGGTTGTCGATTTCGTTTATTCCTGACTCAATCTGGTCTAAATGAGCACTACGCTATGAAAATTCTTTATCCCTCCTCCTCCCCAGCACCACCAAATGTTTATTTAAAAAGAACTAAATACAGTTTAAGTGATAGTTGATCTAAAACTCTGAGCATTCTGTCATCCTTTAGTCATGTTTAACTTTTTTTTCTGTTGAACACAAAAGAAGTTGTAACCAAGTTGAAAACTTGTAACCATTGACTGAGTAAATAGTAAAGAGTAAATAGTAAATGCATTTTCAGTTTTGGGTAAACAATCCCTTTAACATCTATTTTAAGGAAATGAAATAATTTTAAGAATGTTAAATGATTGTCAAATTTAAATTATGCAATATTATTGTTTGATTGCCACACTAATCACTTTAAATTAATGATTTTTTAATTTAAATAAAAAGGCATTGAGCCCTATTTTAACGATCTAGGCGCAAAGTCCAAAGCGCAGGGTGCAAAAGCATTAAGGGCGTGTCAGAATTCACTTTTGCTATTTTAAGGACGGAAAAATCCGCTTTGCGGCGCATGGTCTAACAGGGTTGAGCTTATTGTCTTAATGAGTTATGGGTGTGTTTTGAGAATAAACCAATCATAGACTCTTATCCCATTCCCTTTAAGAGTCAGTTGTGTCGCGCCATAGCGCATTTGCATATAAGTGGAATAACTGAGCGCTTCACTGGCGAGAAAACAGACTATCTGCAGCATGAGAGAATGAGCCTCCTCATTCCTTACTTTCACTTTCACTCTCTTCCGTGGATAAGAAAACGTGTTGTACACACAGACATCCATTAGCCTACATAATTAATTTTCTTTGTTATGCGCAAAGATTTGTTTCAAAACTATTTCTAAATTCAGTTCTAATTTCCAGCAAACGAATAAATTAACAATAATAACAAAGTGTGGTCAAAAAACTGAGTTATATCCAAATACACATGCTTTGCCCCATATGGTCTAAAACCTGACAGGAGGACAAATCTAAGCTTGTTTTAAATAAAACAAATATAAATATGCATATAATAAATAATACTGCTTATAATAACATTATACAAAAGCAAATTGTCATGAATAAACTGAAAAAGCCCCCTGAGATGAAGAAGTATTTATTTTTAAGTTTTGATGCATTTTTCTTTTTTAATGTCACCTTCTGTTCGCTCAGTAGAGGTTTTAAGGCAATACTGTCTATAAAACCGACTTGGAGCAATCCCAGCTAGCGAAATTTATGTGGCTCAAATCCGGCCCACACCACTTACATCTGGCCCACATATTGCATGGAATGATGGCACTTGGGTGGTCCGTTACTGTTTGTCAGATCTGGACCACAAATATGTCAAAGCAATACCACATATCAGCCAGATATGAACCAAATGAACCAGAACTGACCCTATTCTGGCCCAGATCTGACCTACACTTACATCGGGACTACTTTAGGCTCACAGCCACATTAGCCAAAGCTTACTCTTCCGAATATTTACCAAAAGTGGCCCACATATGTTTTAAGATAACTGGGCCACATTTGCCATATCTTCTCTGGGCCACTTTAGGCTCAAAGCCACGTTAGCCAGAGCTTACTGTGCCAAATATTTGCCAAAAGTGGCCCACATTTGTTTTAGGATAACTGGGCCCGCATTTGCCATATCTTCTCTGGGCCACTATAGGCTCAAATCCACATTAGCCATAGCTAGGGCCAGACGGAATCTGCGGATGTTTCTTGCTATTTCTGCGGAGAATTTAGGTAAAAATCTGCGGATTTCTGCGGAATTATTTTGGGAGTATCATAACTAAAACCTTAATATGTTAATAAAAAAATAATATCCTTTTAACTTGTATTTAATGTTTAAAATGCAAATCCAATTAGATTAACTGTAAATAGTTAACTTTAAGTAAATAAACAGAATTAATGATGGGCTAAAAATCTGCGGAAATCTGTGGAAAATCTGCGGAATTCTGCGCGCGCAGATTCCGTGTGGGCCTAGCCATAGCTTACTGTGCCGAATATTCGCCAAAAGTGGCCCACATATGTTTTAAGATAACTGGGCCACATTTTCCATATCTTCTCTGGGCCACTATATGCTCAAATCCACATTAGCCAGAGCTTACTGTGCTGAATATTCGCCAAAAGTGGCCCACATATGTTTTAAGATAACTGGGCCACATTTTCCATATCTTCTCTGGGTCACTATAGGCTAACAGTCGCATTAGCCAGAGTTTACTGTGCCGAATATTTGCCAATCATGGCCCACGTATGTTTTAAAATAACTTGGCCACATTTGCCATATTTTCTCTGGGCCACATTAGGCTCACAGCCGCATTAGCCAGAGCTAACTGTGCCAAATATTTGCCAAAGGTGGCCCACATATGTCTTAAGATATCTGGGCCACATTTGCACCTACACATGTGCGCCACTTTAGGTTTAGACCCTGCCTAACTGCCTATAGTGGCCCACATTCTTATGCTATCTGGGATATTTACGCCAAATTATTAGACAATATTTTCAAATAGAAATTCAGTCATAAATATCATCATTCTTTCGAGGTCTCTGATATTAACAAGTTTGAAAATCCCTGATCTAAAGGATCATTTAAATCATCAGAAATTACAGTCTTGATAAAAGCTTATAACCAAACCTTGTAATTCAGTTCAAACAAAGTGCTAATAAGCTGCTGACAAGTGTTCATTTAAATCTGTTCTTATTGTGTTTCTTATGTACTTTCTGTAGCAGCTCAGCATTATAATCTCAGACACAGGCGCTGTCTGCATGAATTTAAATGAGCTAATCATAACAATTAGTCTTAATGAGTGCATTTAAATTAGCCTGATGCACAAACCCAACTTTTATGTTTCATTTCTGGTCCCAGTGTGCGCTGAAAGGATCGCAGGCACAAAAACCTAAGCAAAATTGCATGCAATAAAACCTAATATGCCCTAAAAGAGAGTGACACAACAAAACAAGATGCTTCCATTACAATCAGCAATGCGTAGAACTTTTGAGAGCTTATGCTAAGCCGCAGGGTTCGTATATTATGATGCTGTGTAAAAACTGCAGGGAGAGACAGTTTCAGTGATAACAAGAAAGCCATTTTTCTTGTATGTTGTCTTGTTACATTGCTAATTTTCTGTGTGTAATATATGTATTATATAAATACCGTCGGGTCAAACTCAATGCTGGTGATCCCCTCATTACTTCCATCTAGAGTCCCTCTGTTCTGAAGAGTTCCTGTGAAGATAAAACACTGCAGTAAATGAAGAGTTGTTTTATTTTTTGGTTTCTAAAGTGATTTAACCAATGGCGGTTTTAGTTTAAATGCCACCCTGGGTGAACCACCCCATACACCCCCCTCCTCCTCCTCCTTTATATTGTCCTTTATATAACAATTTATTTATATTCATTCATTCGTATCTTTTCGGCTTAGTCCCTTTATTATAAAAATAATAATAATAATAATTCCTTACATTTATATAGCGCTTTTCTGGGCACTCAAAGCGCTTTACACATAGGGGGGGAATCACCTCATCCACCACCAGTGTGCAGCCAGACCACACACCAGCTGATTGGTGGAGAGGAGACAGAGTGATTAAGCCAATTATAAAATAGGGATGGTTAAGAGACCATGATGGACAGAGTCTCATCCGAAAGACGGTGCTCACTGAGCAGTATAGAGTCCCTGTCACTATACTGGAGAATTAGGACCCACACAGACCGCAGGTTGGGCACCCCCTGCTGGCCTCACTAACACCACTTCCGGCAGCAACCTAGCTTTCCCATGTGGTCTCCCATTCAGGTACTGACCAGGCGCAGCCCTGCTTAGATTCAGTGGGCGACCATGTGAGAGTTGCAGAGAGCTAGCTGCCGGCTTTATCAATCCGGGGTCGCCACAGCGGAATGAACCACCAACTTATCCAGCATACGTTTTACGCAGCGGATGCTCTTCCAGCCGCAACCCAACACTGGGAAATATTTATATTTATTATTATTAATATTAGTATACAATTATCATTCTAAATAAATAACAGAGATCAATCCTAAATGTTACTTGAATACAATGTAACAACTGGAGTGATATGCTGAGACCACGTAAGAAATCTTTTGCATGAATATTAATTATGACAATTCTATAGAATACAAAAAATAAATGTATGTTTTATAGAATTATCTGTTGTCTTCGACTCGACTCATGGCCGAGAATTAATGTTATGAAGTCTTACCTCCCTGACTCTTTATCCCTCCTTTCTGCTTTATAGCCATGCTTAGTGAAAGTAACATCATCATCATAGTTTTGTCAACTTGCAAAACTGGCTTTGTGCCGACACCTCTACATAAAAGGCTGTTACTCCAGTTTCACAGTGCATGAGCGGCACGTATTTTATCGGTGTGCATGCAAACAACCGGGATTCACACAGGTGGGCGTGTGAGGTGCGCGGGAATGGTTTTCTGCAGAGAGAATAACAAACTTGTGCGTGCAAAAGATGCCAAATGTGAACGGCCCCTAACGTCCTTATTTTGGGATTGCCATTCTAAATTAATACACTTGCATAAAGTAAATCGTATCTCAATGCTTTTACTAGAGGACTTTTTTTTTTTTTTGCACCGTCTCCCCGTGCCACCCCCAGCAAGACGCCGCCCTGGGCGATCGCCCATATTACCCGTGCCTAAATCCCCCATTGGATTTAACATTGTGCATTTTGATTAATACATAAATTAAACTTCTGCAATTTAAATGGAACATGAGACTACTGTATATACAGCTAAATTCACTAGTATTAACCCTACTGTGACTTTCTTTTTTATATGTATTTCTCAAACGATGATTAACAGAGCAAGAAATTTTTCACAGTATTTCCTATAATATTTTTCTTCTGGAGAAAGTCTTTTTTGTTTTATTTTGGCTAGAATAAAAGCAGTTTTACTTTTTTTAAACCATTTTAAGGTCAATATTATTAGCCCCTTAAGCATTTTTTTTTTCGATTGTCTACAGAACAAACCAGTTATACAATGACCTGCCTAATTGCCCTAACTTGCCTAATTTACCTAGTTAAGTCTTTAAATGGCACATTAAACTGAAAACTAGTGTCTTGAAAAATATCTAGTCAAATGTTGTGTACTGTCATCATGGCAAAGATAAAAGAAATCCCTTTTAGAAATGAGTTATCAAGACTATTATGTTTAGAAATGTGTTGAAAATTTCGCCTCGATCGCCTCACAGCAAGAAGGTCGCTGGTTCGAGCCCCGGCTGGGTTAGTTGGCATTTTTGTTTGGAGTTTGCATGTTCTCCCCGAGTCCTTGTGCATTAATTTATTTATATATTTGTAATTGTAATATATATATATATATATATATATATATTGTATATATAATTGTGTATGTTTTTTTTTTCTTTTGTACATGTTAAAAGTTCCTAAAAATGAATAAAGGCCATGTTCTAAAAAAAAACATTGTGCTTTATTTTTTTCTGATGATTTAATACTCAGCATTACACCACATGCAAACAATTTTTATTGTATTATTATTTAAAGCATGAACCTCGCTTAATGTTGATACATTTATCTGAAAACAAGACATTTTAAGACACTGCATCTCAAGTATGTTTCTTGATGTGTTTACTAAAAGAGTGCTGCCACCTGGTGGTGGTAGCAGTGACTAATTCATTTTGTATCACTAGATTGTTTACTGTATGTATACAGTTGAAGTCAGAATTATTGGCCCCCTTTATTATTAGCCCCCCTGTTTATTTTTATTCCCCAATTTCTGTTTAACGGAGAGAAGATTTTTTTCAGCACATTTCTACACATAATAGTTTTAATAACTCATTTCTAATAACTGATTTATTTTATCTTTGCCATGATGACAGTAAATAATATTTGACTAGATATTTTTCAAGACACTTCTATACAGCTTAAAGTGATATTTAAAGGCTTAACTAGGTTAATTAGGTTAACTAGGCAGGTTACAGTAATTAGGCAAGTTATTGTATAACGATGGTCTGTTCTGTAGACAGTCGGAAAAAAAATTGCTTAAAGGGGCTAATAATTTTGGCCTTAAAATGGTTAATAAAAAATTAAAAACTGCTTTTATTCTATCCGAAATAAAATAAATAAGACTTTCTCCAGAAGAAATAATATTATCAGACATACTGTGAAAATTTCCTTGTTCTGTTAAAAATTATTTGGGAAATATTTAAAAAAGAAAAAAAAATGTAAAGGGGGGCTAATAATTCTGACTTCAGCTGTATGTATTTGTGGTTCATTTTGTGTTGCTGCCTCCCAACGTGCATACTATCCTTCCTAAATTTATTCAAAAATAGAATCAGTGTGTTGCAAATCATAGTATGCAGAAATGAGTATCCAAAAGTTACCCAGGTGGTCTAATACTTCTGGTAGAAATAGGCGCAGTGGGTAGCACGATCGCCTCACAGCAAGAAGGTCGCTGGTTCGAGCTCCGGCTGGGTAAGTTGGCATTTCTGTGTGGAGTTTGCATGTTCTCCCATGTTGGTGTGGGTTTCCTCCGGGTGCTCCGGTTTCCCCCACAGTCCAAAGACATGCAGTATAGATGAATTGAATAAGCTAAATTGGCCGTAGTGTATGTGTGTGAATGCAAGAGTGTATGGGTGTTTCCCAGTGTTGGGTTGCAGTTGGAAGGGCATCCGCTGTGCAAAACATATGCTGTACAAGTTGGCGGTTTATTCCCTGATTAATAAAGAGACTAAGCTGAAAAGAAAATGAATGAATGAATGAAATTTAAAGTGTCTCTGTACTTAATCCAAGGGCAAACATTGACAGTGTTGCCAAGTCTGCAGTTTTCCCGCAGAATCGGCCTACTTTTAACCACTTCCCCACAGGTTGTTTTTTCATTTCGCAGGTTAAAGGTTTGATATTTATATGGTTGCACTGAAACATTTTACAGAGTTCACACAGTTTTGTGAGGACACGAGGGCAGCATTAGAGAATGTGTGTGCGGCTGTTTTCGTCTCAATGGAAACAGATTGGCAAGATTCTCCAGGGGAATGTTTCAGAAGGGAGGTTAAGTGAAAACTCAGAGTATGTTCTAGTTAACCCTGAAAAGAGAGAAACTGGGTTTTTTGCTTCAGAATGGGAAGTATGACAAACCAGTGTGTGAAATGGGTTTGATTAACCCCGCTTTCTCAGGTTTAACATATCTGTAATTCTGAAGCATAGAAACCCAGAGTTTTCCTTATTTCACACTGCAAAAACTTTTCGTGCTTGTTTGTTTGTGTGCTTAAACTTGTCACAGAAAAGAAATGTGTCTTAAACACTAATGACATAAATTAGAAAAAAACACACATAGCAACACACGACAAGACAACCGGGTAAATGGAAAATCTTAGCCCCACACATATTACTACAGATCATTCTCAACAAACAATGACCCGATTTAGGACAACAACAGCAATAGGGACAAATTACATTTTCAAAGTATTTCTTCAGGCTCTAGGAAGTTTAAATCTACATCCTGATGGTAACATTTCAAAAGCTGAATGGAGGGGATGTGTATGATCTTTAAAAATCATCACATAAAATCTGCAGTGAATGCTGTTTAACCAGTTATCTTATTTGCCTGATTGATAATTTGCGATCATTTCTTCTTCTGTTTAAGTGTTGTGTTAGGAATACTCTCTGTGGCACGGTGGCTCAGTGGTTAGCACTGTCGCCTTACAGCAAGAAGGTCGCTGGGTTGAGTCCTGGCTGGGCCAGTTGGCATTTCTGTGTGGAGACAATCCAAAGACATGCGCTATAGGTAAATCGGATGAACTAAATTGGCCTTATGTATGAGCGTGTGTGCGAATAAGTGCGTATGGTGTTTCCTAGTACTTGGTTGTGGCTGGAAGGACATCCGCTGCGTAAAACATATGCTGGAACAGTTAGCGGTTCATTCGGCTGTGGCAATCCCTGATAAATAAGGGACTAAGCCGAAGGAAAATGAATGAATGAACAATACTCTCAATTAATGATCTACAGTTGAAGCCAGAATTATTAGCCCCCTTTTGATTTCTTTCTTCTTTTTTAAATATTTCCCAACTGATGTTTAACAGAGAAAGGAAATTTTCACAGTATGTCTGATAATGTTATTTCTTCTGGAGAAAGTCTTATTTGTTTTAATACGGCTAGAATAAAAGCAGTTTTGATTTTTTTAATAACCCTTTTAAGGTCAAAATTATTAGCCCCGTTAAGCTATATATTTTTTTCAATAGTCTTCAGAACAAACCATCATTATACAATAACTTGCCTAATTACCCTAACCTGCCTAGTTAACCTAATTAACCTAGTTAAGCCTTTAAATGTCACTTTAAGCTGTATAGAAGTGTCTTGAAAAATATCTAGTCAAATATTATTTACTGTCATCATGGCAAAGTTAAAATAAATCAGTTATTAGAGATGAGTTATTAAAACTATTATGACTAGAAATGTGTTGAAAAAATCTTCTTTGTTAAACAGAAAATGTGTAAAAAAAAATAAACAGGGGGGATATTAATTCAGGGGGGCTAATAATTCTGACTTCAACTGTATATGCCATGCTTAAAGTCTGTGTACTAACATTAAAGCTTGCAGAGGAGACCAAGGCGCTGTCTTTCCGTCTTATAAACAGCCTCTACATTCCTATCAAAATGCAGTTTATTGTCAATAATTGTGCCTAAATATTTCAAATTGGAGACCTGCTCTACTGTTTTTCTATTTATGATGACTGGTTCATAAAATCTAGTATCTGCTACTCTTGCTTGACTCCTCAGACCCAAGTCTTTTGCTTTCCCAAAATTAAGATGTGATGAACTTTTGCTGAACCAGTCTGTAATACTATAAATATAAAATATAAACAATATATATATAAATATAAAGAGCTATTCATTTTTTCCTGACAGAAAATCAATGCCAGATCATCAGCATACTTTATAAAAAAAGATTATAATCACTATTGCCCAGCAGTTCATTGATATATATATATATATATAGAGAGAGAAAAACATTAATTAGGAAATAATACACATCCCTGAGGTACCCCAGTATTTAAAACCAAACAGTCAGACATACCATGATTAACACAAACACAATGAACACATTTGTTTAAATATTTTTCCTTTTTAAATGGATAATTATCCCCCAAAAATTAAAATGGTCATCATTTACTCAACCTTTACTCATTTCAAACCGGTTTGTCTTTTTTTATTCTGTTGAACTCAAAAGAAAATATTTTGAGAAAGCAGGAAACCTGTAACCATTGACTTCCATAGTATTTGTTTTCACTTCTGTGGAAGTCAATAGTTACAGGTAACCTATGTTAAATAAATATATTGCTAATGAATCAAAGAAACACTGACTTTCGTCGTTTCTTTGCCTACTTTAAAAATTTGGGTTGGGTGGGTAATAGTACACTACCTTTTTTTAAGGCTAAACCACTGAAGGAGACCTATTATGCAAAAATCAACAGTTGTGTGGCAACTGTGTGTGATTATAGCCCTAATGGGTGGGGATTTCCCCCTTGATGACATGTACAAAGAGAGAATGTCAATCAATATGTTTCTACAGACTTTTTTTTATGAAGTGTGGTTATAAAAAATTAATTGAATACATTTTTACAATTAGAAGCTGGTTAAATTGTGTTTAAACCCCCTTTAAAAGTGATTTTTGTGTAATAGCCCTGCTGAAAAAACCAGCATATGCTGGTAAGGTATGTTTTGATGCTGGTATGCTGGTCTTGCTGGTTTCAATGCTGGTATTGCTGGTTTCAATGCTGGTTTTGCTGGTCTTGATGCTGGTCTTACTGGTATTAATGCTGGTCTTGCTGGTCTCAATACTGGTCCTGCTGGTCTCAATGCTGGTCAGAACCAGCACTCAGGCCAGCAAGACCAGCATTGAGACCAGCACTGAAACCAGCAAGACCAGCATAGAGACCAGCAAAACCTGCATCGAGACCAGCAAAACCAGCATTGAAACCAGCAATACCAGCACTGAAACCAGCAAGACCAGCATACCAGCATCAAAACATACCTTACCAGCATATGCTGTTTTTTTTCAGCAGGGCTAGGTCCCCTTTAAATAAATTTCAGTTGTTCAAGAAGGAAATGAAAATGAGGGAGTGAATTGAGACAGTGACGTAAACAGTGTGAGCCAGAAAACAGCTCGTCATGGACAATTTCGTCATGACCATTACACCTACCATCATGTGATTTTCCTTATTGGCAGTATAAATAAAATGTCACTGTTCATTTTTAAGCAACAAATTTGCAGAAACTATATGTTAATTTCATGTCAAAATCTTTGAGGAATGTTCACAGCACTTTATTGAATATATGCCTCAATGTATTAAGCCAGATGAATTCATTCATTCATTCATTTTCTTTTCGACTTAATCCCTTTATAAATCCAGGGTCGCCAAATTGGAATGAACCACCAACTTATCCAGCACATGTTTTACGCAGCGGATTCCCTTCCATCTGCAACCCATCTCTGGGAAACATCCATACACACTCATACTCTACGGACAATTTTAGCCTACCCAATTCACCTGTACCGCACGTCTTTGGACTGTGGGGGAAACCGGAGCACCCGGAGGAAACCCACGCGAACGCAGGGAGAACATGCAAACTCCACACAGAAACGACAACTGACCCAGCCGAGGCTCGAACCAGCGACCTTCTTGCTGTGAGGCGACAGCAATACCTACTGCGCCACTGCAGCGCCCAGCCAAATGAATAAAAAATAAAAATTAGTAATGAGGTGTAGCTAATACTTTGGCCACTGCATATATATATATATAAAGCTGGATTGATTTGGTAGGCTGACGTCAATCAGAAAAATGATATTTCCACATGTGTACCTGTTTTAATTGTCCCTCAGTAAATGATATTTCCACACGTGTACCTGTTTTAATGTCCCTCAGTAAATGATATTTCCACATGTGTACCTGTTTTAATTGTCCCTCAGTAAATGATATTTCCACATGTGTACCTGTTTTAATTGTCCCTCAGTAAATGATATTTCCACATGTGTACCTGTTTTAATGTCCCTCAGTAAATGATATTTCCACATGTGTACCTGTTTTAATGTCCCTCAGTAAATGATATTTCCACATGTGTACCTGTTTTAATGTCCCTCAGTAAATGATATTTCCACATGTGTACCTGCTTCAATGTCCCTCAGTAAATGATACTTCCACATGTGTACCTGCTTCAATGTCCCTCAGTAAATGATATTTCCACATGTGTACCTGTTTTAATGTCCCTCAGTAAATGATATTTCCACATGTGTACCTGTTTTAATTGTCCCTCAGTAAATGATATTTCCACATGTGTACCTGTTTTAATTGTCCCTCAGTAAATGATATTTCCACATGTGTACCTGTTTTAATTGTCCCTCAGTAAATGATATTTCCACATGTGTACCTGCTTCAATGTCCCTCAGTAAATGATATTTCCACATGTGTACCTGTTTTAATGTCCCTCAGTAAATGATATTTCCACATGTGTACCTGTTTTAATGTCCCTCAGTAAATGATGTTTCCACATGTGTACCTGTTTTAATGTCCCTCAGTAAATGATATTTCCACATGTGTACCTGTTTTAATGTCCCTCAGTAAATGATATTTCCACATGTGTACCTGTTTTAATGTCCCTCAGTAAATGATATTTCCACATGTGTACCTGTTTTAATGTCCCTCAGTAAATGATATTTCCACATGTGTACCTGTTTTAATGTCCCACAGTAAACGATATTTCCACACGTGTACCTGTTTTAATGTCCCTCAGTAAATGATATTTCCACATTTGTACCTGTTTTAATGTCCCTCAGTAAATGATATTTCCACATGTGTACCTGTTTTAATTGTCCCTCAGTAAATGATATTTCCACATGTGTACCTGTTTTAATGTCCCTCAGTAAATGATATTTCCACATGTGTACCTGTTTTAATGTCCCTCAGTAAATGATATTTCCACATGTGTACCTGTTTTAATTGTCCCTCAGTAAATGATATTTCCACATGTGTACCTGCTTCAATGTCCCTCAGTAATGATACTTCCACATGTGTACCTGCTTCAATGTCCCTCAGTAAATGATATTTCCACATGTGTACCTGTTTTAATGTCCCTCAGTAAATGATATTTCCACATGTGTACCTGTTTTAATTGTCCCTCAGTAAATGATATTTCCACATGTGTACCTGTTTTAATTGTCCCTCAGTAAATGATATTTCCACATGTGTACCTGTTTTAATTGTCCCTCAGTAAATGATATTTCCACATGTGTACCTGTTTTAATTGTCCCTCAGTAAATGATATTTCCACATGTGTACCTGCTTCAATGTCCCTCAGTAAATGATACTTCCACATGTGTACCTGCTTCAATGTCCCTCAGTAAATGATATTTCCACATGTGTACCTGTTTTAATGTCCCTCAGTAAATGATATTTCCACATGTGTACCTGTTTTAATTGTCCCTCAGTAAATGATATTTCCACATGTGTACCTGTTTTAATTGTCCCTCAGTAAATGATATTTCCACATGTGTACCTGCTTCAATGTCCCTCAGTAAATGATATTTCCACATGTGTACCTGTTTTAATTGTCCCTCAGTAAATGATATTTCCACATGTGTACCTGTTTTAATTGTCCCTCAGTAAATGATATTTCCACATGTGTACCTGTTTTAATGTCCCTCAGTAAATGATATTTCCACATGTGTACCTGCTTCAATGTCCCTCAGTAAATGATATTTCCACATGTGTACCTGTTTTAATGTCCCTCAGTAAATGATATTTCCACATATGTACCTGCTTCAATGTCCCACAGTTTAATGACTCTGTCAGTTCCTCCTGTGGCCAACAGGTTTGTACTGGTGCTGAACCTCACAGCATTGATTCCCAGATCATGAGCATCCTAAAGCACAATACACACACACACATTTATTTAGTCAATTATTCAAATTTACATTCATGTATTTCAGTGAACCTTTTGCCTAAAGTGATTTGCACGGTATTTATATATTTATTTGTTTCATGCATTTTTAGAACCACCAAGAACACGCATGGAACTTCGTGGCAATCTTTCTAGGTCAAAAGACTGGAATAACTACTGTAGAATTCTTAAATGTTTAAAAATAAATAAATAATAGAATTAGCACATTTCTATTAAAAATAATTAAAGTAAATCTCATTAAAAAAACTGTAAGAACTAAAAAAATATATTAAAATAAATGTAATTTTTTAAAAAAATGTAAAAGATAGATATCAATATTATTTAAAGAGCACCTATTTTGCATTAAAAATGTCATATTTTGGTTTTAGGGGTCTCCAACAACATGCTGATATTAAATATTAAATACCATGTAAAATGATAGATATAATTATCACATAACATTTTCATTCATTCATTCATTTTCTTTTCGGCTTAGTCCCTTTATTAATCCGGGGTTGCCACACCGGAATGAACCGCCCATAACATTTTTAAATAAAATACAAATAAATCATAAGTTTAGAGTCATTTTAAAAATAATAAACTAACTAAAATAATATTTCTGAAAATTCAGCTTTGCCATTTCAGGAATACATTACAACTTAAACAGTTTCAATTCAAACAGTGTCTACAGTTGAAGGCAGAATTATTTGCCCCCTTTGAACTTTTTTTCTTTTTTTAAATATTTCCCAAATGCTGTTTAACAGAGCAAGGACATTTTCACAGTATGTCTGATAATATTTTTTCTTCTGGAGAAAGTCTTATTTGTTTAATTTCGGCTAGAATAAAAGCAGTTTTACATTTTTTAAAAATCATTTTAAGGTCAAAATTATTAGCCCCTTTAAGCTATATATTTTTTTCAATAGTCTACAGAACAAACCATCATTATACAATAACTTGCCTAATTACCCTAACCTGCCTAGTTACCCTAATTAACCTAGTTAAGTCTTTAATGTCACTTTAAGCTGTATAGAAGTGTCTTGAAAAATACCTAATAAAATATTATGTACTATCATCATGACAAAGATAACAGAAATCAGTTATTAGAAATGAGTTATTAAAACTATTATGTTTAGAAATGTGTTGAAAAAATCTTCTCTGCGTAAAACAGAAATTGGGGGGGAAAATAAACAGGGGGGCTAATAATTCAGGGGGGCTAATACTTCTGACTTCAACTGTAGTTATTTTAAATTCTTGTAATATTTCAAAATATTCAGGTGAATCCGATCATCACATACCTGCTGTCAGGAGACATTATTTGCAAACATGGTATTTAGATGACAGTTTGAGGTAGAATATAATATAAAATATCATAATCTAATTGAACACTTGGTTTGACTGTGTATTTCTGTGTGTACGCTTAACCATGTGTCTGGCTTTTAGGAACTTCACTTCCATCTATTTTTACCACAGCACAAGTATTATTAATAATAAGAGATTAATAAGATGTTTTCATGCAGAGCAAAGTGAGACAACAAAAGAGGAAGAAGCTTTACTAGGCCATAAAAAATATTTTAAGAAGCAGCGTATGATTTTACTCTACAGGAAATGAAACCCGCAGGTGATAAACTTTGTAATAAGAGTGCATCAGAAATACTGAAAAAGAAAACACATGAGCAATAGACTAGAAATAATATTGGTTGTGTTTTATTGTTGAAGCAGTCTGATACGGATTGTGCTGGTGAATATGAAGTTTGAATGTTGGGTTGCTTTACTCATTATTAATAATAATACTTATTATTTTAAGGTAATTGAGCTCTTGTTTTAGGTAAAGACAGAGATTATAATTATAATTGGACTTGTATTGTTTGTGTACGTTTGTCAACTTTTCTTGTATTAACATGTGCTTTATAAATAAAGTAAACATTGAACATACTAGTAAATTCTGACACACCAACTACCAAGAGATCAACGGGAAATGCAAATCAGTAATTGTGACACATTTCCATTTAAGGAAGTGGCAGGCCTCGGAATACCACAAGTAGGGCTGCTTGCTGCTGTCAGCTATTCAGATGAAAATGGACGTGTGAAGCGAGTGGCTGCACATGACAAGAGCTGCAGTGTTTCACAGTCACACACTGACGCTTTGTTCCATGACTGAATCATCCACAGACCTCTAGCCACCACCACAGGGAATGTGCGATACTATATGATCATGTCAAATTGGCTTAATATGTTTGTAATGAGGCAACGGATGCATGAAAACTGCTGAATGTTAGTGCCTAATGCACATTTATGCAGTGGTTTGTTCTGTGGGCAATCAAAAAACCTTAACCCTTAAGGGGGCAAATGATATTGAACTTTAATCATCCACAGACCTCCAGCCATCACGACAGGGAATGTGCTATATACTATATACAGTTGAAGTCAGAATTATTAGCCCCCCTGTTTATTTTTTTCCACAATTTCTGTTTAACAGAGAGAAGATTTTTTCAACACATTTCTAAACATAATAGTTTTAATAACTCATTTCTAATAACTGATTTATTTTATCTTTGTCATGATGACAGTAAATAATATTTGACTAGATATTTTTCAAGACACTTCTATACAGCTTAAAGTGACATTTAAAGGCTTAACTAGGTTAATTAGGTTAACTAGGCAGGTTAGGGTAATTAGGCAAGTTATTGTATAATGGTGGTTTGTTCTGTCGACAATCGAAAACAAAAATTTGCTTAAAGGGGCTAATAATATTGACCTTAAAATGGTTCATAAAAAATTCAAAACTGCTTTTATTCTAGCCGAAATAAAACAAATAAGACTTTCTCCTGAAGAAAAAATATTATCAGGCATACTGTGAAAATTTCCTTGCTCTGTTAAACGTCATTTGGGAAATATTTAAAAAAGAAAAAAAATTCAAAGGGGGCAAATATTTCTGACTTCAACTGTATATACAGCTAAAGTCAAAATGATTCGCCTCCTGTGATTTTTGTTTCTTTTTCAAATATTTCCCAAATGATGTTTAACAGAAAAAGGAAATTCACCTGATAATGACTTGCCTAATTAACCTAGTTAGCTGAACACTAGTAGTAAAATATTATGCACTGTCATCATGACAAAGTTATCTACAATAATTTCTTAATTAATTAATCAATTTATCCACCAAAAAAGATTGTCATTTAACAAGGCATCTACCCAATTTCTTATAATATTTTTTGCATGTGTTTATGTGTCTTTCAGAGTACATCACACTGTGTGTGTGTGCGTGTGCGTGTGTGTGTGTGTGTGTGTGTGTGTGTGTGTGTGTGTGTGTGTGTGTGTGTGTGTGTGTGTGTGTGTGCGTGCGTGCGCGTGCGTGCGTGCGTGCGTGAGCGTCAGGCACTGACATGAGCTGCTGGAGCATCAGAATAGGGATGCACCGATACCACGATCCTGATACCAAAATTCAGAATATCAATCAATATAGATCCGATCCCGATACTGTGCTGATTTTTTTTTATTATATTAACATAATACAGTTTCTATAGTTCTGGTGATAAACTCAAATAATATATCTTCTTTAGTAAAAGACCTAATAACCTATAAACTATAGCAGACCGAATACATTAGGTTTCATTTTTTAATATTAAGATTTTCTTTGAAATCTGTAATAGGCTACCACTATTGACCCTAATCATTGGTAAAATAACCAGTTTTTTTTAGCAAAGCCTGATATTTTCCTGCAGGTTTTATGCAGACTAAACTAAACTGTCTGAGGCCAGTTTTACTTACAGTAATAAACATTACCTCAACTAAACTCGTCATAAAACAAGGCCCGCTTATATGCTTCAGCACCAACACACAAACATTCATTCATTCATTTTCTTTTCGGCTTACTCGCTTTATTAATCAGGTGTCGCCACAACGTAATGAACCGCCAACTTATCCAGAATATGTATTGCGCAGCGGATGCCCTTCCAGCTGCAAACCATTACTGGGAAACATCCATACACACTCATTCACACACATACATACTGTATGGACAATTTAGCCTATCCAATTCACCTATAGCGCATGTTTTTGGCCTTGTGGGGGAACCGGAGCACTTGGAGGAAACCCACGCGAAGACAAGAAGAGCATGCAAACTCCACACAGAAATGCCAACTGACCCAGCCGAGGCTCAAACCAGCAACCTTCTTGCTGTGAGGCGAACGTGCTACCCACTGCGCCACCGTGACGCCCCAAAACACAAACAGGTCTGTTCAATAAAATAGTCATATATAAAACGACAGTGAAATATTCACAGTTTCAGAGTAGCCTATATAAGGCTAAATAATCATCTGTTAATGACAATCTACTACTTCACTAACTCTGTGATTGGTCAGCTTGGTAGCACTGACGAGTGTGGGCGGAGGTGAGAGCCGCGTGAGCCCGATGGAATGAGTGTTTACAAGTGTCAAATCCCATGAAGGAGCTCTAGATGGAAACTGTTGTTTTGTGTTAACCTTATGGTTACAGTTGGTGCATGTCCGCCGGTTCCCGCCTCAAAATGAACGAGTTTGAGCCACTTGTAGATTAAGGTAGCGTTCAGAAAAAACAAAACACCAGCGAAGAAACTCGACACAGTCAACATAAACACCTCACTGCCAGCTAGTGTTTCGGAAGTGTTACTGCAGAGCAACAGAAACAGCGCACAGAAGTGTAAATGCACAGCAACGCGCAATGCATCCACTGTGGGTCACGCCGATCACTTGACGCAGAAGTATGAACCAGGCTTTAGTTGCAAGTTTTTGGACTGTGGGAGGAAACTGGAGAGCCCGGGGGAAACCCATGCGAGAATGGGGAGAATGTGTAAACTCCGCACAGTAACTGGCCTGTTAGAGACTTGGACCAGTGACGTTCTTGCTGTGAGGCAACAGTGCTAACCACTGGGCCGGCGTGCAGCCCTATCAAGAAAAAGAAAGGACGAGTAGGGGTGGAGGGAGGATTCTTCAAGCCGAAGATGATTGAGGTAAGGCACTCTGGTTATTTTTAATGAGTTAAGAATCATCCAATTGGTGAATCATGCGTTAACTAATACGGGACCATTGACCAGCAGCGATCAATCATAAACACGTGACCCTCTCGAAATTAGTTTATAAATAAACTTCACTTAGACACAGCAATGAACTCCTTGTTGCAGGTTGAAAAGAATCGGTAATGCAAAACTAAATGCATTTCTCCACTGATTATTTAAACTAACAGGAACAAATAGTCTTGGATAGTTTTTCGTGCAACATAAACGAACGCGGCATGCAGTTTGAATATGAATGAATGGAGAATAACTGACAGGCGCAGCTGAGGGAAGCGCTGAAGTGAACATGAATTTAGCCACTTGAATATTCATCTGTACTTCACATTAAACTACAGAATGGCTTCAGAACATTTGGGATAAAGTAGGCCTACATGACACCTTTCTAGTGCCTTATAATAGGCTACTTTCATGGCTTTTGTTGGCTTATAAATTACAAAAAATATAGCGCACGCGGAACATCGGATTTGGATCGGTACCAGCTGGCTGATACCCGATCCAACAAAAATACGCGTATCGAACCGATACCTGATCCAAGTATTGGGATCGGTGCATCCCTACATCAGAACAGAGCTCATTAAAATTTACGACCAGGGCTTGACATTAACACCCACCAACCTGCCAAATGCGGGTAGATTTCATCTGTGGCGGGTTAGACAGACACTCCCACTAGCCACTTTGGCTGGATGAAAATATTTTTTAAATTGTAGTTTTCTTAAAAGCAGGGTTCGACAATTGAGATGGCCCAATAAGCGTGCAAATGCGAATCGAGAAGCAGCATGACTGACAAAAATAGCATTCGCACAAGCAAAAGAAAGCAGGTGAATACCGAATGAGAGGATGATAACTCGTGTGCACAGGTGACGTGATGCGTTTGACTGTTTAAAACGCGTGCGCCTTCCCATTTCCTGGCACGAAGCAACCCAGCCTGGAAACGCAACCGCTGCGATCAGTTCTCTTTGAAATACACTGGACAAAAAGTGATGCTCGTGCACCCACAGTCCTTCTGCTCTCAAGAGCTCCAGATGCTTTTAAAAAATGTCTTTTTGTAAGCAGCAGCAGTTGCCGCTTTCGCTTTAACCATTCTTTAAACAGATCATGGGTCTAATGTTAACCGTGTGCGCATAATCATAAATTCATTATCAAACATGGTTTGTTTTTCACCTGCTTTCTTTTGCTTACATTTATTTTTGTTAATATGGTTTAATTATCATTTTTTTCAATAACATTGCTTTAATAGGAGATTAACACTCCATTTATGTGTAGTTAACTAGTGATCTGAGAGACCTTTAGCCAGGACAGATTACTGTGCAGAGTTTTAGATACATGACAATAATTCTTTCTTAAATGTCAAGTGTTTTTTTTTTTTTTTTAAAGAAAGGTTTTGTTGAATAAAAATAGCATGCTATATTTACAGCTATATTTTGCTTGTTTTGACATATTATTTAAAATTTGTGGCTAACAAATAATTATTTATTGTTGGTGTGGTAGATAAATTTGGTAAATCCTTAGTGTTGAGCCCTAAATAGTCATGTGAAATAAAAACTAATTGCAATGCGACACTATGAAACAATAATCCATTTGCTCATGCACATTGAGCAGGGTCATACACAACAAAAAAAGTGAAATGAGGCATGTGGACATAACACAAAGTCTAAATCAAGTCATTTTAGCATGTCAAAGTCAAATTTATGCACATAAAATATATATTTTTCCAATAACAAAATTGTGGCTAGTGAAAATGGCAAGTGGCTAGTAATGTTGGAAATCTACTAGCCACAGTGGCTAGTGATCAAAAAAGTTAATGTCAAGCCCTGTTTACGACCCTTCCAAATATGGTCAAAACTATCACTTACTGGTTCTTTAAGGTGTGACGCCCTTTTAAAATGATCTGCTGGCTAATTGTCTTGATACTTAAGCTCAGCATTAATATATGAATATATATTTATTATTCATTTTCATTTTTTTTCACTTAATTATGTTTACTTATGTTTATTTTTTTAATGGGAAGTTATAGGCTGTTGAGGGAGCCAAGTGTTTATTTGGGGTAGTGTTTACAACAACATGGAAGGATAGTTCTAAAATGAATGTTGTAATTGATATTCCATGCAGAAAACATAATAAAAGAAATTTGAACTTCACAAAAAAAAAAAAAATTCACAGGAATGCTAATAATTTTGCCTTTAACTGTATATCTGAAAAGAAAACTGAAAAAATACCAAGTGTAACATTATTTTCATAATGGCTTAAAGTAACACATACATTTTACTTGTTTCACAAACCAGAAGTGGTAAATCGTAGTAGTGGAAAATGTGTGATATTCTACTTGTTTCACAGCACCATAATTAATCACAACATGACATCTGATATGAGAAGCACATTCTGTTGTAGATAACAGTACGCACCAGTGAAGAAATTGCTTTGGTTGGAACTCTGGCAACCAGACAGACTCCTAATGGTATATAGAGATCTTCCTCTGACCGGCAAACTGATTTACCTCGAATCTTCCTCCTGGACACACAAACAACAGATGAACAATCAATAATACTTATGAGCAGTGGAGAGAGTCTTATTTATTTATTTACTTATCTTATTTGTTTTATTTAGGCTACAATAAAAGCAGTTTTCATTATTATTTTTTTATCTATTATTTTGATTATCATTATTTTTTTATGTGTTTGGCGTGATTTGTTGCTTTTTTCAGAGCAGCACAACCCTAATTTTCACGTTTTGCACCACGTTGTTTAAATAGCAAATCCATTTGCACCACTTTGTGGACTCATGGGTGTTCCGGTCTAAAAAGGAGGTGTGTTAAGGCGCAGTGTTGGCATGTTGCTATTTTGAGAAACTGAAATAAACAGCGCCATTGACCAAGTAAAACGTGGTCTATAGTCCAGCGCAGAGCTAGTTAGTTTTGCGCCTATGCGAGTCCAAATGCTTACACATTGCTTTATACATGCAGGATGTACAGCAATACACAAATATCTTTACATATGAAAAAAAAAAAGGATTAAAATGTTACAAAAAATACTATTTATTACTTAGATATAAAAAACACTACCTCAATCCCTTCTTCATATCCGGGGGCTTTTTTTAGTTTATTCGTGACAATTTGCATTTTAATTATAATGTTATTATTATTATTAGCATTATTTATTATATGCATATTTATATTTGTTTTAATAAAAACAAGTTTAGATTTGTCCATCTGTCGGGTTTTGGAAACGTCTGCATCACTACAGTATATGGGGCATAAGAATAGGACGTGTGTTTGGATGTAACTCACTTTTTTTGACTACACTTTGTTGTTTTTGTTCATTTATTAATTTGCTGGAAATTAGAACTGAATTTAGAAATAGTTTTGAAACAAATCTTTGCACTTAACAAACTAAATTAAATATAGGCTAATGGATATCTTCAGTGGAGTGCGTACAACACCGTTTCCTTATCCACGAAAGTAAAGGAGTAAATTAAAGAATAAAAGTAAAGTAAAGAGAAAGTAAAGAGGCCAAACGGAGGTGGCTCGTTCTTTATCCTCACGCAGACAGTCTGTTAAACTGTACTGTAAAAAATCCGTTTATTTATCCGTACTTTTTTTTTTTTTGGAAGCTGGGTTGCCAGATTAATGGCTGTTAAATTACAGAAATTTACCGTAAAATAATGGAAATTGAATGACAGAAATTTCCTTATATTTATATTTCCTGTAAATTTCTGTCATTTAACGTCCATTATTTTACAATAAATTTCTGTCATTTAACGGCCGTTATTATGATCATAAAAAAACCTAGATTTTTTTACAGTGTGTTTTCTCGCTCGTGAAACGTTCAGTTTTTCCACTTACAAAGTCAGCCATGTAAATAGTGAATGCACTATGGCATGACGCAACTGACTCTTAAAGGGAATGGAAGATGAGTCTCTGATTGGTTTAATGCACATTATGCTCAAAACACACCCAGAACTCATTAAGAGAATAAGCACAACCCTGTTAGACCATGCGGCGCAGTGCAAAGCGTATTTTTCCGTCCTTAAAATAGCAAAAGTGGATTCGGACACGCCTTTAATGCTTTTGCGCCATGCGCTTTAGACTGCGCCTAGATCATTAAAATAGAGCCCATTAGGTTTAAAAATATGTTGAAGAAACCTTCATTCTGTTCAACAGAATATAGGGAGAAAATATTTTGGGGGGCTAATAATTCAGGAGGGCTATTAATTCTGACTTCAACTGTACATCTTTTTGAAAGAACATTGAATAGAGATTTTTCTCCTCAAAGTTCACAGAAAAATGATGTGTTACAATCTCCTTGTATCCCTTTTTGTTTTTATATTAATAAGATATGACCGTTAAAGGAACAGTTCACTCACAATTTATTTAACGGCAAGTGGTTCCAAAATGTTATGAGTTTCTTTTCTCTGTTTACGCAAAATAAGATCTTGTGAAGAATGATGGTTGTTGACATCCATAGTAGGAAAAACAAAAACTACGCAAGTCAATGGTTATCACTTTACAACATTTTTAAAAATATCTTTTTTTGTGTTCAACAAAAGAAATAAACTCAAACAGGTTCATGACAAGTGAAGGGTGAGAAAATGATGACAGACTTTTCATTTTTGGGTAAACTGTCCCTTTAGAGTGCACCTATAATGCAAAATCATCTTTTGTAAGCTGTTTGGATAGAACTGTGTGTAGGTATAGTGTGTCCACAGTCATACTAGAGTGATAGAAACACAATAAGTTTCTTTTTTTATTTCCTGACATTAAAACAGGATCTAAATCCCAGAGATTTGAGGCCCACCGCAACATAGGAGTGTGGTTTTCCCCAGCCACCAAATTGATTGACAGGAGCGCATTAACATGTCTCAGTAATAACGCATATAAACATGTCCACAGAACATTTTATGTAAAGAAACTGAGATAAAAAGATCTGTTCCAACTCTCTGTGGTCAGCTGCACCTCAAGAATGAGTTTTACAAGTTTAAAACACTGAATTTACAGACACATTCTGGAGACTTCAAAGACTTACACAAGATCTTACATCTTGAAAAGGGGTCAAATAGGAGCCCGTTAATTAATAAGCATAGACAAGAGCCAAATGTGATATTAATCTGATACACTAATGTAAATGTAATTATGTGTTGTGCCCTTTTTTATCTCAATAGAAAATGAAATTCTCAAGATTTCTGAAGGCGGTGAGACGAAAATCAGTTAAGAAAGAATCTGATTGAAAAGATCTGGGTATTTTTGCACAAAGCTCTGCAATCGACCTGCATCAAGTTGACAGATGTGGTCATTCATATTACATAGTTATGGTGGTTTGATTATACATATATCTAAGACTGTAGATTATGACTCCGTTTACATGGACATCAGTAATCAAATTATTTGCCTCAATCTAATTAAGACAATAATAAAGATTAAGGTGTTTACATGAGCTGCTTTTTGAATGTTCCTTTCATGATTCCGTTTTACATGTTACAGCGCATAATTCAATTAATGTCATTGCGTCACCGCGCTATCCGCATTTCCTCCGGAGTTTCATGTAATTTCGGGCGATTCATTTTTAATTTGTTGACTTTAACTGCAGTTTTGCACCTTCACTTTCATCCGAGAACATTTCATGCATGCCCCCTGTGACAAACGAGACACTGGATGCAACTATAAACTGCTGGAAGAGTGTTGAAAGTACTTACGGCGTGCTGAATGGAAGAAAAAAAACTAAAAGTGTCAAACAGCCGTGTGTGTGTGTGTGTTTGTGCGTGTGTGCGTGTGTGTGTGTGTCTGTGTGTGTGCGTGAGTGGACTATCCTGTCGCAAAACGCGGCGGAAAGTCCTCCATGACGTTGATAGTTAGATTAAGGTGTTTACATGTCTGTACTACACTTCAATAATTCGACTAAAATCGGCATACTCCACATGTCTTAATTCGATTTCTCTTTAGTTCGATTATGACCTTAATTGGATTAAATTAATCAAAAATCGCTGTTTACATGGTAGACTCTTAATCAGAGTATTGTCATAATCGCATTAAAATGGGATTATTGGTGTTCATGTAAACGTACTCACTGAAGATACGGGAGACTTGTTTCATGTGTCGTAGGATGAAAGAGAAAACAAATTTTCTTGATCCTTTTGACTTTCTGAACAAAAACTGAATAAGCCTGAATATTTCACATTCAAAATCAGTCTATAGGTAACATAAGAAACAGTGGAGGTCTCATCTTTTAAGGTTTTTAAGTGATTGATACATAAAAAGTACACACATAGCTCCTTCATGTTTAGATTTGCTTTCAGAGCAATTTGTTAGCAACTTAATAACTTTTTGTGGGAATGCATATTATTTGTCTAATTGTAATATTAAAAAATACTGATAAATTTTTTATTTTTTTTTTATAATTATTTTTTCAGGGTTTTCACCTTTAATTGATAGGACTGTAGAGAGAGTATTCACAGGAAAGTGTGGGGAGCAGAGAGAGGGGAAGGATCGGCATAGGACCACAAGGCGGGAATCGAACTCGGGTCGCCGCGAGCACCGGAGTGCATGTGTCGACACACTAACCACTACACCACTGGCGCCGACACTGATAAATTTTTACTACCGTTTAAATACTCTTTAGTATTTATCTATGCTTTACGTGAAGAATGCAAAAAAAGCTTTTAGTCTTGTTTCTAGTACAAATATCAAACATTTCTTAAATCAAGCAACATTTTGTAGACAAAGAAAACTATTGTCTTGTTTTCAGAAATAATAAGTTAAAATTAAGTGTGTTCTTCTTTAAAACAAGCTTAATTATCTGCCAATGGGGTAACAAGGGGTAAGAGAGAAAACAAGATTATATATTTATAACCTTGATTTAAAAAAGTTGTCCTCCAGGGTCATTTTCTCTCTGTGTCAGAGAGACGCTTGTCTCACCAACACCAAATGGTTTCTAAAGCACGATCTTAAAACGATTTAAACAAGAACCGATTGTGCTGTGCATGAAGAGCTTTCAGCCAGTAACTTACTCAAAAAGACCCCTGATGGAGCTGATGATGCGGGGAGACGTAGCTGAAGCAGACCTGAAAGAGTAAAACAACCACTAGTTCAGCATTTTACCACCTGTTTACATCTGGTATAAAGAAGCTTTTACATCAATCTAATCACATGTGTATCACACTTAATGTGATCTAGAACATTTTGAACAAACAGGAAAAACAGATAATATGGATGTCAATGGTGACAGGTTTCCAACATCTGCTTTTGTGTTCAACAGAGGAAAGAAACTCATTGGTGGTGATTAACTCAATCAAGGGTGAGTGATTAAAGACAGATCTCTGATATTTGGGTGAACTATACCTTTAAGTTGACTTCATTTTTATGATTATGCATTTTTAAGTAAAGTCAACTAATCACTTTAAAAGCTACAATTATTTCCAAACATACAATTATAACAGTTATTATAACATAGTTTTTTTGGTTTTCTCAATTTTTTTTAAGTAGATTCAGTAAATCACTTTAAAATCAAAGGCTTTACTCACTTTAACTAGTCAACTAATCGCTTTAAAAGCAGTGAGTTTACTCACTTTTTTTAAGTAAAGCACACAAATTGCTTTTTACAGAGTACATGTATTTTAATGATTACGATTTATTTCCATTTCTCATTTTTTATCTTCACCTTTTGATTTTGAAAATCAACCCTCACTGTACAATTTCAAAGGATTTATTAAGAAACTCTAAAGAAACAATAGCCCCTTTCACACATACAGTACACAGACCTTTCCTGGAAAATTAGCGGCAATTTTTCCGGAAAGGTCTGCATGTTTGAACAGGCCCTTATTGAAAATACCGATAAATTCGTTCCAGCAATTTTCCAGAAAGAATAGTTGTAACATTACCGATAATTTACCGGAACGCTGCTCTGTGTGAACTCAGAAGGAAAACCGCGTTCACGATTAGAACGTGAGAAGTCTACTTTAGCCAATCAGAACATTCAGACACATTCCCATCTGCGCTGTTTAGAATAATAAAAGCCTTTGGATACTTTTCCAGACACATTTAGCTGCTAGATGTTAGTCAGATAACGTTTCTATTAGTGGTGGGCCGTTATCGGCGTTAACGTGCTGCGTTAACGCGAGACTCTTATCGCGCGATAAAAAAAATATCGCCGTTAATCTATTCTCAAAGTTGGGTGAGAGCTGGGTCTTTTTTACGCAAGCTATGATGACTTTCACCTTGATAGTTTAGCGCGGATGTATACCTGACCGGTGAGCCGTCTGGGAAAGAAGTGCCCTTCTGAATCAAATCAGCAGGATGCCTGACTCTAACTGCAGTTGAGCAGTTTCACTTTAACTCACGAACATTTAATTCATGCCTTCGTGACAAACTGAGGTATTAGACGCAAATAAATGAGTAAGGACAGGTGAGAGTGTTATGGAATTTAATAACGCACGCCAAATAAAAAGAAAAAAACTTCCGCATTTCGCGATGTGTGTGTGTGTGTGTTTGTGTGTGTGCGTCTGTGTGTCTGTGCAGTCCGTTACTGACAGCCGCCTGTGTGGATCTTGTCGGAAAATATGGTGAAAAGTCCTACATGACGGGAATAGTTTGTCAGTATTGCCACTAATATCTGCATGTTCCACGTCTCAATTCCATTTCTGTTTAGTTCAGTTATGACTTAAGTCGCATTAAGTAATCAAAAATTGCTGTTTACATGGTAGACTCTTAATCAGAGTATTGTTTTAATTATATTAAAATTGTATTAAAGTATTGTTGCCCATGTAAACATACTCAATGTTTGACACTGTCAGGGCTCTGTGAACTTGCCTTTGCGAAGCAGCATTTTCTGTATGTACGTACATCAAAAGCAAGTATGAAATCACTGTTTGGAGCTTATGTAGGCCTACAGTTCAACATTCATGTTTAACTGAATAAACAGTTAGTAAACACAAGTACATCTTATTGAACATCATTTATTTTCATCACCAATTATCATAGTAGAACAGTTTCTCAAGCAGTTTGTGATGCATTTTGGAAACAGGCCCCTGCTCTAATGCGTCACCTGGCTTGAGAAACCCGTTCTCAAAGACTTATTATTTGGGTAGCACACATATTCTGAATGCCTTCGGCAGAATTCAAATGAGCCATTTTAATCTAGATTAATCTAGATTAATTTTGAAATTAATCTAGATTAAAAAAATTAATCTATGCCCACCTATAGTTTCTTTGTTCTTTCTTATAGCCAACTGTGTAAAAAATGATGTTTGTTTACCGTCAAGCTCTGCTTCAGTTGCTTGACGCGTGTGCATGTGAAGCAGCAGGTGAGTGCCAGCACACACACATATTATGTACATCTCGACATGCGAAACTGTTTCTCCATAGGTTTTAACCTAAGTTGTTCACAATACTTATACATCCACAGAATTTGTACTGTAGTCAAACGGTTAAACATTTAGCTGTGGTTCGCGCTTCTGCCTTAAGGATGTCTCTGAGACAAAGCAGCTACATGAATGCTAAAGACCCCTTCTATGTTTACAAATACAAGCGCAGCCGTTTAGAACTCATTTCTGGTTAATGATGTCAGAATTTACTGGTATTTTGGAATGGATGTGTGAACGGTCTTTTCCAGAAAAATTCCAGAACGTTTTTGCCTGTGTGAACAGCATTTTTTGAATTCACCGGTAAAGTCGTTCCGGTAATTTTCTGGTATCACTGTGTGAAAGGGACTATTAAGAAACTAAAGATATACTTTGTACCATCTTCAGTACAAACCAAAATATCCCGATAACAGTCAGTTATCATTAATACCAAATCGAATGCATGGTTATACCAGACGGTCAAAGTGAACAATAAAAAATAAATAAATGAATAAGAAATAATCACTGCAGTAATGGTGCATAAATGCCACTACTGTCACCTGAACAGCGGCCCGTGGGATCTTTCCAACCTCTCTGCAGTTTCACATTGTGGGGATGATGGGTTGGGAGGTGAAACATTTCCAGACTCTCTGACAGGGAAAAGCAAAACCATTCATGAACAAAATCACACACGATCCCCATGAAGAGTCAATGAAATGATACAGTTGTCTGATATTATAGAATTGTACATCACTTTGGTTTCTTTTGTGAAACTCAAACAATTAAAGGTGCAGTATGTAAGTTTGACACCCAGTGGTTGAACTAGGTATTGCACTCCTGGATCATAATAAAAGTACGCTGGGATGCCAGATTGTGTACAGGAGCGAGTGATTTAAACTGTGTTCTAAATAAAAGCAACGACACGCGATAGAGGGAATATTTTCCATATTAAAAGGAGTTTTTGTCCTAACCAACACCTCGAATTGATATATTAGAAATGGCTTCTATTTCTCACAGCTGAACAACAGAAACCTATGACAGCTAGATCACCTCAGGTAAGCCTTGTGTGCTTTATTCTGTGCTAAATGCTAACAATGCGAATTTGAATGCATTTTACATGGCATTTGTTGCCATATACTGAAAGCAGAAAGTTCACCTCAGATCTTGAAAATACAATAAACCGTCTGAAATTGAACTTTAGAACTAAACACATATGAGTGATTCAGCCTCTACATTGATGTTAAAGTGGGTTAACATGTATTAAATAGATTCTAAACCTTACCGCTCATGAGCGAGTGCATATTCTGTGCTTCTGAAAGGCTGTATTTACATTTCTGCCGTGTTTCGTCTGGTGCAAACAGCCAAATAGCTGATCACTGCCTCTCTCGTCACAGCGTGTTGTTAGGACACGCGGTTACAATGTAACCTGCTCACCTAATGTTTACGTTCGTAATATTTATGTAATTTGCTAATTAATAACCTCATGTGGAACTGCATCTGTCTCCCATACTGTTCTTTTTGGTCACAGACGCATGCTTTCAGAGCCTTTCTGAATGAATGAATGAAATACGCTGTTTTCCAACAAGGCAACCCAGGGTGCTGACATATAATTGGCTAAACTGGCATCGTGCATATGAAATTTATCTAAACAAAGACAGCGTTCCGGCACAGAAAACCCATTTTCAAAGCAGAATATCTGACTTCAGCATTGTTTTTCAGTTAAACAAGTATGTTCACTTGGGATGTTTCTTAAATATCTGCACACATATTATGGTATTTTTATGCTTTAGAAGAGCCAAAAACTTACATACAGCACCTTTAAATGACATTTCTCCATTTGAGCTTCACAGAAGAAATTGAGTTAAACAGGATTGGATTGGAAGTCACATTTACGTTGACGTATCAGTTTATGAAGTTGTTACTTACTCATTAATACTGACATTCGTATTGGCAGCCTCCTGAAGCTCTTTGTGAATACTGGCCTCTCTGGCTCTAAGAAATGAAATGATAGAATGTGGTGTTTATGGAATGGGCATCATCAAGTGAACTTTGAAATACGGTTTTCGTTTAACAAAACACTAATTCATTAACTACATTAACCATCTTCTAAATCACTGAATTTGAACAAACAATCTGCTGTTTGACACAGCCTTGCTGTCCTTTATGCTGCTAAAACTACTAAAGGGAAATTATTAAACTGATGTCATGTTCTTCCAAGTCTTTGTTTGTTTGATAATAGCACTGTAATAATCACACATTTCATATATATTTCACACATATAATCTAACCACACATATATAAACATTACACTACCAAAAGCTTTAGAAAAGTAAGATTTGTTTATGTTTTACTTTACAAAGAAGTCTCTTCTGCTAACCAAACCACTTATTTGACCCAAAGTAAAGGAGAAACAGCAAAAATATGAAATATTTGTACCATTTAAAATAGCTACAATATAATTGGATAATGAGAACTTATATTACTCCTGTAAGATTAAATAAATTCAACCCTAATATCCCTGATCTTTGTTTTAAATGCAATAAGATACAAGGTACATTTTTCATTGTGTGTGGAAGTGTGAGGAGGTACAAAGATTTTGGGTGGAGGTGACTCAGTATATTTCACAATTTATATCCATTCCAATTCCTTTAAGTCCTGGATTATGTATATTGAATATGTATGAAGACAGTTGTGCTTTGTCTACTAAAGAAAGAAAATTGATTGATTTATGTTTAATACAAGCAAGGCATTGTATTGCTTTAGGTTGGAAAACTGTTATTCGCCCCTCTATTGGACTTTGGTTGAGAAACCTAATAACATGTTTGGAAAAAAGCCTCTGAATTTTGTGATATCTGGGAGGTGTTTTTGAACTTTGTGAAAAATGGAGATATTGAAGAAGCTTTGGAAGTCTGAAGTTGTGGAATGTAAATTGGTGCTTGATTAGAATTTTTGTATTTTTTTATTTTAATTATTATTATTATTATTTTTAATATTACTTTTATTTTTAATTATTTTTAATAAGGATTATTTTATTTATTTATTTTTTCCCTAAGCCTGTCTGGGGTAAGTTTTGGGTATATTGGGTATTTGAATTTTTGTAAAACCTGTTGACTTTGTTTGAATACATTTTAAAATGGTATTTATTTCTGTGATTTCAAAACAGAGCATTACTCCAGTTACATGATGCTTCAGAAATCATTCTAATATGCTGATTTGCTGTTCAAGAAATGTTTATTGTAATTATTATTATTTGTATGTAAAGTAAACAGTTATTATGTTATTAATTAACCAGTTGAGTGATATTTTTTTTCAGCATTCTTTAATGAATCATGGTCAGCATGTATCTGAAATAATAAAAACAAAACTGAACATTACACACTCTACAATTTAAAAGGTTGAAGTCAATATCTTATTTATTTAGTTTTTGGTAAAGAAATTATGAAAATGAAAACATTTCTTTAGTGAGGATGCTTTAAATTGATCAGAAGTGATGATAAAGACATTCATAATGTCTCAAAAGATTTCTGTTTTCAGATAAATGCTGTTTTTTCTGAACTTTCTTTTTATCAGAGAAAACTGAAAGCAATTTGAATCAGCTGTTTTTTTATTCATTTATTTTCCTTCGGCTTAGTCCCTTATTTATCAGGGCTCACCACAGTGAAATGAACCGCCAACAGTTCCAGCATATGTTTTACACAGTGGATGCCCTTCCAGCCGCAACCCAGTACTGGGAAACACCCATAAACACACACTCATACACTACGGACAATGTAGTTTATTCAATTCACTTATGGGTCAAAGACAAGATGTGTCATTTTGCTGTCATCATCAAACTAAATTTATATGTGATTTTAGATACATAAAAAGCAACAAAAATGCAATTTAACTTCTGTGATGATAAATAGTCATCACAGAAAATATGGGTGAAATCATTTCGTCCTGATTCAGCATCAAATGAAATGTAAAAATGTACTTATTCTGACTTGTACTTACTAAAATCTCTAAAGGAATAAGTGATCAAAAAGAAAAGCAATTATATTTGACATTATTGAAAGGTTTGGTTAAGCGTAGGGCTTAAGGATTAAAGATTTATTCACTTTAATACTTATGCCTAACAAGATTTCTTGCTACACTGTAAACCCCACTGTCGTCATTACTAAAGATATTAAGTTAATATAACTTGACATTACTTAAAATACCAAGTTTTGGCATCAGAACTTAAACAGGTGTGTTTAACTTACTCATTTAACAGCAAAAAAACTTTTAATTAACACTTTAAGTTCTCTGGACGTAACATTTTAATTTGTTTAAACGATTCACCACACTATAAACACTAATAAGTTGAGACTACTCAAATGATTTGAGGAAAGTGATTCCCTCAGTTCATTTGATTAATGGGAAATCAACAAAATTAATTAATAATGGGTTTTTTTAAAGCAATTTTCAAAAAAAAGTTAACCAAATGTGGTCTCTTCATTGAATTAATTTAAATGTTTAAGTACAGATAACTTAAAACGGCTAATAGACTAAACTTCCAAATTGTTTATAATTGTTTTATATTCTTTACTTGCATTAAATAATGGTTGTTGCTAGATTGGATATGGTTGCGGCTGGAAGTTAACGAGAATTATTTATTATTTATTAATTTCCCATTTATTGTATTTTATTAACGTCTACCCCCACCCCAACCCTAAACCCAACCGTCACAGAAGCGTAAAAACAGTAGTTGTACCGAGTATTATTTATGATATCTATTAAATTACCCAATAAATTGTATTTTTTAACGCCTACCCCCACCCCAACCCTAAACCCAACCGTCACAGTACTGTAAAAATATTCATTATTGTTATACAGTGTCATAAACAAATGCTGCTATATTAATGTGAATATTGCACTTCCGGCCAACCGCGTATCCGATCTAGACTTTACCTTAAATAATTTAGAAATCAAAACAAGTTTTTTTCACATAAACCAACTTTATTAAGCTTATTCTGCACTCACATTACAGTGCTTAGAAAAGTAAGCTTCTATTTTGCAACAGCAAGCTCATTTTAAACAGACATGTTGAATCGTTTAAACAAATCAAAATGTTAGGTTCAGAGAACTTAAAATATTAATTAAAATTTATTTTGCTGTCTAATGAGTAAGTTAAACACACTTGTTTAAGTTTTGATGCCAAAACTTGGTATTTTAAGTAATGTCAAGATATATTAACATAATGGGCCCTATTTTAACGATCTAGGCGCACAATCCAAAGTGCACGGAGCAAAAGCATTAAGGGAGTGTCAGAATCCACTTTTGCTATTTTAAAGATGGAGAAATCCGCTTTGCGTCGCGCCGCATGGTCTAACAGGGTTGATCTTATTCTCTTAATGAGTTATGGGTGTGTTTTGAGAATAAACCAATCAGAGTCTCATCTCCCATTCCCTTTAAGAGTCAGTTGCGTTGCGCCATGGTGCATTTGCTATTTACATGGCGGACTTTGTAAGTGGAATAACTCAATGCTTCACTAATGAGAAAACAGTTAAACAGACCATCTGCAGAGCGAGAAGGAGTCTCCTCATTCTTTACTTTCACTTTCTCTCTTCCGTGGATAAGAAAACGTGTTGTACACACAGACATCCATTAGCCTACATAATTAATTTAGTTTGTTAATCGCAAAGATTTGTTTCAAAACTATTTCTATATTTAGTTCTCATTTCCAGCAAACAAATAAATGCACAGTAATAATGAAGTGTGGTCAAAAAAGTTATATCCAAAGATATAGAGTTATATCCAAACACACATGCTATGTCCCATATGGTCTAAAACCTGACAGGTGAGCAAATCTAAGCTTGTTTTTAATAAAACTAATATAAATATGCATATAATAAATAATACTGCTACTAATAATAACATTATACAAAAGCAAATTGTCATGAACAAACTGAAAAAAGCCCCCCGAGATGAAGGCATGAAAGCAGTGGTTTTTATATTTATGTATTTTATTCCATTAATTCTTTTTCATTTGTAAAGATATTTGCGTATTGCTCTACATCCTGTGTGTATTAAGCAATGTTTAAGTGAGGCGCACATCTAACGCGCTCTGCGCTGGACTTTAGACCTCCTCTTAGCTGGTCTATTGAACAGTCTATTTTAGCTCCTCAAAATAGCAACGCGCCAGCAATGTGCCTCAACACACCTCCCTTTTTAGGCCAGAACGCCTATGGGGGCACATATAAGCGCAAATGCATTTGCTATTTAAACAACGTGGCGCAAAACGACACTTGCGTCAAGCTGAAACTAGCAAACAACATTTGCACCGCGCCTTGCGCCGGGTGTATGATAGGCCCCAATATCTTTAGTATTGACAACAGTGAGGTTAACTTTGCTACACTTGATGACATAATTGGGTCTATATTTTTATTTGAAATATTTGTTTATAAAAGAAATAACAATTCTAATGTACGGGAAACAGAATAAGCCTTTTTATCTTTGACCCACATGTGTCCCATCTGACCTCACTCTCTTCTCATTGCGATGGTTCATGCGGGCAGCAGCCTGCTGTTTTGGTCGGATCATGTTTTCCAGGATGTCTACGCTGTTGAGTTTCTCCTGCCGGAATGTTTTCTCCATATTCTGGTGCTGCTCCAGGAGAGAATCATATTTTTCTTTGAGGAGTCGGTTTCCAGTCTGCACCTCCGTCACACGTTCCTGAAGCTTGCTGTGTTCTAATGCCATAATACTAAGATGGTTTTGAACCTCAAACAACCTACATTAAGAAGAACAGAACAAAAACGGCTAAATATAAATTGTGCCAGATCTGCAATAAAAGGTTTACACTTTTACAACATTTCTGACATTCAGGAATTTGATTAGCCACATTATGGATTCCATTGTGAAGATCTAGACTAAGCTGAAAGTCTAGTTATTTAAACTCATTTTTTAAGAAATGGCTCCTGCAATTGAATATATTTATTTATTTATTTTTGTCTTTTGCTGGCCATTGAGATCTACAGTTTAGCTGCAACCTTAATCAAACTCACCTGTACAAACTAAGCAACATTGCTAAAGCTAAGCTAAGTAAGGCCATACTCACACTATGTACAGTTGCCTTGAATCGGGCCAAAGCACGCTTGTCCCCCCTCCCGTCTCCCCCAACGGCCCGCACTCACATTACATTCGGGCCTGGGCGCGCTTCCGTCATCGATGACGCGCTGCTCAGTAAGCGCTCTGGCTCAGCACAGTGGAGATTTCTTTAGTTATATCGTTTTAAGTCGTTTGATATGTGGTGACACGCAGTCTAATATTTCGCCGAACAGATCAGCCACTTTTGACGCTCATAAACAATCATAAAGTCCTCGTGCTGCAGGAATTAGGAAGTTTGCTGAAGGCGCAGCTGACGTGCAGTGAGGGATTTGCGTCTTTAATAATCTACGACAGTTTGCGTTCATTGAACAGTACGAATGATTCATTAATCCATATGAAACAGTCCCTTAAAAGAGTCACGTCTCGCTTTCAGTTTCGGGCTCAAGCACGCTTGCACTCACACTGTAAGCGTACCGCGCCTGAGCCCAAGTGAACAGCACTCTGGCCCACCTCTTCCAACCGGGCCAGGGCCACCCAAGTGTACCGTGCCTGAGCCCGATTCAGAGCACTCACACTTCTCAAACGATCCGGGAAACGGGCCTGGGCACGGTTAGGATAGCATAGTGTGAGTAAACCCTTAGAAAAGCATTTTTTTGGTAAATGTCACCTGAAGTAATTTGTTAGATATGTGACCACAGTTTATTACGTTTTTTTTTTTTTTACAATCCTTGCATATAATTTATCATAGCTTGACATTGCAGCCGCCATTATCAATGTAAAATGCATTCAAACAAACAAACATCTGGCGCTGGATTTAACAAATGCAAAGCTGCACCACACTGACAAACACCGCTCTGGACATGAAGGTTGACGATTTGATTCTAAACATGAGTGATCTGAGACTGGAATAACTGTAAATCAAATGAAACAAACTCGAAATATATATAAAAATATATACTTGCATCCTTCAGACAAATTGTAGATACAGCTACATCTTTTAAATGCAATTGTGATGCTTTATAAAGCAGTCCGGAGTCCCCCAACACACACATACACACACGTGAGCCTCTAAAGGTACATCCAAACACACAGCAGAGAAACAAAATGCAGCATTGTCAGTGTCATTGCTATCTGTTTACAATAAGGGGCGAAAGGAAGGCGGAGTCCATAGTTGGCTCAGAGGTGGGCACATGTAACCCAAACCCAAACCCTAATCCTAACTAGCTGGTTAAATCCAAACAGGTGCAAAATTGAAACAGGTCAATTATGGTGCAAAAAAACAGGCTGCATATTTTCCTTTCAGTTTGACTGAGCTGGCAGACACAACAGGAACCAAAGTAAACCCACACAAAAGACCACTACAAACGAAAAATATTTCACCCGTTTTAACCTGATAACACAAAATAGTTTGGTGGGGTTGTATTTTAAACATCTGAATTGTATTTATTATAGTAAAGTATAGTAATAGTACTATTTACTTAACTTTCTAAACTTCTAAAGCAGGGTGACATGGTGGCTCAGTGGTTACCACTGTCGCCTCACAGCAAGAAGGTCACTGGTTCGAGTCCCGACTGGGTCAGTTGGTAATTTTGTGTAAAGTTGGCATGTTCTCGTGGGTTTCCCCTACAGTCCGCTTTAGCTGAATCGAATAAACTAAATTGGCGGTAGTGTATTTCTTTGAATGTAACAGTGTATGGGTGTTTCCCAGTGCTAGGCTGCAGCTGAAGGGCATCTGCTGTGTAAAACATATGCTGGATAAGTTGGCGGTTCATTCCGCTGTGGTGACCCCTGATGAATAAAGGGACTAAGCCGAAGAAAAATGAATGAATAAATGAATATAGGAACGTCTAAAGCAGGGGTTCTCAACTTTTTCACTGCAGGGCCACTTTTTTGTCTAAAATGTTTGTATGAAATGCTTATTTAAAACTTTATTTATTAACAAAATATATTATATTACATTAAATTATATTATATTAATATAACAAATATATATTATACCTTTGTTGTGCCTTCTATTATTTTCTATTATCAGCATTTTATAAAATATATATATATATATATATATATTTAAATTAAATTTTACATAAAACTAAAACTATATTTTATTTAATTTTATTTATTTATTTATTTATTTTAAACATACACAGATTTAAAGAGAACCACAGGTCAACAGGGATATTGCAAAAGACCAGCTTTACTTTAAACTGGACTGACTAAATATTTACTATTAAATATCTACTATTCACAAATACACAGACAAATGTAAAATACAGTAAAACACCCTAAATCTGTTGAAATGCGTTGATCTGATGGCGATTAAGTTTGCAGCTTATTATTGGGCGATCACTGACAGGAACAGTGAACAGCGCCGCCAGAGCTCATGTGCAAGTTTATTTTACATTCTATGGCAGAAACACCAATGAGCCTTGCTAGATCCTCGCGCATCCGTTATAAAACACTCACAGGACATTTTTTGGACAACTATGCGGATATATTAAATAAGTCACATAAAAATACACAAAGAGAGACTTTCACTTTCACTTCATGCATAGTTTGTGTATGAACAGACTGAGGTGTACTTGTTGCAGACGTGATCATGAGGCTGTTTTTGCGTCGAGTTTGAAGTAATCAATCAGAGAGCAGGAGAAAGGGCATTACTTCGATCATTTTCATATAGCATATTATAATGCAATCCAAAAATTATAGTATAATATTGAGGGTTATTTTTAATCTCGCAGCCCACCTGCAGGATCTCTGAGGCTCACGGTTGAGAATCCCTGGTCTAAAGGGCACATTTTTTGCCTTTAAAATTGTACCCTTCCATTAGTGTGTGATATAACCTTCAAAATGTCAAAGCACAGAGTCCAAGCCAAAGACAACAAATCTCTCTGATGGAAAACCGAAACTGCCTGAAACATTTATAGTTTTATTTATATGACTTATCAATATTACTATATTACAAATTGCCATAATGGCCACAATGACATAATGGCCACACTTTGGCCCATCCTCAAAGAACGGCTGATAGGGTGATTTCACTGTCAAGTACAGTACTAAAACTGATTATTTTAACACAAGCAGCTCACAAATCACTCAGTTTAAAGAAATTGCATAATTAGTTACTATATAGTATGAAAAAAAACAATATGTGGGCTGAGTTAGTACTACATCCACATTCGTAATATTTGAAAAAAACTGTAGGCAACAATAGTAATGGACGCTTTATTATACCATGAGGCAGTGAGAGGAAATATAAACGGTGGTAGGTCATGTGATAATAGCTATGTTTCCATCCAAAAGTGCGAATTAACTTTATGTGAAAAACTTTATGCGAAAAACACATAAAAGACGTGCGAATAAAGCAACGTTTCCATCTAACGAGTCAAAGCGAACAAAATCGTCACTTCCTGATTAACTGGCGCCAAATATCAACAGTAAAAACGGAATTTGCTGGGGAAGGAGAAGCTGCGTTAATCATTTCTTTATTTAATAAATGACTTTCACCTCAGAAGGCAACCCTGACACGCAGTGAACGTGCGGTGGTGTTTGAAGGCGTGAGATGCGGAGCACAGACACTCTTGATTCTGGAGGTCATTAATAATATAATAACACTAATACTTAAACAGTTAAGACGTTTTAGAATGACAAAAACAACATTTCAGATGTTTTACAATGTGCTCAGCCTGCTGGTTTGTCCATTTACACACATTTTTATCATCACATGATCTCTTATAACAAAATCACATGACTTTTTTTAATGCGCACACTGGAATTTGTGTGGTAAAAGTGTTTCCATCATAGTTTATGCGCAGCTTTTCTTATCGAATAAAAGGTTTATCCTACTCAGTTATGCGCATATGTTTTTATGCGCATTTTCAAAATGTATGCGCATCATGGCGTTTCCATCAACCGGTTTTTTATCCGCATATCCAAAATGTGCATAAAAACAGGTGGATGGAAACGTAGCTAATGATACCACTGCAGATGTGGCACATCCAAAATTTAATTCATATCTATATCCATATTATATAGAATCAGAGACGTAAATTTGGGTGGTTTTGGACAGTAGTAAACATGCACCCTGATCTGGAGAGAAGACAAAGATAAACAAAGTTGTTTTTACCACTTTTTGTGCACAAAAGTGTTCTTGTAGCTTCATATGATTACAGTTGAAGTCACATGGCCTGTTTTTTGGTTTTGGTTTCATTTCTGTCTATGGAGAAAGAGGGAGCACTCAGGTTTAATCTAAAATATCTTCATTTGTGTTTTGAAGATGAACCAAGGTCTTAGGGAATTGAACAACATGATGCACCATTTGTGTTTTCGCGGTTTTACTACTAACATAGTTATTCATCATTTATTTTCTTTTGGCTTAGTCCCTTTATTAATCCGGGGTCGCCACAGCGGAATGAACCGCCAACTTATCCAGCATATATATTTAACGGACAATTTAGCTTACCCAATTCACCTATATTCAACTGCAGTTGTTAAACCCCTCTTGAAAAAGAGCAAACTAGATAACACCTTATTGAGCAAGTACAGGCCAATCTCAAATCTCCCTTTCATTGACAAAATCATTGAAAAAGTTGTTTTTAACCAAGTTAACACGTTCTTAAACTTCAAGCAGTGTTTAGACAATTCTCAATCTGGTTTCAGAGCACATCACAGTACAGAGAGTGCCCTTATTCAGGCAAACTAACAGTGCTGGTTTTGCTCGATATCAGTGCTGCATTTGACACTGTCAATCACAGCATACTTCTGAATAGGCTGAAAAACTGGGTTGGGCTGTCTGGGACGGTCCTCAAATGGTTCAGATCTTACCTTGAAGGGAGAGGTTACTATGTCAGTATAGGTGACCATAGGTCAAGGTGGACACCCATGACATGTGGAGTCCCACAAGACTCGATTCTGGCACCTCTTCTGTTCAACCTTTATATGCTCCCTCTGAGCCAAATAATGAGAAAGAACCAAATTTCCTACCACAGCTATGCTGATGACACTCAGATCTACTTAGCCTTACTGCCTAATGACTACAGCCCCATTGACACCCTCTGCCAATGCATTGATGAAATGAACAGTTGGATGTGCCAAAACTTTCTTCAGTTAAACAAAGAGAAAACTGAAGTCATTGTGTTTGTAAACAGAGGTGAGGTTCAAGGTGAATGCGTACCTCGGCTCTAAGGGTCAAACAACAAAAAATAAGGTCAAGAATCTTGGTGTGACTCTGGAGTCAGATCTGAGTTTCAATATTCATGTCAAAGCAGTTAGTAAATCAGCAATGTTCATCTCAAAAACATTGTAAGAATTAGATGCTTTGTTTGCAGTTAAGACTTAGAGAAACTTGTTCATGCTTTTATCAGCAGCAGGGTGGATTACTGTAATGGCCTTCCCAAAAACACAGTCAGACAGTTGCAGCTCATCCAGAACGCTGCGGCCAGGATTCTGACCAGAACCAGAAAATCAGAGCACATCACACCTGTCCTCAGGCCTTTACACTGGCTCCCAGTTACATTCAGAATAGATTTTATAGTATTATTATTTGTCTGTAAATCACTAAATGGTCTAGGACCTCAATACATTACAGATATGCTCACTGAATACAAACCTAACAGATCACTCAGATCATTAGGAACATATAAACTAGAAATTCCAAGAGTTCAGTCAAAGCAGGGTGAATCGGCTTTCAGCTACTACGCCCCTCGCTGCTGGAATCAGCTTCCAGAAATGATCAGATGTGCTCCAACATTAGGCACATTCAAATCCAGACTGAAAACACATCTGTTTAGCTGTGCCTTTACTGAATGAGCACTGTGCTACGTCCGACAGATCGCACTATTATGTTTTTCTCTTCTCTTTCATTCTTTTATAACCTGTTTTAACACATTTTTATCTGTATTTTTTATCATTTTTATTATTTGTTTTTATTTTTTTCTTATACTTGTCTCTTTTATTCCTGTTTACGTAAAGCACTTTGAATTGCCACTGTGTATGAAATGTGCTATATAAATAAACTTATTATAAATAAACCTTGCCTTGCCTATGGCACATGTCTTTGGACTTGTGGGGGAAACCAGAGCACCCGGAGGAAACCCACGCAAACATGGGGAGAGCATGCAAACTCCACACAGAAATGTCAACTGAACCCAGCCGAGGCTCGAACCAGCAACCTTCTTGCTGTGAGGCGATTGTGCTACCCACTGCACCACCGCATCACCCTTACATAGTTATTTCAATTCTAAAACAACGTTATTTAAAATACACAGCGTGATTTTCATTCTTATTTTAAAGGGTCCTGTCCTCCTCCTAGCTATTCCCCTACCGTTATTTTATTTTTAAATGGTCAAATGCAGTGCCTTCAAATGTAGTACCTCGGTATGGGAAAAATCATTTAAATGTATTACATCAAGAAGCTTTAAATGAGCATAATATGGCCACTTTAAAAGGGTGATGGTATTTGAGGTTTCCTGTTTGACTTTTTTATGCCATGAAAGAAGGTTTACTTGTTATGCTGTTCATCCAGTGTCATTTCCTTCATCTGGACTCTCTGCTGCAGTTCCACCACTTGGTATGCAAGCTGAAGGAACAAAAACAACCGTCTTAGCCAAAAGAAGAAATCCCATTTAAATGAAAACAGCTATGACGACAAAATTCAAACTCTGCAGCAGCTTATAATCTGAACATAGGAGATTTAATGTGCTAGAATAGCTACAGTATATATGGGTCAGAGGACCTTCGTGTCGATAAAGAGCAGGTTTTATCACATACTTTGATCTTAGGACAGCTTCTACACAGTATTAGGTGTGAAAACCGGTTTTACTCGATCATACTCCTTGTGAACAGCAGACAATTTATTTTTTGCCAAATTAATGTGCTAAAAAAAATCATGTCAGACTTTATCTTATGCTCTATTCAGGTCTTTCAGGTTTAGGTTTTGCTTGTTGGTTTTGACAGCTGACTGCCTGCTACCAAGACGAGATAAAAAACAGGCCAACTTGTAAACCTGGTTACCGAAGCAGGTCACAACTTGCACCATAAAATTGAGTTTGTTATATAAAGGTTCAATAGTAATCCAATAGGTCCAGCTGCTTTTCTTATAGGAGAGGCTGAATCTGTTTTTTCCCCACATTGTTTCCTACCTCACCGGTGGTGGTCTTTAGGGAGGCCAGCGAATCTTCGGATGAGGGAACTGGTGAAGTCCTGCGCATGCCAAAAAAAGCATTTTGAAATCAAGAGTATGTGCAAAATTATACAGTAAAATTTAAATTAGTTTAAAAATATTTCCACAATGATATCTAACGGATCAAAGACTTATTTTATAATATTTCCTAATTTGTTTTGTCTCAAGGAGATATTTCTATTTCTTTTAGTTTGGCTGAAATATTGGCACAACACTTTTTATTTAATGTTTATAAAAACTTTTAAAAATGCTGGGTTCCATACAATCGATTTGTGTTGTGTCAACATGAAGGAATTAAGTTAACTCATTAGTCTGCACAAATTTAAGAGGATTGAAGATAAAAAAGAATTTGTTGTGGCAAAAAAAACCTCAAGAGTTGTGTTGTTTCATCTCAAAGTAGTTTCAACAAACATCAAATGTGATTTTTTGAGTGTAATTTTAAGGTCAATATTATTATCCCCCTTTATATATATTTCCCAAATGATGTTTAACAGAGTAAGGAATCTTTTTTTCTTCTGGAGAAAGTCATATTTGTTTTATTTCGATTAGAATAAAAGCAGTTTTAAAATTTTTTAAAACCATTTTTGGTCAATATTATTAGCCCCCTTAAGCAATATTTTATATTTTTTTTTTCGATTGTCTACAGAACAAACCTTCATTATACAATGACTTGCCTAATTATCCTAGCTTGCCTAATTAATCTAATTAAGCTTTTAAGCTCCACTGAATACTAGTATCTTAAAAAATATCTAGGAAAATAACATGTACTGTGATCGCGTTTAAATCTTTACTCGCTTGCAGATGAATTTTATTGCATTGGAAATCCACAAATCTGCCAAAAGCATCACACTGGCTTCAAGAGCTGATGTTCTCATATATTCCCTTATATTTGGCAACCTTTCTTCTCATATTTCTCTTCTATACATTTACGTCCTGGGAAATAAAGTGACATCATTTGTATGTCATTTTTTTCTGTCCTTGTTCTTATGCTAGACGGCCACTGTAAGATAACACAGCACTATCCCTTAATGTAGTATCCATTATTATTGTCAATTTTTTTTTTTTTTTACTTTTATGCTTGTTTATAACTTTTAAACTATTATGTTTAAAAATATGTTGAAAAAAATCTCTCTGTTAAATAGCATTTGGGGGGGGGGGGGGGATCTAAATTTCACGGAAGGCATAATTATTTTGACTTCAACTGTACATATGGGTATTGAATAGGAAATTTTTTATGTTTTCTTGATTATACTTCACAGAAATATTGAACTAATCAATCACTTATTACAAATGATCAGTCAAGAGTTCAGATTTGTTTCCTCTAGTTTAAAATATTCTTTCGAAAAGAAAAGAAAAGCCATGTCATTTTAACAGTAAAAGATTAAGGACTAAACAATCTGATTTGGCAAATACAAAATCAAGCTAAAATTATATTTGCCTTTAGTTTTATTTATTTTTTCAGGAATTCGAAACATGCTGCGAAGTGAAATTTCTGGTTAAAATATGACAAAATTTAAACGTCAAAAAGCTAACTGTAAAACAGAAGTGTAATTCTACAATTAAAACACCTTTTATTTTTGATCTGTAAAATCGCAACCAAATGTCCATGGTGACCTGCACATTTCATTTTTGGTCACACTTTACAGGAAGTGCAGAATTATTAGGCAAATGAGTATTTTGAGCACATCATCCTCTTTATGCATGTTGTCTTACTCCAAGCTGTATAGGCTCAAAAGCCTACTACCAATTAAGCATATTAGGTGATGTGCATCTCTGTAATGAGAAGGGGTGTGGTCTAATGACATCAACACCATATATCAGGTGTGCATAATTATTAGGCAACTTCCTTTCCTTTGGCAAAATGGGTCAATGGAAAGGACTTGACAGGCTCCGAAAAGTCAAAAATAGTGAGATATCTTGCAGAGGGATGCAGCACTCTTAAAATTGCCAAGCTTCTGAAGCGTGATCATCAAACAATCAAGCGTTTCATTCAAAATAGTCAACAGGGTCGCAAGAAGCGTGTGGAAAAACCAAAGTGCAAAATAAACTGCCCATGAACTGAGAAAAGTCAAGCGTGCAGCTGCTAAGATCCCACTTGCCACCAGTTTTGCCATATTTCAGAGCTGCAACATCACTGGAGTGCCCAAAAGCACAAGGTGTGCAAAACTCAGAGACATGGCCAAGGTAAGAAAGGCTGAAAAACGACCACCACTGAACAAGACACACAAGCTGAAACGTCAAGACTGGGCCAAGAAATATCTCAAGAGTGATTTTTCTAAGGTTTTATGAACTGATGAAATGAGAGTGAGTCTTGATGGGCCCGTGGCTGGATCGGTAAAGGGCAGAGAGCTCCAGTCCGACTCAGATGCCAGCAAGGTGGAGGTGGAGTACTGGTTTGGGCTGGTATCATCAAAGATGAGCTTGTGGGGCCTTTTCGGGTTAAGGATGAAGTCAAGCTCAACTCCCAGTCCTACTGCCAGTTTCTGGAAGACACCTATAAGCAGTGGTACAGGAAGAAGTCTGCATCCTTCAAGAAAAACATGATTTTCATGCAGGACAATGCTCCATCACATGCGTCCAAGTACTCCACAGCGTGGCTGGCAAGAAAGGGTCTAAAAGAAGAAAAACTAATGACATGGCCTCCTTGTTCACCTGCCTGAACCCCATAGAGAACCTGTGGTCTATCATCAAATGTGAGATTTACAAGGAGGGAAAACAGTACACCTCTCTGAACAGTGTCTGTGAGGCTGTGGTTGCTTCTGCACGCAATGTTGATGGTGAACAGATCAAAACACTGACAGAATCCATGGATGGCAGGCTTTTGAGTGTCCTTGCAAAGAAAGGTGGTTATATTGGTCACTGATTTGTTTTTGTTTTGTTTTTGAATGTCAGAAATGTATATTTGTGAATGTTGAGATGTTATATTGGTTTCACTGGTGAAAATAAATCATTGAAATGGGTATATATTTGTTTTTTGTTAAGTTGCCTAATAATTCTGCACAGTAATAGTCACCTGCACACACAGATATCCTCCTAAAATAGCTCAAACTAAAAACAAACTAAAAACTACTTCCAAAAATATTCAGCTTTGATATTAATGAGTTTTTTGGGTTCATTGAGAACATGGTTGTTGTTCAATAATGAAATTAATCCTCAAAAATACAACTTGCCTAATAATTCTGCACTCCCTGTAGTTGAGTTAATTTGCAGCATTTACTACTGGCTTACTACCTGCTTAATATTAAGATATCAACTGTTTATTAGCTCTTATAAAGTATAATCTTATTTTATACCTCTAATCCTAGCCAATAGCCAAACCTAAACCCAAATAACACCTTACTAAATATTAGTAAGCAACTAACTAGTAGTTTATATAGCTAAAAGTCAGTTAACGGTTTGTTTATAGCATGAATAGTATATTAAAATAAAGTGTGACCCATTTTTTATGTAGCTCTTAAATTTCTTTTAGGTTTAGGTAAGGGTCTGATCAGGTAGAAACTCCTCTGCACGGCTTTCCTTTTTACACTGTGACATTAAAGCATATTATGACTCCGAGTAAAGGTTACCTTGACCCTGATCCCAGAATGCCTTTGGTTATGAGGGCTCTTTGCTTGGACTTCTCCAGCAGACTGTGATCTACAAACACAAGACAAAGAAAAAATCCACTTCCAAACACGCACGCTCGTAATATTTGCTTTAAAAGAGGCCAGCCGATGTTTACATGCACTCACTCCAAGTGTGTTTGTTAATGAGATTTTCCATTTGCACCTAAGTGTGAAGATTCACGGAAACAACAAGGACTCTAAATTTTGAGAATTATGAATCAGTACCAATGCAAATTAGAACTTCAGTTTGACGTACTTTGTCAGATCAGTGTTGATAAGTTGAGCATTATCATATTTCATATATAATTACTTAGAGATAGTTCATCTAAAATGAAAATTTACTCACCAGTTATTCACCCTCAAGTGGTACCAAACCTTTATGAGTGTCTTTATTCTGTCAAACACAAAAGAAGATATTTTGAAGAATGTTGGAAACCTGTAACCATTGCCTTTCATAGTAGGAATACAATGGAAGTCAATGTTTACAGGTTTTCGACATTCTTCAAAATATCTTCAGTTGTGTTCAACAGAAAAAGAGAAACTCAGACAAGTTTGTGACTAGGCATGGGCCGGTATAAGATTCTGACAGTATGATAACCTTCGATAAAAAAATATCACGGTTTCACGCTATTGTGATTACTGCTTTAAAATAAGTTCTTTTTAAATGTTTGGGTAAAAAAACTAAAACTTTTTACCCCCTTTGAACGCAATATATTTTGTTTTAAGTAACATTTTAAACATTTTAGAACAGCAAACATGTCCGGCTAAATAATTTAAATGAATCATTAACTTCTGCTGTCTTCATTTGTTTCAAAAACACAGATTCTTTACAATTTAAAATGGCGTTTTAGATATCTTTTCTGCTGGAGATACTGTTGTCCTACAAAAAAAAAAAAAAAACATAAATAAAACATTTTACATATACCGTAGGATTGATATAACAGAAAATGTTGTCGGTTTTAAAACCTTGACTTTTCCAAACAGCGGAATACCTTGAAAACGGTTATCGTCCCATGCCTATTTGTGACACGTGAAAGTTGAGTAAATGATGACTGAATTTTCAGTTTTGGGTGAACTGTCCATTTAATTATATGTTTTATTCCTAAATAAATAAAATAAACACACCTCCTACACGTTATAGAATTATAAATATAATTTAAATATCTTTTTTAAAAACAGTATCTTAAAATGTGTGTAATAACAACATGTAATAAATATTACAACATTAGACAGTTCACCAAAAAATGATACTCAGTTTATTCTCCCTCAAGTGGTTCCAAACCTTTATGAGTTTATTCTGTCGGACATAAAATAATATATTTTGAAGAATGTCAGAAACCTGTAACCATTGACTTTCATAGTAGGAAAAGCAAATACAATGGATGTCAAGGGTTACAGGTTTCTGACATTCTTCAAAATATCTTCAGTTGTGTTCAACAGAAAAAGAGAAACTCAGACAAGTTTGTGACTAGGCATGGGCCGGTATAAGATTCTGACAGTATGATAACCTTTGATAAAAATATCACGGTTTCACGGTATTGTGATTACTGCTTTAAAATAAGTTCTTTTTAAATGTTTGGGTAAAAAAACTAAAACTTTTTACCCCCTTTGAACACAATATATTTTGTTTTAAGTAACATTTTAAACATTTTAGAACAGCAAACATGTCACGCTAAATAATTTAAATGAATCATTAACTTCTGCTGTCTTCATTTGTTTCAAAAACACAGATTCTTTACCATTTAAAATGGCGTTTTAGATATCTTTTCTGCTGGAGATACTGTTGTCCTACAAAAAAAAAAAAAAAACATAAATAAAACATTTTACATATACCGTAGGATCGATATAACAGAAAATGTTGGCGGTTTTAAAACCTTGACTTTTCCAAAGAGCGGAATACCTTGAAAACGGTTATCGTCCCATGCCTATTTGTGACACGTGAAAGTTGAGTAAATGATGACTGAGTTTTCAGTTTTGGGTGAACTGTTCCTTTAATTATATGTTTTATTACTAAATAAATAAAATTAACACACCTCCTACATGTTATAGAATTATAAATATAATTAAAATACCTTTTTAAAAAAACAGAATCTAAAAATGTGTGTAATAACAACATGTAATAAATATTACAACATTATCAGTAAACGTATTGTATTTTAACAAGCATACTTCATAATTTTGCACTGTACACCTTTAATAAAAGACAGATTATAATAAACAATTGCATCCTACAATTAAAGGGATAGTTCACTAAAAAATGATACTCAGTTTATTCTCCCTCATAAAGGTTGTGTGGTTCCAAACCTTTATGACTTTCATTATTCAATTGAACATAAAAGAAGATATTTTGAAAAATGTCGGAGACCTGTAACCGTTGACTTCCATAGTAAGAAAAGCAAACACAATTAAAGTCAATGGTTACAAGTGTCCAACATTCTTCAAAATATCTTCTTGTCTGTTCAACAGAAGAAAGAAAACGTGAAGGGTGAGCAAATAATGACAGACTTTTCAATTTTACAGTGAACTATCCTTTTAAATGCCTAATCATACTGAAAACACTAGCTAATGTTACAGTAACTGAGTTACCCATTGTGCCAACGTCAACTTCTGCATCAAAACAACAATTTCCTTCTCGTGTATTGTTCATAATACAGCATAGCTGAAACAAGTGAAACGCTATTAAGCGTTGATTAAGCTTACATGACTGTATAATGTCCTGGAAGAGGCTCGTCTGTGTCCTGTTGCGGTTTTTCAGCTGTCTGATAATGTGACGCTTCCATGTTTCGTTCTGGCGTTTAAGTTCAGAGTTTATCGCCGCCGCCATGATCATAAACAATAATAAAAACCGCAGTAACAACGGCACAATTTCCTAGTCATAGTTCACGGCCGTCATCCTGAACCCGTGTGTCTGTTTTCCATTGTGGAAAGCGCACAGGAAAGCGGCAGAAAGTGAGTTGTTGCGCGGCTGTAAACACATGGAGACCCGCCTGCTGTCATCATCATCATCATCATGATGAGTAATCATGACACAAATCTCTGAGCGCGTCTCAAGCGGACAAACACAACCAGTAGAGAAGCCAATAGGATTAATCCGTCAAAAAACATGGGCGTGGCTATGCGTGTAATGTTTATTCTTTGACTGGTCACTATTTTTTACAGTGTATGGTCAAGTACTAATTATTCTATTATAATAATAATGTAAATGTATCTTATTATATTATAGAATAATTATAATATGTCTCTTATTATAGCCTAATGCTTTGTTGAGTAAAAATAAACAATTTAAATATAACTTATCAAAATCTATCTTTCACAAAGACACGAAGTGCATGCCTGCACAGTTTGAATAGATTTCTGATTTAATTAAATTAATCAATTCCAGATTAACCCAACATACTGAATTTTAAGAACGAGTAGAGCAGCCAATAGGACTAATCCGTCCAAAAGACATGGGCGTGGCTTTGAGACCCAGATTTATTCTTTGACTGGTCAAGTACTAAATTATAATTCTCTTATTATAATATAGCTTTTAATCTAGCGAATTTCTTATTATAGCCTTATGTTTTGAGTGACACATGGATAAATGATTTAAATATAACTTATTAAAATCAATGTTTCATAAAGACACGAAAACATGCCTCAAAGCATTTCCTTCATGAGGTTGGAAACAGTTTCAATGAATAGATTTCTGTTTTTAATATTAATCTATTACAATTATAATCAATTCCAGATTAACCCAGCACACTGTATTTTACTTATTCTTAAAATCAAAATGGTTTCTTCAGAATTTGATTGTAGATTTACAGATGGACGGACTGATGCTTTTAGCTTTCATTCATTTTCTACCGCTTAGGAGAGACCTCCCTCTCCTCAGACAATTCCTCCAGCTCCTCCGGGGGGATCCCGAGGCATTCCCAGGCCAGCCGAGAGACATAGTCCCTCCAGCGTGTCCTGGGTCTTCCCCGAGGCCTGGAACACCTCCCTAGGTTGGCGTCCAGGAGCCACCTCAGCTGACTTCTCTCGATGTGGAGGAGCAACGGCTCTACTCCGAGCTCCTCCCGGGTGTCAGAGCTCCTCACCCTATCCCTAAGGGTGCGCCCTGCCACCCTGTGAAGGAAACTCATTTCGGCCGCTTGTCTCCGAGATCTTGTCCTTTCGGTCATGACCCAAAGCTCATGACCATAGGTGAGAGTAGGAATGTAGATTGGCCGGTAAATCGAGAGCTTTGCCTTTCGGCTCAGCTCCTTCCTTACCACAACAGACAGATACATGGACCGCATTACTGCTGCCGCTGCACCAATCCGCCTGTCAATCTTATGTCCCATCCTTCCCTCACTCGTGAACAAAACCCCAAGATACTTAAACTCCTCCACCTGGGGTTATGCCTTTCCTCCAACCTGGAGATGGCAAACCACCTTTTTCCGGTGGAGCACCATGGCCTCAGACACGGAGGTGCTGATTCTCATCCCAGCCGCGTCACACTTGGCAGCAAACCGCCCCAGTACATGCTGAAGGTCCATGCTCAATGAAGCCAACAGAACAACATTGTCTGCGAATAACAGAGATGAAATCCTGTGGTTCCCGAACCGGACCCCCTCCAGCCCAAGGCTGCGCCTTGAAATTCTGTCCATAAAAATTATGAACAAAATTGGTGACAAAGGGCAGCCCTGCCAGAGCCCAACATGCACTGGAAACAAGTCTGACTTATTGCTGGCATTGCGAACCAAACTCCTACTCTGTTCATACAGGGACAAGACGGCCCTTAACAGAGCGCCACTGACCCCATACTCCCAAGAGCACCTTCCACAGAATGCCACGAGGGACACGGTCGAACGCCTTCTCCAAGTCCACAAAACACATGTGGACTGGTTGGGCATACTCCCGTGAACCCTCGAGCCCCCTGGTGAGGGTATAGAACTGGTCCAGTGTACCACAGCCTGGACGAAAACCGCATTGTTCCTCCTGGATTCTAGGTTCAAGCATCAGCCAGATCCTCCACTCCAGTACCCTGGGAGGCTGAGGAGTGTCATTCCCCCTATAGTTGGAGCACACCCTCCAGTGCCCCTTCTTAAAAATGGGAACCACCGCCCAAGTTGCCCAGTCCAGATGTACTGTCCCCGACCTCCTTGCGATATTGTAGAGACGTGTCAGCCAAGACAGCCCCACAACATCCAATTTCATTTCATTCATTCAAAAAAAAAAAAAAAAAAAATACTGCAGAATTTATACTACAGAATAGAAATACTATTTTTTTTTAAATACTACAGAAATTTCTTATTAAAGTCAGGTTAAGATTTATCCCTTCTTATTCACTAAATAAATATACATATATATGTATATATTTTTTTTTGATTAGTTTATCCAGAATTAAATTTCTGTCATCATTTACTCATCCTTGACTGGTCACAAACCTTTTTGAGTTTATTTTTATTGTTCAATACACACAAAATAAATTAATATTTTTGGAAAGCTCATTGACTTTCATAGCATTTGTTTTTCCTACTATGGATCAATGATTACCGGTTTCTAACATTCTTCAAAGTATCTTATTTTGTGCTCACCAGAAGAAAAGAAAATCATAAATGTTTGAAACAACTTGAGGGCAAGTACATTTTTATTTTTATCCAAATATTCATAGCCAAATGTCAGGCGCCTTTTCTCATCGGTTACTCAATATGGAGCAATCACAGTAGTGGTTAACGGAAAGTGCAGATAATTAAAACCATTTTAGACTAGTTCTGGCAATTTTTAATTTACTATGAGGTAATAAATAAATAAACTATAACTTTAAATGTTAGATACTTTACTTCATCGATTACCACGACTTACAATAGGTCAAAATAAGGCGGCTGCTCATTACAGATAAGGATTTCGGAGCCGCACAGCGCCCTCTGTCGTAAAAACCAACAAAAACCTTTCTTTTTTTTCCTTTGCTAGTGACACCCAGTGAAAAGCTTCAGCTGTACAAACACTCCGCTTCATTATTTAACACTTGAGCCGCAGAGAAGCCACAAGTCACTCGATGACGATTCATGTGCACGACTATAGTTTGATAGTCACACTTCCATGACAATTCTGGATGCACAAAAGCTAAAATTCTCACGTTAATTTTGGAAGCTGTTATGTAGTACTTTACTTCTTCAAATTCCAAAAAGGTGAGATTTAATAAACGTGCTACCTTTTAAAACATTTATACGTTTTCAAAATCACAAAGAACCTCAAAAACAGCAACAAAAAGTGAGAATCATTTCAACGTTTAATATTAAAACACAAACGGCTGATTAAAACATATTTACAGAGCTTTCCTTAAAAAAAAAAAAAAAGTTAACCATACACGCCGTTCAGTGAAAAAAACAACAATAGATTGCACATTAACAAAGCATAATCAGCACACCAGTGCAAGCAAATTGTGAGTCAGAGCCTGATGCTACAGAAAATATCTACACTGCACTATTCAGAAAGAAAACACTTGAAATAAGACAACAGAACACCCTGTAGAAATGGTGAAGAGCTACAAAAGCATCAAACATCCTGAACTTCAAAAGAGAACTCGCTACATAATTATATTGTTTGCATTCAAAAGTAACACTGCTTCAAAACTGTACATGACTTTACAAACACTTTGGGAAAAAAAAAAATAGGCCTTGATTGAAGTCTTTTAAAGATAAAAAGAAATGTGTGTGAGACCTAATACACACTCATATACTGAAATGTAGTGTTAAAAACAAATATTAAAAAGGCAGAGGACTCAGCATTGCAAACAAGTTTCAAATATGCATTTACATGTTTATTTAAAAATGTAAAACCAAACGTAACACGTTAAGGTTTGAAGGTGCTTTTTGTGGAGCTGATTTTGGCCAATCAGATGACAGGAAGTGAGCCGTTACTCCTGCGTGGCCTGCGCTCCTCTCTCAGTCATTCGCAGTAAAAGCATTTCAGAGTATTTCTCCAGAAGGGCCACGGCTCGGTCATCCCGCAGCTGACGGCCCGGAGAGTCCTCTGGTATGGGACGGGTGCTCTTGGTCGATGGTTGTGTCTTTTGTGGGCAGATTGAATTTAACTCGCTCTGTACCCCCATAAACACCTCCTGCAAAACACCCTTCATCTGCTCCTGCTGCTCTGATAACTCAGGGATGGAGCACAACTGTGGAGAGAAGAACAAGGAACACTATTGAATATATTCATTTTATTTTATTTTATTTTTAGAACCGCCATGGGGTCAATTTTACCCATCACTGTTATTCAAATGTACATAACAGACCTTCAATAAAACATTTAAGCCTCCCAGTCATTGACTTTTACTAAAATTGCCTTCTTTACATTTCCCAGATATTAAAAATTGTTTAGATAAAAATAGATTAAAAGTGGGACATTTATACCTATAAGCACCAGCGTGGGTCAAATTTATCCACTATAAAAAAAAATGCTTGCATTTATGCACTGCTTATGTTTGAAATTACTCACCAATGACTTTCTTTCAATTTTGCTCACTGAAGTAGTGGTTATAATACATGAATAAAGTCACGATGACTAAAAGAAGGCAATTTGTAAAGCTATTAAAAACACAAAATGCAATGAATGATGGAGAGTCTGGAGAAATAAGTTATGCATCAGAGTATGATGGCTCAAATTTAGATATTTTAACCTACTCATAACCTGCTCCTAAAATAATCCTGTTATCCTGAAATAATCATTTCATGAGTCTAGACAGTTTTTGTTAACAATGGTGAAAAACAGTCAAATAGTGTGTTTGTTTTTCTAGCAATTTCTAAACTATTTTTTTCTTGGTAAAATTTACCCGCACTGGCAATTTTAGGTATACAGCGACCTCCGGCGGTTCTAGTGTTAAAGGGACAGTCCACCCCAAAATTATTATGTTCCCACCATTTACTCATACTAAAGTGTTTCTAACATTTATATTCAGTCACAATTAAGGAGGTTTTCAGCGATTCAACAAGAAGAGTTAGAGGCAGTACACACAAGGTGTGACAATTATACAAAAGGAACTGTTTGTGCTCAGAGAATTAAGCGCTAGAGTAATTTTTATAATAATAATTCCTTACAATTATATAGCGCTTTTCTAGACACTCAAAGCGCTTTACACATCAGGGAAATCTTCTCATCCACCACCACTGTGTAGCATCCCCCTGGATGAAGCGACGTCAGCCATATTGCACCAGACCGCACACCAGCTGATTGGTGGAGAGGAGACAGAGTGATGAAGCCAGTTATGATATGGGGATGGTTAGAAGGCCATTGGGCAGATTCGGCCAGGATGCCGGGGTTAAACCCCTACTCTTTTTCGAAGGACAAGCTAGGATTTTTCACGAACACAGAGAGTTGGGACCTCGGTTTAACGTCTCATCCGAAAGACTGTGCTCAGTGAGCAGTATAGAGTCCCCTTCACTACACTGGGGCGTTAGGACCCACACAGACCGTAGGATGAGCGCCCCCTGCTGGTCTCACTAACACCACTTCCGACAGCAACCTAGCTTTCCCATGTGGTCTCCCATCCAGGTACTGACCAGGCGCAGCCCTGCTTGGCTTCAGTGGGGGACCATGTGAGAATTGCAGAGAGCTAGCTGCCAGAAGAGAGAAAAGTGTTTCTACAGGTGGTTTGTCAAGCCCACTCACCTGTGTGAGGCACACTTCATAAATGCAAATCTTTTTTTAGAGATTTGAAGTGTCTGGTGCAAATGTGCAAAACTTTTTGGTTAAAGGGTCAGAGAGATGAAAGTGTGTTTTCCACACGTGGTTAGTCAAGAAGATTGGGTACTGATTTATAGTACTGATATACTGATTTAGTTTATTTTGTTAAACACAAAAGATGGTATTTTAAAGCATGTTGAAAAAAGTTAATGTGTAATATATAAATATATCTTTTATATATATTAAAAGTAATATATTTGTGTATATTTTATATATATTGTGTGTGTATGAAATAACTAAGCCCACACAGTCTGCGTGCGAAATCCAAAGATTTCCAGCCAACCATTGAGTCTATTTATTTACTTGTGAAAATTTAGATTTACTCAGTTCTTAAATTAATTTCAGTAATATTATTGACTAATATGCAAATGTTCGTATGATTTATCTACAATACAGTTGGTAAAGTAATATTTTCTGTCTTTTAGTTGATATTATATGAGAGATATATTGCTTTGTTTACCCAATAAGTGGATTGAAATGGACATGCATTGTAAATATTAAATAAAAGTAAATTTTAATTTTTTTTTATTTTATGTTAAGTTTTAAGTTATGATATTCCCAAAATAATTTTACATATTTTTTTTTTTTACAAAATTCTGTGCAGAAATGGCAAAAAATGTCTGCAGATTCTGTCTGGCCCTAATTATAACTCCCCCTTCAACTGATTGGCTAGTGGAGCAGCTGTCAATCTGGACTAGTGGACCAACTCAAAATGGCATATTTTGGCAAGACAAACGCAGAAAAAGACACACAAAAAAAGCAAGCAGAAAAATGCAAGCTTTTTTTTATTTGGAAAACTGAATTCATGTTTCACTTTTGTGAAAATGTTATCTTAAATAAGTTTTCATTTTTTATTAACACTCATCATTCAATAGTAGTTCATAGTTACTTAGTCTTAAGGTTTTGTGTGCTATCATTTTACATGCTTTTAAATTGTATTTTTTAATTACGCATTTTTTGTTTTGTTATATCCGTGACTGATACTTAAAAAATAATTGAAATCTCATAACAGACAGCATTTTAACAGGTTTCGCCTGGTGACTGCATTTGACGCAGGTGTTTCCTGGTTGAAAAGTTGAAAAAGGATAAAATAGCACTAAAAAAATAAGCAAAACAAGAAACGACAAGACATGATACAGAAAATTACATTTTGATAAATGGAGTAACATGTAAAATCCCTGATATTCCATAACAAACAAAATATTAATGTCTAGAATATTCCATCCAGAAATAAATGACCCAGTATAATAATCCAGAAATTCAATGACCCATGGGAAATCTGTATATAACAATTATAATAAAATATAATATAACAAATAAGACTGCAAATAACTGTCAGTCCGCAAAACTTGAAAGAAAATGCAATTTCTGCATTCAGGGGTACAGATGTACTGTAGGTAAATCACCTTGCTGTAGAAGTCAGTTGCTTTATGGATGGTGTGCCAGAGTTCATTCACCATCTCCTTACACATCTGAACACTCAACGCCTCCACAGAAAGACCTGAAGACAAAAATCAACATCATCATCGGTGACTGTGGTGGCTTTTAAATGAACATCAGTATTAACGACTGACAATGGTAAGCATTTAAAATTGTATTAATTAGAATTTTAAACAATATGAACTGCACCCATGTGCACTTCCTTGCCATTGTAAAACATTCTAGTATATAGATGAGCTCAATGAAGAGAGAGAAAAAAAGATTACACATCCATATGGCTATAAAAAAAAAAATAAATAAATAAATAATAATAAAAAAGGAACCATTAAAAATAGAACATGTAAAAAAATTTAAATATTGTAATATCTATAAATAATTGTGGAAATAAATATTCTACAACTGTATGTGAAAATATTATTATTTTATGCATTTTGCTGAAATGGCCTTATTACTGCAATCCAAGAAAGGGTTGTGCAATATTCTTGTTCAAAATAAAATCATAATCATTTTAACTTCAATGTGCAAAACAAATTGTCCAAAATATTTCACTGCGCCATGAAGCCTATTAGAATGCAGTTAAAATGACCCTATATTACAAGTTAAGGAAGCAAAAACATCCTTATATCGGTTTTAACTTATACATTTAGAAAATATGATACTAATTATTACACAGCTGTATGGAATACCTGATTCTGATTGGTCGAACACGGCATTCCAAGTCATGTAATTCCCTGATAATAATCGCTGAAACTAATAACACAGGCTCAACTGGGTATTATGAGCCATCTTGACCATCAATAAAAACGTTGACATCCGTATTTATATGCTTGTCTGTCACGCTGCTGTTTGGCGCCATCTTGCGACTGAATAATATGTAGGTTAGTGTATGCTCCATTCAGCAGTTTAACTAAAGACTTAATCAACTATTATGGCTCAGAACAATGCTTTGTCTAATTTTAACAATTTGTGACAAGCAGTTGTGTAATAAGTGGCATAAAATATGCTTGTCTTTGCAGAATAAAGCCTCCTGGTAAGCTTGTCGAGCTCTATTCTGTGATAACAACTTCCTGGATGTACTTTATCCCGTATTTATAACACGGATGTCTGGAATACTTGATTCTGATTGGTCAGTCATGACGTTCAATGGTATGTTATTCCCAGCAAACAACCGCTGAATAACACAGGCTCATCCAGGAACTGAGAATCACCTTAACTATCAATGAATAGGCCCACGTTTACACTCACTAAATTACATCCACATTCAAATGCATCTGCCTGTCTTTCACGCTGCTGTTTTTGACTGAATAATGTGAAGGTTAGTGTATACTCCATCAGTTGGGTTTTAATCTGCGATAAAAATCACCCGAATGTACATTATCCCTTATGTAACATACTCTGTAAACCCAAGATAAACTGTTTCAAACAAAATGAGGCATTTGTGTGTATTTAAAAGTACCTGTTTCCTCTGGAATGCTGTTGTTATCTACAAAATCTTGATTGTCCAGAGTTACTGCATTGGTCATTGAGATCTGACCAGACATCTGTGAATTCTCTAATGACTGCAGGTCTTCAACCACAGTATCACTGGTTCCCCTCACCATGGGGCTCCTGGCAAACATCCCGGCCCCTGTGGACAGCCTGTCTGAAGGGGCCAAACTCTGCTCAATATTCGAGATTTGCTTGCGACTCTCTTTCCCCAGTGACCTCATCTCTGTGGGCGTCACTAAAGCCTGGCGCCGCGGAGAATCGTGATGTTCGACCTTCCCTCGGCGGCTCTTCAGTGACACAGGTGACAAACTGGCACGATTGTGGCCTATGAGGTCCAGTCGAAGAGATGCCCGGGCACTGTGGTTTCCCAGGGCAGGAGACTGATGAGGCGGTGCAGACGAAACCACAGGAGAGGATGGTGGGATCATGTTCTCTTTGCTGTGCTCGACATTTGGTAAGGCATTTATTGGCATTTCCTCTGATATACAAAGGTTCAGACCCTCCACGGAGTTGCTTTGGTTTATTTTAGCACGGGAGCTTGCGGTGGGACCCATGTAGCTTTGGCGGGAGCGCGTAACAGAGGAGTCACATGAGTTGCTGGTAGATTTGTTGCTGAGAACGCCTGGAGCACTAGTGGTACTTTGAGTTGTGGACTGATTTTTGTTTGTGATTTCTGAAGAAAAAAGAAAAGTTTAATGAACATTAAAAGTTTAGCAAAAGAAAAAAAAAAACAATCAGTTTATAAGCAGGTAGTTCAAACCCCATATGCACAACCAGGAAAACAAACACCAAGTGGTGTACAAATTAAATGGAGCAAAACAAGCCTGAAAGCACCAAGGCTGCATCCAACAATCACAGTCTAAACAGGCACATCATGAACAAGTAATTACTTTGCATTAAAATATGTATGCTGTATTTAGTATAAGAGATAATAATACTCATAACTGTATTGAAACATTCGGTATGAGGTTTTTAGTTTGGTACGCATCACAAACGGAACAATTTACTGTGGTTATCTGGAAAAACAAAATTGTAAAATAAAGAGCCTCAAGTGTGCAAAATATATTCTCAGTGCCATTGCGCTCAACAAGGCAACCCAAATGACATACTGTGAACATACACATTGACTGTTTCTTCATTGCAAGAACACAGAGAGCGGACTTGCATTTTTGTGAAGACTGGTCTTGCCAGGTCACCTCGGAAGAACGAAATCGGGAGACCGCGAGAACAAAAAAACGCATCCTGTGAGAAATGAGATGCTGCGTTCTTCCTGATGGTCACGTGACTGTCACACATTTTTAATGGGAAATTATTTAAACATTACAGTATTCATACAACGATTTATTGTTTTTGCCCTTTTCACAATATATACTCTGCATAAAGACTTTACAAATATACATTGCACAATATAAATAAAACAGATTTTAATATGAATTTCAGCAAATAAACACCCTTAATGTGTTTAATCCTTTATTAAGATTGTCATGGTAATGTTTATATTCACCGTTTCATTTAGGTAAACTCCTGAGATAAATAAGTTATATCTCTGAACTAGGGCTGGATGGTAAATCGAGCTCTGGGGATATATCGATATGATTCCCCAACGCGATGCAGGATTATCCAATAACTTTTATATCGATATAGTTTGAGGCCACACGTGCGCATTCTGCGCAAAACAGACCACTCTAAGGTGGTGCATGCAGTGCTGGTGTTGAATCAAAATCTGACTCCCCCTCACGTGCACGCGCGTCACACAGCGCCTGCAGCTCTCACAGAGGTTTATCAGAAACCTTTAATCGATCATTTCTTCCGCAACCTACAGCAAGAACAAACATAGAAGCCTTGTCAAATTGACAAACAGCACCTGAATGCGTTTAAACGAAATAAAAACGCCAAAATGGGACGAATTTATACCGCATTTTGAAAGTGAAACCACCTCATATTCACTGATTATAAGTTCAGTATTTATTACACGACGGTCTCTTCTTTACATTTACGTTACAGCTCTGCGTTCTGGTCTGTTATTGCATATTGACTTCAATTCAGATTATATTTTAATCATTTTATTTATTCTGTTAAATTGATTTATTTATTTTAGCCCCTTAACTGGAAGACGTGATTTGATTTGTGTGTGTGCCTAGTGTACAAATGGTTAGTGGTTTAAACGATTAAAACTTAAAAAAAAAAAAAAAAAAAAAAAACATACATTTGTCTACCAAACATTTTTTTCTATTTGAATATCTCGCTGTTAGCTACTCTTTCAACAAATAACAATATAAGAATGATAATTATAATGATGATAATAACAGGAAGGGAAACCCCTGTGTTTGAATTATATTTTGCTCAAAAACTGTTTAATAAAAGCTTTGACTCAAGTAATCATTTATGGGAAAATACTGGATATATATCGTATACCGTCATTCCTCCTAAAAATACAGAGATATGACTTTTTGGCCATAATCGCCCAGCCCTACTCTGAACTTTAATAATAAACCTATATAAAATGCTGCACTTCCCACCTCCAGTAGCAATGACTTCTGGGACTTCTCGAGCGAGTTCTGTGCTCAAGTCTGCATCGATGCATCCTCAATATCAAGAACACATACGGGAAGTTTCATGCGTCCTCCGTTCTTGCGGTCTTAAATATTAGAACTGAACTTTGGCAGTTGATGATGACGTTACATGAGAACTCGAGGACGCAAGATCGCTAAACACATATTGAGAAACAGCCAATGTGAGGTCTGCCCTTTCCAAACTGCTCCAGTGAGGCATACGCAGGATAGGTTTATTGTCCTGTAACATTAAAAGTGACATCGGATGATATTTTCACTTTGTGTGTTTAGTTAAGTTTCTGCGATCTGCTAGCTCAGACAAGTTGAAAAAAGCCTGCAGCTTGTTTTTTTAACTGTCAGTGTATCTATGTGCCATAATTGACCTGTGTGGATTCTGTGCCAGTTTATACATAACCAGTTAGTTCTTCACACGTGCCCACCTCTATGGACTCTGCCCTCCTCCCACCTCTTTTTGTAAACTGATAGCAAAAGTGGCTAACTAAAGTGCCTTTTGTTTTTCTGGATTTGAACATTGAACAAGGCAATCCTGGCATGCTGCGTGTTCGAATATAACTTTAGAAGCTGCTCAGATGCCCTTAAACAGAATCAAAGCTTTAGAAAAGGCAACAACGAAATGGATTAGTTTTATATAAGCAGGGAATATCGCAGAAGGAGTGGGGGACAATAGAAAGCTGGATTCACAGCAAAATGACATTTAAAAGGATTTAGATGTACCTACAACTTGTCTGAAAGATGTCATTTTTCCCATGTAAAATTTGTTTGTTTGGTTACAGTTATCAAGGGTCAGTTTCAGGTCATTCAGACCAATTTATCAATTGATCCATTTATCATCCTTCATTTGCAGAGCTGTGCTTTTTATTATGGTGCTGTGGTTTTCACACTAACCAGCTCACAGATTGTGCAGCTTTGCATTAGTTAAAACAATCAGTGTCACACTTTTTATATGTATAGATGTTTGTTTGAATACATTTTACATTGACAATGGCAGCTGTCAAGAGATAAGTTATATGTGTTGATTAATTATAAGTACAGGAGACAGTACAATCTAAGCTATGGTTAAGCAATGTGAGGGGTGCCCAAACCAGTCCTGGAGGGCTGGTGTCCTACAGAGTTTAGTTCCAACCCCAATTAGGCACCTGAACCAGCTAATCAAGCTCTTTACAGGTATATTAGGCTACGTTCACACTGTGAGTCTTAGTGCTCAAATCTGATTTTTTTCTCAGATCAGATTTTTTCTTTGCAGAGCTGTTCACATTGTTGTTATAAATGTGGCCAATATCAGATTTGCAGTGTGAACAGATCATGGTCCTAAACTGACCCGCATGAGCAAAAGTACAGCTACGGGCAGCTCAAAATGTCTAATTATCCACACAATGTGTATACTGCATGAAGCACGTTGTCAGATTATGCTTATTATGATTATTGCCCTTTTCACAGACAACCGTGGTATATTTCATGAACTGTAAAGCGTTGTTCTGCTACTACTAATGTGTATTTCGCCATTTGAAATCTAAAATAAGTCTCTTGTGATAGAAAACACTGATCATTTGTGATTTATGACATCTGTGGTGCGCATCTTTTTGACCACCGGTGTAGTGAACTCATCAAGGGTTAATAATGAGCAGCCGCAGACTGAACTGTGAAGGCGGAGTTGGTTTATCTCTGTTTGTAGAGTTATTTCAGTTTACTTCGTTATAAACAACAGACACGTGCAGAAGGGGGGTTTGGGTGCTTGAGCACCTGCCCTTTTTTTTCTCTCAGAGAGAAAAGTTCATCCTCGGTATGCTTTGCGCACGGATCCCCTATCCGCAACACCCCCCAACGCTCTTCAGCTTTGCGATCAACCCGTGCCCCAATCGTTTACCAGATTGGCTAACAAGTACCAGTTTTGCCTTTAAAATTTTCTTCAAAATGAACAACCAACTTTCTGTGGTACAGTAATCGCCCTGTGTGCCTTTCTACTGCTGCTGAGGAGTAGAGGATGTCTGCAGCACAGAATGACGCATGTCGCGCAAAGATTATGTAAAAGTCACATGAAATCCGACATAACCGTTCACACTGCGGTCGCATTGCAAAACATCAGATCTGTGTCTCATTTAATACCAGATATGAAAGAGCCACAAATCTGAACTGAAAAGATCAGATTCCATGTGGTTTGGGCTGTTCACACTGTCATTACCTGAATCACATGTCAGCAAAAAAATCAGATTCGGGCCACATTTGGCTGCAGTGTGAGCGTAGCCTTAGAAACGTTCAGGCTTGGAGCTAAACTATGTAGGACATCGGCCCTCCAGGATCGAGCTTAGCTCTGGTTTAGCTCCTCAAAAATGGATCAGTACCACAGGAGCTCATTAGCATTTAAAGAGATATTAAGCGAAATGACTTGCTGTGACAGGGTAAAAAGAGCCAATGTATGTTATAGACTTTTCATTAAAACCCTATAAAATAATATAAACCCGTGTAAAATGGGTATTCGATGTCACCTTTAATGAGATTATAAAACATGCTCAGGGTTCACACCCAATAACATTTGAGCAGCTGAAAATACCAGAACTTCTAGAATTACTTTGCTGTAAGCACCCGAGTGCTTTTGCAGCACTGCATTTATTATTTCTTCTATTTGCTTTAATCGAAAACATACCAAAGATGATCACACCGAACCCTGAATTTTATAAGAAATAGTAATTTGTCTGCCTACTAGATAAAGTGACCGGCAAATAAATTCAGTCGTCAAAAGTGGTTTCTATCAATTAAGGAACATTGCCAAACTGAAGCCTTTTCTGACTTTTAAGGAGCTGGAATCCATTATCAATGTTTTTATTATGTCCAGATTGGACTACTGTAATTCTTTGTATCTAGGAGTTTCGCAGGCTTCAATTGTACGCCTGCAGCTGGTACAAAATGCAGCTGCTAGGCTTTTAACTGGGACAAAAAAACGTTCTAGTATTTCTCCAGTTTTATCATCCCTTCACTGGCTCCCAGTTCAATTTAGGATTCAGTATAAGATATTGTTATTTGTTTTTAAAGGTTTGAATGGTCTGGCACCTACTTACATCGGTGAACTTCTTCACTGGCACACTTCATCGAGGCCAATCAGGTCAGAACAACAGTCTCAGCTTGTTGTTCCTAAATCACGGCTAAAATCAAGAGGTGACAGGGCTTTTTCCGTCAGAGCCCCTCGTCTGTGGAATGGTCTGCCTTTACATATTAGGTCATGCTCTTCGCTTGGTGCTTTTAAGTCTCATTTTAAAAAAAAAAATCACCTTTTGTCTATTGCTTTTGATTGCTATTAATTTATTTTAATTTTGTTTTATATATATTCTATTTGTTTATACAAATTGTATTTTTTGTATGCTGGTCTTTTTGTAAAGCACTTTGGTCAACATCAGTTGTTTTTAAATGTGCTCTATAAATAAAGTAAACAAACAAACAAAGTGTGAAATTTCAGATGCAGCCCAAGACACCCTTGTGAAATGTTTGTCATTAGGTGATTTGAGAAACCCAGAGACAAAGTAAATCCACACTCTCTCACAGACCTCCCAATGCATTTTTCCAGCGTAACAAAGAAAGGTTTGAGCTTCTCCGAGAAGACATTGAGGAACGTCTCTTGATAACTGAAGGACAAGATTTCAGCAAATTTCATTTAAAAACCCAGAACATCTGATATTTTCTTATTAAACATCATTTCTGAGAAAAAAAAGTAGGTCACACTATTTCGATGGTCCGTTTGTTGAATATAAGTTACATTGCATCTACATGTCAATTAATTCTCATTAGATTATAAGTAGACTGTAAGGTTAGGGTTAGGGTTGGGGTTGGGGTTAGTGTAAGTTGACATGTAATTGCAAAGTTTCTTATAGTCAGTTAAATGTCTGTTGAAGGACTGTTAAATGTCAGTATCAACAGATATTAAGCAGACAGTCTACTAATACTCAAATGGACCATCAAAATAAAGTGTTACCAAAAAGTATCCAGTTTAAATTTGTGCAATGTGAACTATGATACTTCCCACACACTGCAAGAGTTAAACAAATGCTATTCAACATCAATGTTTAAATCCCCCATATTTTCAGTGAGCTAGCAACTCTTGCCATATCAGAAGCTTATTAGATAATTATACGAAGTAGGTTGATTATATATTATACGGAGCAGGTTGAACCCAGGAGAATTAAATGTACAATGTCAGTCACAATTCCATTAAAAACTTGATTCATTTCTTCAGTTCAATTTGCTGATCTATGGGATTGTAAACTGACACTGCAATGCTACTTTGTAGTAAAAAACTGAATATCTAATTCCAGTTATTTAACAGTGCAAAGCTGATTGCCTTAAAACAATCTATGTGTGCGCCATTGACAAGAAAGTGTGCAGCACATATTTAGATATGCGAGTGGTGTCAAGTTGTTTGCTAACATTAGATTGCTGCAAAAGTATTTCAAACTTAGTTTTACTTTCAAGTGAACAATAGGGAAAAAACATTTATCAGACACATCATTACTCAAGTCATCAGATCATTTCTCACACTAGGGTAAAATGCTATCTATGTACTGTAACAGGACATACCAGTCTTCTCTTTCTCCTCAACGCTTCCACTGTTTGAAAGATTCTTTGACTTTTCCTTAGAAGAAAAAGAGAGAGAAAAAAAAACAATGTAGATAATTAATACAGAACATTTCACATGTGGTCAACGCAGCTCAGTTGTACTTGCTTGATGTGGTCCAGCTAACCTCAAAGGTTCTCAAACATCAAGAAAATCTTCGATGGCGAATACAGAAACAATTCTACACATTGATTTTCTAAATGGACATGGAAAATGGCCTTAGTTGGTTATTGGTTATTGGTTATTATTAGTTATTTTTTTCTTTGTTATAAAAAAATGGACGCAGAACTGTTTGTATGTGAGAAATGTCCAAAAAAATGACATGACACACCGATGTTCAGTCGAAATTGTGATCTGTACTAGTGCTACACGAGATTGGAAAAAACTGACATTGCAATAGTTTGCTTTTCTGCGATATATATATTAATTTCACAAGATGACTCAGTTTGGAAACAATTTTTCTAGGAGTGCATCTGCATAAACATGTACAAAATTGTAAAAACATTCAAAATAAAATAAATTAAAGCACAGATTAAAAAAATAGAACAAAGATAAATTAACTGGCAAACTTTATCATTTTGTGTGTTCAAATGGTTTAAATTCACTTGAAATCGCTTGAAACCCTGCAATGTGATGATATATTCTGCCTTAATCGGTACTAAAATAGGGCCAGACAAAATCTGCAGACATTTTTAGCCATTTATGTGCAGAGTTTAACAAAAATATGCAGATTTATGTGGAATGATTTTGGTAGTCTAGTAACTAAAAACATGAAAAATAAAAAAAACAATTAAAAAGGTTAAAAATGCAAATCCAATTAGATCCATTTGTTTGGTACACAAAGCAAGTCTCTCATATAATACAGAAAATATTACTTTATAAACTGTACTGTATGTATGTATGTATGTATGCATGTATGTATGTATTAGGGGTGTAACGATACTCCAAACCGAACCGAAATATCACGATACACCAACCACGATACGTATCGCGAAACTCTCGTGGCGGACCGCGATACTGTCACGCCCCCTGCTGCCCACTGTTAAGGTTGACGTCACTTGTCTCTAATTGAACCAAAACATCTTTATTTTATCACATTTGATTAAATTGTATTAGTAATGATGAGCTTTTGTTCTAAATATTATATTCTAATGTTTTAGAATTTAGAATAGTATTTTCCAAGTGCATGTCATGTCATGTGACTTGAGTGAGCGATCACACTCCATTACTACTGTATATGCAGGACGGCTGCTTCGCATATATTGAGATTGCAGATCCCCCAAATACATTTAAGTCTCCTGTTTGGGAACATTTTGGTTTTCCAGTGGAGTACAGGAATGGAATTCATGTCGTAGACAAAGCGCACGTCGTAACTAACTGTTTCACGAAACTTAATAAGGAATAACATTTAAAAAATGTGGTAAATTTCACAATGTGAGGGTGTACGCAAAAGACACTGACAACAGAACTGCCAACAAAAGGGATTTAACCCCTTACCTCGCTAGAAACTGATGAAAAGAAAAAAAAGGTTTTCAGCGCCGTGCGCCTTATTCAAGGTTTCCGCTACATTCATTCATCCGTGGCGGGCCGCCACGCCAAAATTCATCCCGCCACGGCTACATTACAGCTTCTTATTTAAAACATTTAGTCGTGTTTTTTATAGCGGATTATAATCGCACCAAAACATATTAGAGGTAAACAGCGCAAACTTTTCTGTAACCGTAGTAGTGCTGTGCGCTATTCGTTTAAGGTGACATGCTGACTGACTCTCTGACAGACTGACTGACAGGTGCGTGAGTCTAGCAAACACCGCGTAGCTTTCAGTTAAGATGAACACAGTTTCCATAAGTATACTTTATTAATAAAGGTCAATGGCTCTGCATACAATGACTTTATCTTGCTGGAGTTTCACTTTACTTCAGGACGCGTTAATGTCGGAAAACGCACAAAAACACACTAACTCGCGCTTCAGCAGCGCTTACTGGAGAGCGCACGAGAAGATCTGCATTTGAACGTGTAAATTTGAGTGCGTGCAAGAAGTTCTGTGCTCGAACAGTGGAAATCTGCGCGCAAGCAAAGAGATTCGCATGCTCGTATTACATGAATGCCATCTCGACTTGTTATACTGCGTGTAATATTTGTCTTTAAAATAGTTGGCAAATCTGTGTAAAAAAAAAAGTCCTGCCCACTGCTGGAAAAAATCCTAGAGGAAACACTGATTATTCTTCCCTATACTGAACTGTAGAATAAAATAAATACAAAGATGATGTTCACCTCTTACCTGATGTCTTTAACAATACATTTTCTACGTGTTTGCAAAATGGAAGTCGTAAGACATCTTCCCTATCCACCTTACTCCGAGAAAAGAGTGAACTTGAGGAGGTAAAGCTCAATATGACGGGAAAGAACTGAACAAAAAAGCAACAAACCAGTCGAAATAAGTGTACAAAAATCACAAAATTTCTCAAAGTGGGCAAAACTAATGCAAAATAATTTTGCCCAAACAAAAGTTAAGCAAAAACAACGAAATTCATAATCATGTTAGCAAAATACACGAAAAACGAGATCAAAGGAAGATGCGCTCTTCTCCGCTTTTCCTGACGTCATTTTTATATTCCCGCGCCAAGTCGCCCAGTAATGATAGATCGGTCTCCTGACCAATCAGCTGTCGTGAAGGCGGATATACAGAAATGACAGGCATGGAGAGCGAGAGAGAGAGAGAGAGAGGCAAAAATACAACTAATATACGGCTACAACCCTAACATTAGTTTCAGACAAAACTGCAATGTATTTTACTGGTGAATAGGTCATGTAAAAAACACTTTACAAGCACATTATATGTATATTATTTTTTTTATTAATTTAAACGGAAACCTATCTAAATGATAACTAAAATGAGCATCACTTTGTCTGTGTCTGCACAGAAATCAAGCCCCTCACCTGAGAATGTGGACATTATGGTGTTTTTAAAGAAGAACTTAAAACTTAATTGAATATTCCAAATGTCCTTAGAGAGGACAAGCCTGTTTATCTTTCACTATAGTCAACACTGCAGTTATTTATTTAATTTTAGTTTACTTTCTTAAGATGGCTGCACTAAAGAGAATAGTTTTTTCTGACTAGTCTATATTGGAGGTATTTATTTCATTTTTGTTGTTTACTCTGGTATCCTGACTGTACTAAAAATGTGATGGCAAAATAATAAAGAAAAAGTTTAGTTGTTCTTGTTATTAAGTGAATCTATTCCTTAGCATTGCTGTTAAGATGACATCAACCCTAACCCCACAGCAAACAGAAACCGAACCGAACCGTGGCTCCAAAACCGTGAACCGAACCGAACCGAACCGTGCCTTTGGTGTATCGTTACACCCCTAGTATGTATGCATGTATGCATGTATGTATGTATGTATGTATGTATGTATGTATGTATGTATGTATATTAACATCTGCTGCCTACTAATAACAACTGGAATCCTGTTGTACACGTCATTCAGAGTACATGGCATTATCGATGAAAGTGGAGCTTCTTACCATGGTTTGGTCCAGGGTTTGGCTGTCAGTGGACTCATCAGGTATACTGGACAGGCTTGCTGCAGGCCGACAAGCAGCACTGCTGAAAAAGCAGATGAAAACATTTTACTATATCATCTACACCAAGAAACACTAAAATAGGAATTACACAGCTATTTCCAATTCCTTTAAAATCTGAAAGGGGTAGGAGAAACTAAAAATACCCATTTCTCGATTTCATTATTTGATCAAAAGGGTCACGATGTGGGAAAAAGCTGATGTTGACTCACCGGAAACGGCTCTGAAAGCGGGAGAGGAAGCGTGTAGAGATGCTGAGACGAGGATTAAGGAAGTTGCTCTCTGTCGTGGGCTGCAGACTGCTCAAGTCAGTGTTGAACTTTTCTGCAAGAGAGTTTCCACAGAAGTTTAGTAGAGAAATAAGCATTTCACCATCACCTTAAAGGGCCACGAAACCCCCCTGTCTCAGCAGGGTGTTTTCACACCTCTAGTTTGGAAAAAGTCAGGAAAGTGGGCGTGTCCAGCTCTGGGAGTGTGGAAGTGTCGGGGGAGGGAAAGAGTGGCAAAGAAGGGAGTTTCCATTTGGGCACGCGCTGGCAAAATAAACACACAGACGCAGGGGGGAAAAGTCAGTGGCTGTGTTTACATGGACATCAGTAATCAAATTATTTGCCAAATTGTTAATTTGTCGACTTTAACTGCAGTTTGGCACTTTCACTTTCATTCAGGAATATTTCCTGTATGTCCCCCGTGAGAGGAACTGCTGGAGAGTGGAGTTTTAATAAAATGTTTGATACCACACGGCGAAAAAAAAATCCTCCACATTTCTCAGTAACTTAGATGCACTCGGTAGGTAGCGTCAGAAAGCAGTGACTATCCAGTCACAAAATGCAGTGGAAATCCTACACGACAGTAATAGCTTGATTGTAGTGTTTACAATCGGAGAGCAGCATTTACAGCGGATCTTTCAGTCTATATTATTGTACTATAATATTGCAGTGATATTAACATACTGTAAACTTGTAAATCATTTTGACTGTGGTATGTCTTTAAAAACTGAAAGAGCACTGCTGACGATACAAACTAACTTTGCCATCTGAATGAACAAACAAAGGGCACTGATCACACACACACTTATCAAATCTGTAGACACATGACAATTAAACTGGAGCCATGTTTTTTTTTTTTAATAAGGAGACGAGCGGCAAATCCAGATTTCATCATTTCCAGATGCGAAAAGCTCTCAAGAAAAAATGTTCTCTATGGGGTTCAGACAGGTGAACAAGGAGGCCATGTCATTAGTTTTTCTTCTTTTAGACCCTTTCTTGCCAGCCACGCTGTGAAGTACTTGGACGCGTGTGATGGAGCATTGTCCTGCATGAAAATCATGTTTTTCTTGAAGGATGCAGACTTCTTCCTGTACCACTGCTTGAAGAAGGTGTCTTCCAGAAACTGGCAGTAGAACTGGGAGTTGAGCTTGACTCCATCCTCAACCAGAAAAGGCCCCACAAGCTCATCTTTGATGATACCAGCCCAAACCAGTACTCCACCTCCACCTTGCTGGCATCTGAGTCGGACTAGTAATGGGCGATATAAACGATATGCGATATAAACGATACAAAATTGGCCTACGATAGAGATTCTAATTCTATTGCACTATCGCGATAATGCATGTTTGATGACGCAATCTACCCGCTCTCAACAACAGCACTAAGCAACGCATGGCACCGAATGTAGGCGTGTCGCACAACTTGCGAGCCTCATGCATGGCATATCGTGGCTTGTCACACAGATTCCCACACAGCGCTTCCAACACAGATTTTACCTGGGCGGACGATATATTATTGGGGCGGCCCGGTTCTGTGTTCGCGAGAAACTGAGAACACTCTGCCACAGACTCGCATGCTCTGCATGCAGACCCACAGAGACGCGCTGGATACAGAACAGTTGTCCTGCCTTTATAGCACAGGGCTCGAAATTGCGACCATTTTGGTCGCATATGCGCCCGAAATTTAATCTATGCGACCTCGTAATATATTTGGGAGCATTTGTGCGACTGCATTTAATGGTTGTAGTGCGACTTGTTTCGATTTTTTCTAAAAACGTGCTGAATTGGACTTCCCTGCCGCTATATTGGTTCATATTTGCTGTCAATCACTCAAGGCTTTCCGCTGTCAGAGAACAGGGAGCTTATAAGGGCGCCATCCGAGATCAATCGAGGGTTTTCGGAGAAGGTGCCCGAATCTCGATGCATTGCATTCACTGCGTGTTCAGCGCAAATGTGCGCTAAATGTAACACTGTACATATCATCGCCAAAGAAGCTCGCCTTTACTAAGTTTAAACTGAATCTGCGGCTCATAACAAAGAACAGAATTTGCGCCGGTGGTCATCGCGAGAATCCTGCTCTGCCTGCTCTTATATTGGGTCGGCTAACACGCCTGCTTTTTTCCACAAACACAGAAAAATTTAAATCAGCGCATAGCAAGACCGAGCAATCGAGCAAATAAAATGACACAAACCGAAACCAAAACTTTTAAAGAGGCTAGAAGTGAGACTTTTCTTCTTTCTTTGGATGTATATTATTTTTCTATTTACTGATGGCTGCTTTGCAGCTTTCAGCATTGGATTGAATGATTTATTATCTTACGTTTGTTTTGTAGCAGAAATTTTATTTAATAAATTGACATGCATATAAAAACAATAGTGCAAAATAAATGTTTCATACTGCAATGCTTCATTTTTGTTTGATGCAAACCATAAATGTATTTTTCCTAAAGTAACAGCAGGACTTTTTACAGTACATAACTCGCATTCAAGCACATTCAGGGCAGCATGATGATGAGAAATGTTATTCATTGTAAGTATTATTGACATCATCATCATCATTAATAATATTTTATAATTATTAGACATTGATATCTGTGCAATAATTCCAAAATGAATAAGTCATCACAGCATTAGTTAGATAGTTGTTTCTGGTTATTGTTAGTCCTGATTGATGTTGTTTTCAAATACAATAAATCCCTTAATATACAATTTGCAGTGCTGCTCATTCATATTTGGTGGGTGCTCCTATATTATTTCTGGTGCTCCTAAATTTTTGAAGTTGGGAGCACCGGTGCTACCAAGTAAAAAAGTTAATTTCGAGCCCTGTAGCAGCTTTGAGAAGAGCGCGAAGACTAAATAGACTGATCCAGCTCATTATTTTGGGTGGCAATACATTCTCTTTTCCCCGGACATGTCAGAGAATCTGCTTTCGCTTTCGATATTAATTGTATTCATTTTTGCATTACTTTATAAGCAAACTTTGTCTGGTGCGTCTCAATCTCTCAGCAGCACCAACACTACAGCAGACAGAGAGAGAGAGAGAGAGAGAGAGAGAGAGAGAGAGAGAGGGAGAGAGAGAGAAAGAGCAGATCAAGACACCAGTTTTAATTTCATTAGGAGAACAAAATGTTTAAAACCAAATGTGTTACCTTAGGCTGCAGGTTAGAAATATGTTTTTATTTAAAGTATCTGCAATACACAATTTTATTTGACTAATTTAATACTGGAAGTAATTTCAGTACAGTGTAAGTTCCTTAACTAAACACCAGTTTTTTTGTTCTCTGCAACTTGGCATTTAGGAACCAAGGACTTAAAAGAAAAGTCTTTCTTTCCAAAAGGCACTACATTTAGTTTATTTATCTGCAACATTGTGTTGTTTAATTACAGTTTTGCTTTTGCACAATAAATGTTCTCAAAATGACATGCAACGTTTCTTTATTTCTTAAAAAAAATAGCAGTTTGGCTTTCCTAAGGGTCTCTGTAACCTGTTCTGAAATGGTTCTATTATAATTTATATATCGCAATGTATATCGTTATCGCAAGAGGCTGCAATGTATATCGCAATATGGAATTTAGGCCATATCGCCCATCCCTAAGTCGGACTGAAGCTCTCTGCCCTTTACCAATCCAGCCACGGGCCCATCCATCTGGCCAATCAAGACTCACTCTCCTTTCATCAGTGCATAAAACCTTAGAAAAATCTGTCTTGAGATATTTCTTGGCCCAGTCTTGACGTTTCAGCTTGTGTGTCTTGTTCAGTGGTGGTCGTTTTTCAGCCTTTCCTTCCTTGGCCATGTCTCTGAGTATTGCAGAGTATTGCTCCAGTGATGTTGCAGCTCTGAAATTTGGCAAAACTGGTGGCAAGTGGCATCTTGGCAGCTGCACGCTTGACTTTTCTCAGTTCATGGGCAGTTATTTTGCGCCTTGGTTTTTCCACACACTTCTTGCGACCCTGTTGACTATTTTGAATGAAACGCTTGATTGTTCGATGATCACGCTTCAGAAGCTTGGCAATTTTAAGAGTGCTGCATCCCTCTGCAAGATATCTCACTATTTTGACTTTTCGGAGCCTGTCAAGTCCTTCTTTTGACCCATTTTGCCAAAGCAAAGGAAGTTGCCTAATAATTATGCACACCTGATATAGGGTGTTGATGTCATTAGACCACACCCCTTCTCATTACAGAGATGCACATCACCTAATAGGTTTAATTGGTAGTAGGCTTTCGAGCTCATACTCATTTGCCTAATAATTCTGCACTCCCTGTGTGTGTGTATATATATATATATATATATATATATATATATAGGCAAAAGATCAGGAATTGATCAAGCGAAAAAAATACAACATAATCCAAAACATGCAACACCATCATCTGATGTGAGACTATATTCACATCTGTGAACGTTTCTTTGAATAGAATAAAATTATTAAAAGCACATTAAAGACATAACACATTCTCGCTGTCTCGCTGCTTATGGATGTTTATATAGTCCAACAAGCTTTAAGCATAAAGGAATATTAAAAACGATGTTAGTTGGGCTTTCTAAAATGGTCCTACATAAAACCTGTGAGTATACTGTAATAGGGTGCAAGTAATTAAGTAATTAACTAAGTAACAAACCAAACTATGCAAGTACCTAAGTAGCAAACTAACTAACTAAACAGAGCTGGAAACAAACATCTTATACCATTTGTGGCCACACCCAGGGTGTCGAAATGCTGGCGAAGCAGAGTTCCAGATTCTTCTTCATCCTCTTCCTCTTCAACTCCTGAGCTTCCCGTAGAGCTCACCTGACTGAGGGAATCGGTGTCCTCTAAAACAAATAAAAGCAACAAAACCGATACAATCAAATTAAGGTGGACTTTTAACTCTTCAGGTTGTTTCATACTCTACAGTGCTTCAAACAGTGTACTGTAACTCACGGTCATGCGGCTGGTCACTATTAGATGCTGGGCTTTCAGCAGAGCAAGCACTATCTGGACTTAACTCCTCTTCATCAGGATCACCAGCAGTGCCCTCACACAGAGCTTTAACATCAAACTCCCTGCCGGGAAGAAAAAGAGCAAGATTAAATAAAGCTGCAAGCAGCCATTAAGGGGTCAAGCACTTTACAGCCAGAATGAACAAAGCAGTCCAGAGGCAGAATGAGCAAAGCAGTCCAGAGGCCAAAAACGGTGGCAGAGTTACAAATTTGACGTGTTGTCGTCAGTGTTAGGTGACAATGAAGAGCCTAAAGTTGTGTGTCAATATATTTAAGCATTGCAGAGAGACAGCCTCAGATGCAGTTTGACATTATACCAGCACATTTGTCAATGCTGTAAACAAAAACCGTTTTGCATATTGACATGAATTTCACAACACTTAATCATCATGGTCTGACGATGATCCGAGTTAAATTTGGTGATATTTCGGTATACTGTCTAGCAGGAGTTTGCAAAATAGCTTTTTTAAACAAAAGCAATATGGCGGACAGGAAGTTTAGTCAAATATGGCATATTTGGCATCAATGTTTTCGGCATGACCCAAGGAATAAGTTGAGAACATTTTTTATGACAATAAACATATGCAGACTTAAGGTATTAGCAAATTTATGAATCATTATTGATGATTAGTGAATGGTTTATAACTTGTGACCACTAGGTGGCGCTGTTACCAAATTTATGACTGTAGCCCATTCGGTTCAAAAGTTAAAACGATAAACATAAGTGAAACTTTGGACAAGTGGTGGCGCTAGAGAGTTTGAGGTAGAGACTTCAGGTTTGCTGTGGTTCATGTTGACACTGCCCTCTATCATTGTGCCAAATTATACAACTTTCAGGCGTACGGTTATATGGGCTGCCATTCAAATCTGGCGGAAGAAGTGGAAGAAGAATAATAATATTAGGAACGCTAACAGAAGCAATAGGTGCCTTTGCAGAGTTGCTGCTTGGCGCCTAATAAATGAGTGATGCTGACTACCAGTGATGTTTATACAGCAATGTCTACCTTTTTTCTGGGTCCAGATGTAAAGTATGTATAGAACACACTTATACTTATTGACCTTATTCTTAACGTACAAGCAGTCTTCTGGTGTCATTTACTTCCATTGGTTTTTAAAGGTTAAAAACCTTGTTGTGCCGCTTAATGTTGCAATTGGACATTTTCTTATTATATTATTCTACTTCTTATGTATAGTTATAAACACACTTGTTTGTAGAATAAGTAGTTTGACTGTTTTCTGCCGTTGACTCTTACTAGTCATTTCTCGCATAGGCAACTGAATCTGAAGTTCTAAAATTATGTCAAAAACAAAAAGGATAATATAAAACAACAATAATGAGAGAGGGGTGTGTGTGTGTGTGTTTGGGGGGGGGGGGGGGGGGTCGCACAATAAAGTCAAAATAGTTGTCGAATTCAATCTTCAGATTGACTCAGCACAGCCACCCCCAAAAAAACTGTACCTTCAATCAAATTAACTCAAGTCAACCATGGGGTGATGGTGACACATTAAGTAACTATGCAACTTTGGTATACCTCAGGGCTGAATGCTTGGTCCCCTTCTCTTTTCAGTGTACACTACAATAGCTTTCATTAGCATCTAAACAAATATGTGTAAAACCGGACTGATTGCTCACGGATAAAAAGTCTTAATTTTGAACAAACAAACAAAAAAACTAAACAAATATAAAAGCATCAACCTAAATTGACATGATTTGTGTAAAATTAAAATGGTGTAGATCTGAAATAATTGCATCATAAAAATAAGCATGCTTAAAGGGACAGTTCACCCAAAACTGTGGTCTTCATTTACTCGCTTTTTACTTGTTCCAAATCTGCTTGAGTTTCTTTATTACAGGTTTTCAGCTTTCTTCAAAATATCATCTTTTGTGTTCAACAGAATAAAGAATCACTTGATGGTGAGTAAACCGCGAGTAAATCTTCATTTGTGGGTGATCTCGCCCTTCAAATCAGCCAAATTGGAACCGATTCAAAAATCAAACTACCCATCAATATACATTTCTAATACGTCATTCATCCTGGCATTTCCCAATATTAAATTAAAAACAAACTGTAGAGCAGCCATTCTGGAGTTGCTAGTTAAGCATCTGCTCATTGAATGAATGTAAATAATCTTTGGCCCAAAATGAAAAATGAATCAGGCCAGATATCATTATAAGAGGTTTACCCTTCACCAGTGGACAGAGCAGTGCTGTTAGCAGGATATAAAATGTATCCGGTCTTTTCTGAGGAGCTGAGCTCTGGATTGAAGTTCTCCTCTCCATGCGGAAACTGCAGAAATTCTGGCCCTTGGAGTGAAGAGCTAAAGCCATCTCTGGAAACCTACAAATAAATATACACTTTCAAGTTTCAGATATGACACCAGATGATTATGTGGTTACAATTTTTGAGGCTTGTCAAGACAAGCCTCACTTCCTCATATTTTGAGTTATAAATTTAATGTTGTTGTTGGCCTCACTTGACAATTCGAAAATACTTTCTGCATTGGCTGTGCTGGAATCTTGTGCTCTCCTGACCGAAGGTTTATCATAGTGATAAGAAAGGAGTGAGCCAGACCATAATGACTGCTTCTAGCAATCTCTTTCTGATATTTAGTCATTAGAAGCTGAAATACAAAACCAACTAAACACATTCACTCTTGATGAGTTGATTAAATGATACAACAAGCACCAACAAAGCGCATGTAAGTTTATAAATTGCTCAAAAAAAGAACCTTCATTAAATTGATAAGTTAAAAGTCAAATAGAGAATGAGGACAGTAACATCAAGAAATTATTGGTATGTCTCAGGTCTAGGTGGTTGTTCCTCTTTTCTTTTTAGCGTACACAGCTATTTTTATAATAACAAACCAACAACAAACTGAACTGCATTTTTGGAACAATTTCACTTTTCTAAATTACAGATCAATGTTTGTGCTTACAGATCAGTCTGGTTAAACAATACAATATTTGAAGCATACAAATTCCTTATTTTTGAAATTGAAGATACTTAAGTTTAATGATTTGGTTAAATTTAAAAATGGCACAACTTATGTATGCTTAAGGCTAGAAATAAGTAACTTCCGAAATGCATATAAAATTAGTTTGAAGAAAAAACAAATGGGGATATAATCAGAGAATGAGATGTTGTATGTAGTGTGAAGACATTCTAAACCAATGTCAGGATAGTAAGCAATTTAAAAAGTTGCATAAAATATATATTATTAAAGGAATACATTGATTAATAGAGGTGATTGGAACAATACAGAAAATGTATAAAACAAATGTATAAAAATGTATTAAAGGAATATGTTAATGAATAGAGGTGATTGTAAAAAAAGAACCAAATGAGAAAGGTATGATGAAACTTCAGTTAATGACTGTTTGCAGTACCACGCATGTTTTTGGTCTAAGCTTTAAAAAGGAAATGTACAAATGGTGAATTGAGCATATGTAAAAAATGCAAAGAGGATGAAATGTCTCATGCAAAAAAAAAAAATAAGTTAAATTAATAGACAAATGATGTGGAAAGATGTGGTAATTGGTTGGGGAAAATAATAAGCTTGTGCTTTATCCTGCTCCATTTTGATATTTTGTTTCAAAAATTGTTTTGAGCGTGTGATTTTTGTTAAAAATAATAAATCAAAAAGTGCATTATGAATAAACTGCGGTCAGCCTGAATGAGTTAGATTCATACATCAGTGTTTGTTGATTAATTCAGTTAAGCACTGACTTATTTCAAACTTTGTTTCCTCTCCATAGAGTTCACCATCATGGATTAAGACATCTTTGTAAGGCAGTTTACGCTGTATATTGATTGATCATTAATCTGGTTTATGGTTTAATAGACAAGCAACGCTGTAGTCAATATAACAGAAGGACGTTACTCTCAAAAGGGACTCAATTTTTGGAGATTAACAGATTTGTGTTGAACGTAAATTAAGACAACGTTAGCATCTGTTAGCTTTAATTGTTGGGAATAACTGGCAAATTTTGAAAATGTTCCCCGTTTTTACCCTCCAGGTTTATATCAGGGTGGGTACTTGTGGTAGCATAGGACTACGAGTACTTCGATGACATGTCAGTGATAGCATTTCCTGCTTGCATTTTGAGTGCTGCTGAGTGGATTAATGAACACTGCTGATTGGCCATTGTGTTTATATGCTCAACAGATATGACTGTGACTGGCTGTAATGATCATTGGTCTACAAGAGCATTTACAATGACACTGCAGTGTTTGCAGATGAATCTATTAGTAGATTGTACTGTATTCAGAGGATAACAGACACGGAATTCAAACAATTCAGTGACGAGGACTTGTGTCCCTTTAAAGTAGAAATGCGTGTCTAAATGTTAAAATAAGCACTCTTTAAATTAAATTCTTTTCATTTCTTCATGCATTGCTCTTTCTCTTCTTTGTCCCCTGCTTTACTTCAGTCCCCTAGATTCTGCTCACAGCTTTTTACGCCAATTTGATGCATTTTCTACAATTCTGAGGTAAACTTGAACAGAGATGGGGGAGGGGGGGTTGTGACCCTCTTTCAACATCAAAACATCAGTCAAATTATAAGGACATTTTACTATATTTAGTTTAAGGCAAAATTATTAGCTCTCTGAGAAATGTATACAAAATTATTGAAGTACTGTTTATTAGAGAGATTTTTAAACAATCGTTTTAATAACCAGTTTCTACTAATCTACTATTTGCCATGATGACCGTACATAAGATTTTACTAACTATTTTTCAAGATACTAGTATTCAGCTAAAAGTGCAATTTATCTAGAAGCTTACCAAGTTTATTAAGTTAGCTAAAAGTCACTGAAGCCAATCAAAAGTAAGTTTCTTAAGGGGGCTAATAATATTGAATTACATCCAAAAAAACAAATTTGTCTGCATTTATTCTAGACAAACTGAAAGAAACAAAACAGAAAAACGTCCGTCTTTTCTACAGACAGAAAAAAACTGGAGGAAAATGTCCTTGCTCTGTTAAATATAACTTGAGAAATAATTTAAAAATAATTAATTTCACAGGAAAATCTATTTTACCTACAAATGTGTGTGGGTTGTCGGCGTGACACGGTTCAACATTTTTGTCTTCAATGGGGCTCTTGTTAAAAAAAAAAAAAACTGCTGTGTTATTACAATAATTTTAGCCAAATCTCAAAACTGTCCAATGGTGTGTCTGTCTCAAGCATAGTTCAATTAATTATGGCTCTTATAAATAAAAAATAAAAATAAATATTAATAAATACTTCAGGCCTAATTTTACAAGTGGCTATTTCAGTAAATGGCAATCATTTCTTTTCCATCCATACATTCTTTTCACTGAAAACTATGTCCTCTAGTGTGACACTATGCTTAAAAAATATATATATAATAATAAAACAATAACTCCCACTCTTTCATGGACACCAAATTGAAGGACTTTCAAGGACTCACTACTAATTTTAAATCAAGCACCTTTTTACTTCACACCCCCAGCATATGTAGCGCTATGAACGTTTTTATTGTACTTAATATTTAACTTACACTTAGTATTTGCATTATCAATGTCAGAGTGATGACGTTTTGAATGAGTCATTTCCAAAAATTCAATACTGGTAATATTCGAATGCGGTTTCTGAAATATTGATAAATTGTGCATTATTTGTCTCAGTTCTTGTACAATACTTATATTTAAGACTTTTAAATTAACAATTTCTTAGTTTTTTCATTCAGTTTTTGAAAGCAGCACAGTAGAATTGTATGGTGTAGAACAGGGCTATTCAATTAGTTTGTCACGGGGGCCAGTTCATGAAAAGCATCCCAAACGAAGGGCCGGAGAGATATGACTTGCAATATAAATGATGACACAGCTGCATTTAAGAGCCAATTATGTATTTTTGCTCCTTTAGACACCCACGTTGTATTTGTCTACATTAAAATGTTAATATATTGTATTTTCAAACTATATAATATCACTGCACTGTACAATAAGTTTTTTTTAAACATTCAAATGTTGTATTTCACAGCACAACAAAAGCAGTGCATTGCTGAAGTAGGCTTCTTCTACATTCAGATACGTTCATATGTTATGTTTTGAACTGCATAACAATTATGGACGCAACAATTATAGATTTTGGTTGTACGATTATATAGTGTGAAGAATAATCAGTGTTTCACAGTAATCACGTCTAATGTCAATTTAAGCTTTATATTAGCAAGATTTAGATCTGGACATCCCTAACTAATATAAAATAAACTTTAAAAGGCATTTTCATTAGTAATAGTTTTTAGGCTGAAGGTTTTTCTGTGCTTATAGGGCTACACAATTTAATTATGTGTGTGTTTATAGAGAGGAACGGGAGAAAATAATATAATAATAATTGTTATGAAGGTCGGCGCCAATATTTAGATTAACTGTTGTTATCATCTGCGTTCATACATACATAATCATTTTAATAATAGTTCGTCTAACATGTCTTTTGTTTACATTGCACTGAAAGCTAAGCACAGCTCTCACCGTTACAGCATGAGATGTTTCCTCCTGCGTGCGCCCAGACAGCTGCGAGCGCGTTGCTCCGCTTGTGCCCGCATATTGGCATATATTCTTACGACATAACAAACTTGCGCGCAGGAAAGACGTGATATGGGAACGGCCCGCGGCTATAGTTATTACAGTGTGCGTGCGTATTAGCTTCGGTGGACAAGCTCGGAACTTTAAACTAGCGCACAGTTGGCAACTTGGCGTAACTTTGTTCAGCAGTTTCATTTCGTGCGGCAGAACAGAAATGCGGCTTATAGAAGCCTTTACGATTAATTAACCGTGATGAATTAAAGCGCAGTTAATAGTGAAATCGGTTAATCGTTGCATCCCTAATAACGATATCAGTGCATTGTACAAAATACCATTTCTACAAACATATCCAAATGTATTCGGCTGCTCTCGCCACTGTCAGGTGACTCACGCTCTGCGCAGCTCATGCTGTATTGAACAGACGCACGTCACTTCATAACTATAGCGCCCGTTTTTTGACTGAACTAAATTTATTCTTGATGTCTTGGTCACACTATTTGGAGGGCCAGAACAAATAGCCTCGGGGGCCGGGTTTGGCCCGCGGGCCGCCAATTGAATAGCCCTGGTGTAGAATAACACCATAGACGTTAAATACAAGCACCTTCAAGAACCTGTGTTTGTTTTTAAGTATTTTCCAGGTCTTGAATTCATATGTCTGAAATTCAAGCGTGGGAACCCTGTTAAATGCATTGGTTTTCTATTTCTAAAGTTCGGTGACCAAACACTTACTTTAATGGATATACGGGTTTAATAAAACAGTTCTCTTTAAATGAACAAAAAACTATTGGCTATATTCACTGGGAAAAGCATAATCATATTTATTTTCAACAGAGGGTGCACTCACTTATGCTGTATATTAAAAACTACTAGGTCAAACTTACACCACAGATCTTTTCCTCCTCCTCCTCTTCTCCATCTTCAAGATCTTCATCCAGCAGGCTGTCCAGGCTCTGCGGGTGAAAGCGAGGGTCTTCCTCCTGCTCTTCCTCCCCCATGACTCTGCTGGGAGTGTGTGAGAGAGGAAGCTGATTGCTCTTCATCTCCAGCACTGTGCGAATAGCGAGTGGATCTGACTGCACTGCCCAGCGTCCCTGTGGCTGGTACTGCACTCTATTAGTGGCGCTGTTACCATCCTTTTCACCTTCTCCACCCTGAAATATTCAGGAGATCCATTCAGCATTAAAGAACGCATAATTAAAGAATGGTTAATGGTATTTTATTGTAAAGGGGAGCCATTATACTTGTTTTTACAAGATGTAAAATAAGTCTGATGTCCCTAGAACGTGAATGTGAAGTTTCAGCATAAAATACCTCACAAACAATGCTTTTTTAACTCTTTAAAACCGGCCCTTTTGGCTTTGATCTTAATTATCCCATTTTAGACACTGTCTCTCTAAATTCACATGAGATTGTGCTCCCAGCTCTCTTTTTTTAGAAAAAGGCGGAGCTTCAAACACCTGTGTGTCAGCATAGTGGCAGATTTAAAAACAAGACTGATATCCTATGCTAATGAGGGAGAGATGGTCACTAATGGGCGGGCCTTTCTCCTTCTGATGACACATACAAAAGCAGAATGTCAAAGTGTTTCTATAAACTGTTTTTATAAAGTGTGATAATAAAAATAAAATTAACACATTTTTACCATTAGAAGCTGGTTATAATCATAGATTGTTGCCACACAACTGTGATTAAACCCCTTATAAAAGTGATTTTTGCATAATAGGCCCCCTTTAAGAGGAACATACATACCAGTCTGCGGACCCACATTGGCATTTTGCCATTGGTTTGGAGCACCACAGAATCCAAAGATGCTAAAACAGAAAAGTCAATTTTTTCAGCGCACATGTTTTCCCTGTGTAGTTATTGAGAGGCATAAACCTCTATTCAGAACTAGTTTTCTAAATGACATTTGAGTTACAATTCTTTTCAGCTGACGTCTGTCATTTAGTGTATGGAGTCGACACATTTCCTTGCTTTTTACAGAGGTAGGAGTGTCTTGTGTTTGCACTGGATCATGTGCTCAGGATACAGAAACGTAAATTTCAGGACGTATAATTAAAAAAAACTGCCATTGAACACAATTAATGAAATTTGATCAAATAGGTTTTTGGGTAAAAGACGCTGGGTTGTTTAGTGTTTAAACATTTAATAAAAGTAAAAAAACAAAAACAATAAACTTAACAAAATTGTAATACGAGGGTTATAGAAGTTTATTATAATAAGCCAAGTGTAACAAATACATTTTAAATTGTAGGATGTTTTATTTTACCACATATAAAACCCAGACACTTTCCCAGAGATGGGTTGCGGTTGGAAGGGCATCCGCTGCGTAAAACAAATGCTGGATAAGTTGGCGGTTCATTCCGCTGTGGCGACCCCAGATTAATAAAGGGACTATGCCGAAAAGAAAATGAATGAATGAAAACCCCGACGCTTTGTTATAAAAACACAGAAATGTTAGTCCCGTCCAAATCCATACATGACGTCAGCTGAAAAGAATTGTGACTCAAACATCTTTTGGAAACACAGTCTCATAAAAAAAAATAATAAATAAATAAAAAAACACCAAAGAGATGAAATAACCCACCATCTGTGGAGTCGAGTCTATCTGGGGTTCTGCAGTCCTCCAAACAGTCTTCAGGGTTTTCTTCTGCCATCAAGCCATCCTCCTCCATATGGGGCAGTGCATTACAGGGCACGGCGATGTAGGTCTCTCTTCTGTCAAATTGAAAAAAAAAAAAAAAATTTTGATTTTATGCCATAAGGGAAAAATGTGTCAAACATGTGTCAGAATTATTAGCCCCCCTGAATTATTTTTTCCCCCAATTTCTGTTTAATGAAGAGAAGAATTTTTCAACACATTTCTAAACATAATAGGTTTAATAAGTCATTTCTAATAACTGATTTATTTTATCTTTGCCATAATGAGAGTACATAATATTGGACTAGATATTTTTCAAGAAACTTCTATACAGCTTAGTGACATTTAAAGGTTTAACTAGGTTAATTAGGTTAACTAGGCAGGTTACGGTAATTAGGCAAGTTATTGTATAATGATGGTTTGTTCTGTAGACAAAGGCTAATAATTTTGACCTTAAAATGGTTTTAAAAGAAATTAAAAACTCCTTTTATCCTAGCTGAATTAAAACAAATAAGACTTTCTCCAGAAGAAAAAATATTATCAGACATACTGTGAAAATTTCCTTGCTGTTAAACATAATTTGGGAAACATTTAAAAAAGAAAATTTAAGATATCTATCTATCTATCTATCTATCTATCTATCTATCTATCTAAAAATTAAAATAAATATTTTATTTATTTATTTAATTTTTTTTAAACTGAATAAATAAGGATTAGGATGTAGGAAAAAGGAACAATGTTCAGCCAAGATACAACTACTTGAAAATTTGAGGGTTAAAAAAAAAAAAAAGAAAAAGAAAAGAAGATTGCCTTTATGTTGGCCAATTTAAGCACATGCATGCAACTAAGTTTTTGTCGTTTATAAAGAACTTTAAATCCATTTTAATCCTAAACACACACACACACACACACACACACACACACCACTCAGTTTTCTTCTTGCCTCTTCCAGTAAAAATCTCTAAACGTTCTTAAATCGTAAAAAAACAAAACACATTCTTGTTTTCTGTATTAAAAAAATGACCGCATGCATGAATGAATGAAGCAAGCGTTCATGAGCAAAACAAAGGTCTGACAATCAAATTTATTAAAAACATTAAGAACGTCTAAACATTCTTTTGTAAATGGAAACAAATATGTGGAAGGTATTACTCTGCCAAAAGTTTACCAATTTAATACTTTTGCATTAAGATCTGCATTTGTCTACTGGTGTACACTTAAATTCATGTTCATTCGAGAATATCATGAACACATCATGTGAGAATCAGAAACATTTATTTGTCACAAAGCTTAATAATAAAAAATAAATAAATACTGCAGCTATCTATAAATTTGAATCTCAATTTATGTTTTATTCATACCCAATTTTCCACCATCACTTAAACATGCTAAAATAGTTATCTTTTAACATTGTCTTTTGTCATCACACAGAAGAGAAATCCCTCCACTAAGCAGCTTTTCACAAACATCATTGGCAAACTTCTAGGTTCCCAATGCACACAGGTTCCACTGAAGTTACTAATGCTGCCAAAAATGCACAAATGGCATAAGCATCAACTAGCTGTCAACAACCCTACTGTAGACATGAGCTAGCAGACAGAGCTCTACCTGATGGCTTCTTGTTTTGTGGGAGGCCGCTGGAGCCTCAGGCCTGCTTGCTGCTTCCTCTCTGCCAACCTCTTCCTCATTGAGTTGGTCATCTGAGAGTCCAGCCGCCACACAAACACACAGCTGGATAGAGAGATTAAACTAATGTACAATTATCTGTTCTTAAGAGTTCACCCAAAAGTTTTAGTCCTCATACACTCTTCTTCATAAAAATCCAAACTTCCAAATAACAATAATAATAATAATAATAATAATAATAATAATAATAATAATAAAAATAATAATAACAACAACAACAACAATAACAATAACAACAACAACAATAATAATAATAATAATAATAACAACAAGAACAATAATAATAATAACAACAATAATAATAATAACAATAACAATAATAATAACAACAACAACAACAACAACAATAATAACAATAACAACAATAATAATAACAACAACAATAATATTATTATTAATAATAATAATAATAATAATAATAATAATAACAATAATAATAACAACAACAACAACAACAACAACAACAATAATAATAATAATAATAACAATAATAATAATAAAATGCATGTAGTATTTGTTTTGCCAAATAACGGACCCTAATAGAAACCGAAACTGCCTGGTAAGAAATTTTAATTGCTTTTTTTATTATTTATTTTTATGTAGTTTAATTGTAATTACTAAAGAAATGCAGCTTTGAAATGGAAAGAGAGAAAAAGTTTATTATACCAATTGACAATTTTGAGTTAACTATGCAATTAACACTCCTTGGTAAGGTCAACCAATATTGGATTTCTTGTGTTCAAAAGAAAACTGCAAGGCAACAAAAACGTTTCAATACTCATTAGAAACTATATAATTTCATATTTCAGTGTTCACTTTCTGCGATTTGGCACAATGAATGCCACATTTAGTTGTTTGCATCATCAAAATGAGCAAAAATAGATATTTTGAGCATAAAAGATGAATCAACCAAACTACAACCATCTTCAGCAAATTAAGACACAGTGTAACATCGCTTTAGTGTATAAAAATAAATTCCTTTTCTTGGAATACAGTAGCACAACTCTACAATTTTAAATTTGTGCAATTTAAAGTACAATTAGCAAAGTCATTAAAACTATGCTATTTACAAAGTGTTGCAAAGCATTAACAAAAACTATTATAGGTCTTTAATTTTTTTTTTTTTTTAATAAATAAGAAAATATAAATTAATCGCATTTTGTATGGCTAGAAAAGGGGTATGCTATAGAATATGTTTTTGGGGCCCAATCTTACAGATAAATATGTAACAATATAGATATTTCAAGTAACATTGTATTATTTATTTAGAGGTTTATTTGAAATAATCTAAAAATTCTATCAAATGTTTTTCCCTCATTTGGTGGGAAAATCTGAAGATTGACAGAAGACACAGTCACAGGGACATCCTCACTGACTGTCGTTTTGTTTTTAGTAACACACTTATACTATTAAAACATTTAGTTGGTATTGAGAATGAAAATTATTTTGAACAGCAATTAAGTTGTTTGAGGGATAGCTCATCCAAAACTGAAATTCCTCATATTTTAAAGTTGCAAACCTATAACTAGGCCCACACGGAATCTGCGCGCACAGATTTCCTCAGATTTTCTGCCGATTTTCTGCAGATTTCCGCAGATTTTTAGCCCATCATTAACTCTGTTTATTTACTTAAAGTTAACTATTTACATTTAATCTAATTGGATTTGCATTTTAAACATTAAATACAAGTTAAAAAGATATGATTTTTTATTTAACATATTAAGGTTTTAGTTATGATACTCCCAAAATAATTCCGCAGAAATCCGCAGATTTTTACCAAAATTCTCTGCAGAAATAGCAAAAAACGTCCGCAGATTCCGTCTGGCCCTGCCTATAACCAATGATTCCCATAGTATTTGGTTTTTGTTCTATGCAAGTCAATACCGTTCTTTAGTGATCAACAGAAGAAACAAACTAAAAGGTTTGGAACCACTTGAAGAAGAGTAAATAGTGAGTAAATTGTCATTTTTGGGTGAATCATCCCTTTAAATACTTTACATTTTGATTAAACTGAATTTAGATCATTAATATTATTATTAAGATCACGCTGGAACTCTGAAAAATACATCAACATGTGGCTTGAAAGCAGTTTTACCTGTCACCAGACACTGTGATGAGATGCCTGCAGTCCTGGCTGAATTTCATACCTGTAACAATTTCTGTGAGGGAACAAAAGTTTGCTCAACATCAGGAAAACCAATGTTTTTTTGTTTTTTTTTTTAATTATTATTTTTATTAAGCTCCATGAACTCTGTGATTAAGCAAGGTAATCTCACCCGAATGTCCAAATAAGGTGGCCACACATTCGCCTGACTCATAATCAAAGACACAGATATTTTTGTCTGAACAACTGGTGGCCAAGAACATCCCAGAGGGATCCAACTGAACCTAAGAGCCGAAAAACAAAGTTATTGCCTAAATAAAGTTACTCTGCTATATAATTAAGAGCATTTTACACAAACACACACACCTTTAGTAGTGTCCCGTCATCATTCATAGAGCCCTTGAAACACTTCTTCATCTTTCCACTCTTCACATTGTACACTCTGAAAATCCAAAACAAGCCTTCAAAATGACATTCATGCCAACTCTAGATCTAATAATGCACAACCTTATCGCAGACAAATATTGATGGTATTGTGAAAAGGGCCAAGAGCTGAGGGTCGATAGCCGTGAAGGCAGGGCGGTGGGAGAGCTAATTACTGACTGTCTGAAGTTTCAAGGGGGAGCTCTGGATGTTAAAAGCAGGACAGACAGCAGTGGAAGACAAGAGAGAACTAGGCCTGGACACTTTGCTTTACTTTTGCTTTCAGTTTGGTGGCAGTCTCAATCAGGGCTTACTCACACTATGCTATCCGAACCGTGCCCAGGCCCGTTTCCCGGATCGTTTGAGAAGTTTGAGTGCTCTGAATCGGGCTCAGGCACGGTACACTTGGCCAGCCCTGGCCCGGTTGGAAGAGGTGGGCTTGAGCGCGGTTCACTTGGGCTCAGGCGCGGTACGCTTGTGTGAGAGTGCAAAACGCGCCCGAGCCCGAAACTGAAAGCAAGACGTGACTTAAGGGACTGTTTCATATGGATTAATTAATCATTTGTACTGTTCAATGAACACAAACTGTTTTAGATTATTAAAGACCCAAACCCCTCACTGCACCACAGCTGCACCTTCAGCAAACCTCCTAATTCCTGCAGCACGCGGACTTTATGAGCGTCAAAAGTGGCTGATCTGTTCGGCGAAATATTTGACTGCGTGTCACCGCATATCAAACCACTTAAACGATATAACTAAAGAAATCTCCACTGTGCTGAGCGAGAGCGCTTCTCTTCCTAAACCGAACAGCGCATCATCGATGATGTAATCGTGCCCAGGCCCGAATGTTATGTGAGTGCAGGCCGTCGGGGGAGATGGGAGGGGGGACAAGCGTGCTTTGGCCCGGTTCAACGCAACTGTACATAGTGTGAGTACGCCCTCAGTGAGGAGCTGCTGTCGGTTTGTTTTATTTTTACATTAAAAAATGTTTTTTTTTTTTTGTTTTTTTTTTTTATAGTTCATTGTTTTCTGCCTCCTTCTCGATGGTCAGTAACTTTATTCCAGTAATCTTATCATAAAAAAAAAAAAAACGCTTTTTTTTTTGCAAAAATTATAAGAAGAATTACGATTTCACTCAAAAACCCTACCTGATGTTGCGGTCCTGGCATGCAATGGCCGTGTGTGTGCGTGTGGCATCCAGGTCCATGTCATACAGCGTTGTCTTCTCCACTATGTGATGTGATCGTGAGAAGACTAAGCCATCTGAAGTCTTTAAAAATAGACATAAAAACATAAAAACAAAACAAAAAAACAAATGCCTAAATTAACTGACCCTTCACAGGCAATTTGATTGGCGGACGATACGCCAAAACATAACAATATTCTGTTCCCCTGTCACAGTCTGCCATGTTTTATTTTTCTATAAATTCCAGTTTATCTCCAGTTTATTTCCAGTGATTGTGCAGCTACATTACAATTTTAATTTTTTTTAAAGGCGACTCTTTAATACAAACAAACTAAAACTGTGACTGTGCTGGGATTTGACATTTTTCAAAGAAATATTTGAATATCTGTGTTTTCTGGCATAAGCTGAGGTCTTTGCACATTTACAATGTCCCTTGCTGATGAAAAAACTGTTTCACTGGGGACTGAGATGGCTGGTGTGGACAGGAAAGCCTTTGCTAAAACAGAGAGCAGTGTGTACAGAAGTGGTCAAATAGCCCCCCCCTGCTCCTGGGGACTGGCCTCTGCCATAAAATACTGAATATAATATATTATATATGATCTTATAAGCAAATTACTAAATGCTGCTTCATCTAAATTAAAAAAAGAACAGGAAAAGGAACAGATCTAATACCTGGATCTGTAACAGCACAACTTTCTCTTTCAGTCTGAAAAACACTGATGCAACGTGTGATCTCCATAACGTCGGAGCAAGCGAAGCTGCCAATCCTCCGGTCTGCGTGGTTTGGCCTATTAATAGCTTTTTGTGTATAGACGCTTGTGACAGTAGTTTTCCACTGTGCTGCATCTTATTCTTTGCTCTGTTAGTGCAAGTAAATTTCTTTTTGCAGTATTTGGCGCACCACAGTCATTTTAGTCTAGGGATGCACCGATACCATTTTTTTGAAACCGATCCGATCTCGATACTAAAATTCTGAGTATCGACCGATACCGATCCGATCCCGATATTGTGCTGTTTTTTGTATTATTATTATTTTTTTATTATTAACATAGTACGATTTCTATAGTTCTGGTGATAAACTCAAATAATAAATCTTCTTTAGTAAAAATAACAGACTTATAGGCCTACTGTATATGACAGATGGCACAATTTAACTAAATATGATGCTTGCTATAAACTATGGACTACATTATTTGAGCATTAGTTATGACATTGATCTGATCTGTTGTGGTCAAGCCTGTTTCCTTTTTAATATTCAGATTTTTCTTTGAAATCTGTACTAGGCCCTGTACAGACTATCTGTACTAGGCCCTGTACAGACTATTGACCCTGTACCACTATTGACCCTAATCGTTGGTAAAACAATCGGCCTTTTAGCAAAGCCTGATATTTTCCTGCAGGTTTAAAGCAGACTAAACTAAACCGTCTGAGGCCAGTTTTACTTAATAAACATTCCCTCGCCTATAGCCGCGTGTGAGATGGAGAAACTGAAAGCATGTCTGTAAAATAATTTTTGGTCTGAAAAATTATCTTTTTGAAACAAATTTCGTTTGGTATGATTTGTTGGTTATTTTAATGTATTTTTGTTGGTCAGTTATCTACAAAATAAACAAGAATATTTGAGGTGAAGTTCAAAACAAGGTCCGCTTATGCTTTAGCGCACAATCTGACAAACTGGTCTGTTAAATAAAGTGTTAATATATTTAAAATTACAGCGAAATATTCACAGTTTCAGAGTAGCCTATATTAGGCTAAATAATTTTCGGTTAATGACAGTTCATATTCCCCCCTGGCCGTCATTTTCACTTTTAATAATTTAAATCAACTAAACCACAATGAGCCAGGCTTTACAAACTTTTCGCGGCACAAACCTAAGAAAGAACAAAGATTCTCGGAAGGAACATGATATCATAAACTTAACCTATTATAAGAATAATCTTACGGAGCGGCGCATGTCACGTCTGCGCAGCCGGTGCCTGAATGAAGCGCTTGCATCACTTAGACACAGCGCGCAGCTCTCTGGTATACGGACACTTCCAAAACAGCAGCACAAAGGGGAGAAATCAGTGCGTTCAGGATGTCCAATGATTATTGAGCCTTTTCTAATTTAAAGTTTCAGGTAGGCCTATTTTGTGTGTGAAGCGCAGGTAATAGCCTAAGCCTACTCCAGTGTTGTGAATGCGATCTGCTGATCTAACAGATACAGCGCGTGATTTAGAAACAGCAATGATCTCTATGTTGCACGTCAAAATGAACTCATTTAATGCAAAACCAATGCATTTCCACACTGATTATTTAAGCTAACAGGAACAAATAGTATTGGAGAAAGTTTTTCGAGCTGTCATGAACGCCACACGCAGCTTGAATTGTGAATGAATGGAGAATGATTGACAGGCGCAGCGGCGGGAAGCGCTGAAGTGAACATGAGTTTAACCACGTGAATATTCATCTGTACTTCACATTAAACTATAGAATGGCTTCAAACATTTATGATATAGCAGGTCTGCTTGACAACTTTCTAGTGCCTTATAATAGGCTTCCTTGTAGCTTTTGTTGGCTTTTAAATTACACAGAATACAGCGCACGCGCAAGATCGGATTTGGATCGGTACCAGCTGGCCGATACCCGATCCAGCAAAAATATGCGGTATCGAACCGATATCCGATCCAAGTATCGGGATCGGTGCATCCCTATTTTAGTCTGCCGCTTGCTTGCAGCTAATGTGCAGGTAAAGCTATTTTGCACTAGTAAACACAGCGCCCCGTTGATTAAAACATATTGCGATTTGTTTAACATTTCTACCGGTTTGAAACGTCACATATTTGAATCGATTTTCAATTGGCTCATGTTGAATCATGACATCCCTAATTAAAATCATTAAACAAATGCGATTCAACTGAAGATTTATTTTCTCCAGTATTTAGTACTACTTGAACTAAATTTTAACGGTTTCATCCAATTCAATAACAAAAACAAGTCCATATATTTGAAAAAATAGATACAATAATATAAAGCTACAATTTGTTTTACAAAAAGAATGTATAAAAATTATTTTAATTAGAGAACATATAGAATTTTACATTAAAATAGAAATGCATGCTAAATAAATAGTCTGTATTATATTAATAATCCTAATTTATTTGATTTAAAAGGATTAAAACAAATAAATATAAACTAGACTGGAGCTCCTTGCATTTTTAGCCTAAATAATTGATAAAAATCTCCACAAGCATGAAAATACTTTGAATATTCTCCAGGGCAGCCTAATGATTTAATAGTGGTGTAAATAGTTCCAACTACTCAAACACACACTTAAGCTGCGGTCACACTAGACTTTTCACCCCATAGACTTCCATTCATACGCACGCAAACGCATCAAACTAGAAACGCAGGGTCATGCGTCAAGTTTCGCAGTTCGCTGCGGTGCGAAGTTCAAGCTTGGTGAACTCTGACTTGCGAAATTGCATCACTTGACTGCGTGAGCCCAATCAAGGATCAAATTATGAACTCTTTGGACATTAATAAAAAGCGAGCGATTGCTCCATGTTTTTATTTTCTGTCTAATCATCTTGTTTAATCCTGCCCCTTTTCGCAGCGCCGTACGACAGAATTTCGCATGCACAAACTCTAGTGTGACAGCAGCTTTACCTGTAGGTTTCAAACAAGCCTCAAACACTCAATTAGTTTGATCAGGTATTTAAATGGGGTTAAAGCTAAACTGTGCATATATATGTCTATGCCATCTCTGAAGTAAACCTAGTAAAACACTTCATTACATTATAGCAGTAGCAGACTACAACTGAAAAATCTCCAAAGTATCCTTACTTTCTCAGCAGATCGAAAATATACACTCTTGTCTGCGCCACAGCTGACCATACACAACTCTGAATTCAAGCCTGCAGAAACACATGCAGACAAATATATGAAAAGTCAGAATAAATTAAAGATATAAGTGTATTAGCACCGATCTTCTATGAACTCACCTGTAAACTTGACAGCAGTGATTGAGGCCGAATGATCATAAACGGTCTGCACTAGGTTACATTTGCTGTCCATGTCAAAGATGTGAATCAGTCGATCGCGACTCGCTGAAGCCAACAGATGCAAACCTGACAGCAAAAACACATTCGGTTACACTCGAGTGTGTTTACATGGACAACAATATTCTGATATGAACACAATTAAGACCAGAGCACTTTCGTTCAGCCATATTGGAGTCACACAATGTAAACACCACACAACTGAAACTCATATTTTGCAGATTTCTGCTGCTCAAATACAATGTTTTGGCCTGTGTAATCAGTCAGATGGGGAAAAAACATTTAGAGTACTATATAGATCAAAAGTTAAAAGTTAAAAAGTTAAAGTTTTTTAACAAATTTAAAAAATAATAATAATAAAAAATGTTTGTGCTTGTCCAAACTGAACCAGCATTTCCAGTGCAAGAATCTAGACAACATTCATGTTTGTTCTTGTCATCTCAGTAAAATATTACAATTAATATCTTAAATCAATAACGCCAAGTTTATTCAGTGTCAAAATATTACACTTATTCTAGTTTACCAAGTCCTTCTTGATTTGATTTAGTAATTCTTTCCACACATTTTAATGGTTTAGAGTATCAAGTTGTACATTAACCTTACAATGAGTGCTGTTGTTTACAATCTTGACGCAAACCCTACACTCTGATTAAGAACCTACACTGTACACAGAGATTTGATTACTTAAATCTGGCTAAAAAGTCACACTTGAAGTAAACACAAATGGAAAAAAAGGCATGTTCCATTTCAGTCACATCAAGTCCAATACATCTTTAAAAAAAAAATAAATAAATAAAAAATATCACACTACTACCATCAACACAGGACATTTTACTGCATTTTACAACAGTTGGCCAGCAAATGAATGGGGAACTTTGAGCAAGAATTTGCATCGGTTGCCATTTATAGCATGACAAAAAATTAAATGCACTTGAAGCTGCCGTGAAATAATTAAATAAAAAGACAAAGAAACACCCCAAACTGCATATGATACCATAATTTAAGACACACTGCATGTTGGTATGAAATTCTTGCGGTGACATTGGATGGGGAACAAAATAACATGTGCCTTTAATCGATCTATATACTAGTGTTAGTGGTACTTTAGTACAATAAGAGTTCATGTTCTTCATGGTAGCATATGTTCCGCGTTCCACTTTTAAATTGTGACAAATTCAACTGTGGTTAATTTCTCACACTATGTGTGCAAGCAGACGATGGCGGATACAACATCTTAGCCCACCTCTGCAGTCAGATTCTATTGGCTTTCATTCACTATCATTTCATTCATGCCCCCTGTGATGAACTCAGAGGTACTGGATGAGAGCAGTCATCGTTTCCTACTCGCACCAAAAATGTGCTCTCTTGCTTGAAGCCATTCTCATTTGTTTATAGTCAAACACCTGACAACTGTCGTGTGTGCATCCGGTTTCAAAATGTAGTAAAACGTACTACAAAACAGTAAAAGTTGGATTAAGGTGTTTACATGTCTGTACTGTACTTCAATAATGCAACTAAATAGGAACACTTCACATGTCTTAATTGGATTTCTGTTTAGTTTGATTATAATTTTAGTCGGATTAAAGGTCATCAAAAAATAAATAAATATATATATTTTTTTTTTATTAAAAAAAAAAAAAAAAAAAATGACTGTTTACTTTGTAGACTCTTAATCAGAATATTTTATTCATTGTATTAAAATGTATTGGTGTCCACGTACACATACTGAATGACTTGCAATTCGACTCTGATTCGAGACCCAAATTTGATGCCTTGTGACTTGACAATTAAAGAAGACTCAAGACGTGGCTTGGACTTGGACCGCAGTGACTCGAAACTTGACTAGACCAGAGCCCTGTGACTCGGAAAGACTTGATCAAGTCAAAGTGCTCACACTTGACTGTCCTTGCTTATGATCTGTTTGATTGATGGCCAGCAGCAAATCCATTGACGTCGTTAGGTCATTTTGAATTTCGATTCAGTCACTTTAAAATTGGGTTGATTAAGTAAAATGCTTTTTGAGCTTTGCTGTGGTACCGAAAATGGTACAGAGAATCATGTATTTTCACTAGTATTGGTACTGAATACTGACAAAAAGAAGTATTAAAATGAATTTTCTAAAAGCCACCCATTTCTTAATCATTCAGTCATTCATTTTCCTTTGGCTTAGTCCTTTTATTTTATTAGGGGTCAGCACAACGAAATGTACCGCCAACTTATCCAGCATATGTTTTACACAACGGATGCCCTTCCAGTTGCAACCTAGCACTGGGAAACACTCATACACTGTCACACACATACAGTACGGCCAATTTAGTTTTTTCAATTTACCTATACCGCATGTCTCTAGACAGTGGGAGAAACCAGAGAACCAGGAGGAAACCCACACCAACATGAGAGAACATGCAAACTCAGAAGTGCCAACTGGACCAGCAGGGACTCAAACCACCGACCTTCTTGCTGTGAGGCAACAGTGCTAACCACTGAGCCACCGTGCTGCCATGTCTTAATCAGAATGAGGTCAATATTTAAGTACTGATGACCATGTAAAAGTACCCAGTGCAAATAATCAAGATCTTTAGGTTGTCAGTCACCTCTGCATGAGCACAAATATCCATATTTCATTTTAAAAGTGCCACAGGAAAAAAAAACACCGATCGCACGGATTCATCAATACAGATTCCTCAGGCAGCGATTGATTGGACAATTCCTAGTGAGACTACAACAACTAACATTTTATCTAATTTAAAAGTTAATCTAAGTTATTAATCTAATTTAAAGTTAATCTTCACGTAAGTGGGACTCTTATTCTGTCAAAACAATACAAAATATGCATTATAGAACTCTCAGGTAATGCCAGCAGACATGGAGTGTCCCATCTCATCACAGCTCTTCATCAGAACGCAAAATTCAGGAAACAGATTATAACTTCATTCAGCGCCGCCAAAGAGGCCTAAGGTCTGTTTAACTGTCTTAGTTTACTGTGTATATTGTGAAATTTGCTGCAATTGTTTGTAATGAGCACAAACACATGTTGACTGCTGAATAGAAGTGTTTAACGCATGTTTGTGCATTGGGTCATCACTCTGTCCTACTGTCATTTTTCTGGAGTGAAAAGATGCTAATGAACTTCAAAGATGTGTTTATTTGGAGGTTAATATTTCAGTTAAAACTACAAAACACAACTCTAAACATACATCTTTCTATGCCACGTTTAGATATCAGAGAACAATATAACATTGTATCAATGCATTTTATAACACATTTAAATTAACTCCACATTAATGGATGTATCAAGGGAACTATGCACAACCAAGATACTAAGACTAACTGCAACTATAACGAAAACAAAGTGTGTTCAAATGGTTACATCAGTGATTTAGCAATACCACACGAAATAACATTACAGTATTTGTGCAAGCTAAACAAGCATTTGAAATAAAGAAAAGGATTCTGTACCAGTCTCAGAAGGGGAAAAGGCTAAACACAAGACCTCTGAATCATGAGCTTCAATTTTCTGTAGCTCGTCCATAAACTGCAAGCCAAAGATTCTGAAGAAGAGAGCATTGATTCAGCATATATGATGCAGCATTTATGATTTATTTGTCTGTGATGATTCCTTCACTCCATACCTCAGGTTTCCACTGCGGTCTCCAGCAGCCAAATGTTGGCCATCTGGGCTGATTCCCAACACCCGGATCCCAGATTTGCCATCCTGACCAGCACCTCCCTCTGCTTTCTCAGCTTCAGCTTTGAGGTACTGCGTGTCGTCATCCACATACAATATCCTTACAATGTCCTGAAACACATCAACACACTAAATCAATGAATTCAAGAAGAATATTTAATGTCAAGGTAATTTCTGTCCCTTATGTAGTTACTTTCATTCATCTTTAATCAGGGTTCCCACACCATGGTTAACTTCAAATTAAATTAACATTCAAGGACTTTCCAGGTCAATAGTCTCAAATTAAAGGACTTAAAGAGTAGACGCATTTCAAGTCAGAGCAAGGTTACATCATGCCAACTTGTAACAACACAAAACACAACTATACAACTTTTTGGCATTTCATTTGGCAACATGGATGCGTTGGCTAAAACCATGCTAAAATTGAGCTGTCAGTGAACTAAGAGATTATAAAGGATTACAAATGCATGACAGAGGTAAAAATAAAAAATGCCTGCCACTCAGCGGAGTCCATTTAGGTTCCTTTAACGCAAGGCAAGTTGTTGATTGTCCCACTTATTCCACAGTCATTTGCCAAGTAAGAGACCAGTTAAAATTAGTTTTGCTCTTATGCAGCACAATATTTGGCTGAAGTTCTGTCATTTATGTTAAATCTAGTCCCTATTGAATCAGCAGGGACAGAGCGAGATATCATGTGTATGTAAATGACACTGACATCTAACGGCAGGCTATTTCTGTTCTTTCAAACGAATACTGCAAAAGCTAGCAAAATTTTCATAATTTACCAAATAAGTATCTTATTAAAAAGGACCATATCAATTGAACATGCTTTATGAATAGGAACTGTATGCATTGACTAATGAAATTAAAGATAGATATTTTATTTCCAATCCAATTACACACTTGTTTTAAAGTTATCATGTATATATATATGCTTTTTATTTTGATCAAATTCATTCAACAAGTTTAAGAACATCAAAAGTAATCAAATTAGGCATCTAATAATAAGTAAATTATTCTTACTCCAAGAAACTGATCATGGTAAACGATCAGTCATTAAACACATGCAAAATCAAAAGTATCAGGCTTAGCAGCATCCCGGAATATTGCTTTAAATAGAATACAATTAATAAAAACGCATTCAAGTCTGCATGAACTGGAAGCTGCAACCATTTTTTTCCGTATTGTGACGCAGTTCCTAGAGAAATGGAATATTAAATGAGAAAACAGTGGGTGTGGCTTGTTTTTTCTACTGTGAGCTGATTGGATGTAGTAAAGTAGGCATTTCATTCAGAAAGAGTGGGAAATGGGTTTTAGAAAAGTTATTACAACCTAACAGAAACCTTCTCCTCCAACATTTCTGTTTGTGGTCAAAAATGACAGCTGGAGGGGCGTGGCTAAGTATGTTAACCACGCCCAATACCTCAGACAGACGTAATTTTGGCCTGTTTCCACTGAGTGGTATGGTACGGTGCGCTTTTATGGCCGTTTCCACGGTCAAAAGGCGTATCGAACCGTACCACTTTTTCGGCACTATTTCGAAAGGGTACCAAACACGAGAAAGGGTACCAAAAGGTGAAGCTAGACGCACAGCTGAACGCTATTGGTTTACAAAGATACGTCATTCGCTCACGCAACAAGCCAGAATGAAAACAAAGACACCGCCATGTTTTTAATACACAGCCAAGAGATTACGGCGTAATTATATATACATATATTAACGAGCCATGGTCGACCCGGGATAAAATTAACCTTGTCGTCGTCTTGATGAACAGCCACAAAGACGAGCAGATTTTACCCTGTGCCCCGTAGTTTTTTTACAAGCCAGTCTGAAGCGCGAGCGGTTTCGTTTTCTTGCTTGCGCTCACCACTCTATATTTGAAATAACTTCATGAGCTGATGATAATAACGTGCGCTTGATTATTGACGTGCTTTTGAAACCCGATCCTGTCAGAAACTGACAAACGCAAGAGTGAAACGCGAAAAAACAAAGGAGAAGCCGGAAATAAGGAGCACATTATTTTTTCAGCAAATGTGAACAAACTGCCATGTTTAACTATTATCATTACCTTTTGGACTATTATGAACTCGGAATGATGGAATTATTTTCTAACAAGGGGCTACACGTGCTGCTGAAGATTAAAGACACATTTAATCATGAGAGGTTTGCACTGACTGGGCTATATTTCGTTACATTACATGTTATAGTGCACAATTCGATTAACCTCATTGCGTCACCGCGCTATTCGCACTTCCTATGCTATATCGCATTCAATTTCGGGCGTTTCATTTTTATTTTGTCGACTTGAACTGCAGTTTGGCAACAAGATATTGGATGCAACTTAGTTTGATTAAGACCCTAATCGGATTAAATTAATCAAACATTGCTGTTTACATGGTAGACCCTTAATCAGAGTATTGTCTTAATCGCATTAAAATCAAATAATTGGTGTCCATGTAAACGTATTCAATGTGAGCTAACAAAATTAATATGGTTGGTTTCGATTTCATGTGTATTTTAAATTTCTTTAAAATTGATTTATCAACTTTTAATACGTCAAGACCTCGCAGACACCTTGTATAAACATGAAAAAAAAAAAAAAAAACATTCAAGGGCGCTACAAGCTCCAGTTTAAAAAGAAGGCAGCCATATCAGATTTCAGAAATCTCATTTGCAGTGAAATAGGTATTCGTTTTTGCAAAGGAAATAGGTTTAAATGTTCAGGACTAGCGAGAGAACATTCTTCTTTATACACGTTTTTGCCTCCAATACCTGACCTAAGATTATCAACAACAAAGTTTAATATGTCTCTCCAGCATGCACATCCACTGGTTTCATGAATGAACTCAGCAGCAGAGAAAAGGCGATGTACAGCATCTGTTGAATATGTGCACTCGCACTACAGAGCAACTACTACTGCACACCCTCCAGCCAATCAGAATCAAGAATTTCAACAGACCATGCAATAACATCTAATAGACATTTATAACAATAATGCAATCTGATATGTAACAGACTCCACGCGTAGTCATTCATTCCTGTCTATTTTTGGACCATTGTTAGATTTTAGCCAAGACATCTATTTTATGATTATTTTGCAGTTGTCAGTACCTGGCTATAAAGGTTGTGGCGAAGGCCGAGTCCAGCGCTGTGACTCTGTGGGGACTCGCTTTTCCACAAGCGGATGGTGTTATCAGATGAGCAAGTGAGAAAAGAGCCGGGTGACAAACAGGCCGCTGATGAATCTTCAAGCTCTGGATAGGTCTGCAGTGAATATTTACACATTATTCCATGGGTGTAGCATGCAATCATTGATCTTAACATGAACTGGTCTGTCACTAACGCACCTCCACACTCCACACACATCCGCTGTGGTACAGGGCTGAATAGACTTTTCCTACGTTCCTGATGTCCCGCACGTCCCAAACGTACACGCTGTGGTCATTATACACACACGTCAGGTGCTTGGTCACGGGGTCAAAGGTTAAAGCCAAGGTATCTGGATACTGTGCTTCTGGATTTGCACCAAATAAATGCCTAGAGGTCCAAGAAAAATGTTAATATTATGTTAAATAGATAAACATACAGATGACTGAAAACTACAAGTACTGAGGAGAAGAGTTTATTTACACCAGTGTTACTGTAGAATCACTCATGTGTTAAGAATTAGATATTAATTTCACATTTTCATTATAGCTGGTCTTTGTTGTACATATGTCATTAGCATTTTGTTCCCTCAATAAACCATTTAGATTTTAATCTTCAGTTGGTTTTAAGGTGCAATAGAGTACATTGATTCAACATGTTAAATTATTCACTGATATCCATTTAATAGGCATAGGGTATATGCAGGAATCCTAAAGGTCATTTCAATACATTTTTAAGACTTTTTAAAAGACCTTCTTATATCTTAAAGATATTTTAAGAGCTCATCGCCACTTCAAGTTCTAATCAGTATCAAACGCTTAACTTAATAAACAGTTGTTAATAAACACTTGTAGTTAAATAAATCAATGGAGCACAACCATGCGACAGAACTCAGACAAGTTCGGAAGAAATAAAACTTGAAAGAATAAATTACTCGGTTGTTTTCAGCGACAGGCTTCAGCCACTGTTTAAACTCGTCTTTCTCCAATCAGGAACATGCAAACTTACATTTTCCTATTTTGCCGTGTGTTTCGCTACATGTGGAGAGTGTCACATCACCTTCCCGCGTATGTCGCAAATTACGTGACATCACCCGGACGGAGGAGCTTGGCCGGACACACCCCAGCCAGAACCAATAGCGTGTATCAAGAATGTCATTGTTATATATATATATATATATATATATATATATATATATATATATATATATATATATATATATATATATATATATATATATATATATATATATATATATACACACATATACAGTGTTTCCTCTAGGATTTTTTCTAGCTGTGGCGGCAGGACTTTTACATGGATGTACCAACTACCTATAGGTGTTATTTCAATGACACATGTTGCGAGCGCATTTATGTAATACGAGCATGCGAATCTATGCTTGCGCGCTGATTTCCTCTGTTCGTGCACAACTTCACACCCTGAAATATACGCTGCTCTAGTGCGATTTAGTGCGTTTATGTGACGAGTACATCTCCAACATTTATTAGATTTGCTAGGAATATTTATGAATGTCTCCGTTAGACCTACAGAGCGGCATTAATGCGTCCTGAAGTAAAGTGAAACAGCTGAACAGTCCTGAAGTAAAGTGAAACCGCTATAAATTCCAGCCAGATAAAGTCATTGTATGCAGAACCATAGACCTTTATCTATACAGTATAATTATGGAAACTGAGTTCATCTTAACTGAAAGCTACGCCGTGTTTGCTGGTCTCACGTCTCACGCATGCACCTGTCAGTCAGTCAGCATGTCACCGTAAAGGGTTAAACAAATAACGCACAGGACTACTACGGTTAAAGAAAGGTTTTCGCTGTTATAATTCACTTACCTTTTAAAACGTTTTGGTGCTATTATAACCTGCTATTAAAAAAACAACAATAATCACTGAATATTTTGAATGGGAAGCTGTAATATAGCCGTGGCGGGATGAAGTTTGGTGTGGCGCCCCGCCATGGAAGAATGAATGTAGCGGAAACCATGTATATATATATATATATATATATATATATATATATATATATATATGGTTTTTTTGGGAGTCAAACACTTTCGACAACGCTTGAACAAAATTTAACTTCATAAAATCAGGATTAAGACTTAAAACCTTTTAAGACGCAAGTTTTTATAAATTTTCTCATAATTGATTTATCAACTTTTAATACTTTTTAAAGACCCTGCATGAAAGTAAAAAAAAAATTCAAATTTTTACTGAAGTAGTTTATTTTAGCTAGAAGGAGTGAGTTAGCTATCTAATATAAACCCCCAAAGTAGAGCTGAACAATATATGATTTGGGCATCGATATCACAATGTGTGCATCACATCAAAGAAATAGATGATCGATTAAAAGATAAAAAATTAAATGTATATATTTTTATTATTTATACAATAATGACCATGTTTGATTGTTTAAATGTTTTACATTTGATCGTTTAATTTCCGTACATGAATACTGCTAGACTCCCCAGAAAACCATAAAGCAGACTTTAGGCACAATTTATTTTTGCTTGTAATTTATTATAATTTATAAATCATAATGATCACCCCAGTCGACCTAAATTAATAAAATCTTTCCAAATAGAGCTATTCAAATCATCTGGTGAAACTATATTCAGATCTTAATATATAGCAGTAAAATAAAATTTTGCAATATCAGGTTTTTCATATCATGCAGCCCTACACCACAGTAACCTATTTTGCTTCTTAGCTGTTATGGATGAAATATAGGCTAAATTATAATTATACTCGACAAAAAAAGACAAAGATAGATCTTGTCACATGAGATGTATTTTGAACTTTACCTTGTATGAAATCACAGGCAGGAATTAATATTAACCTCTGCAATAACAGGCGAGTTTTATTCGGAGTTTATTGGTAACCTTTGGCTCAAGAATGACAGTAAGAGCTGAGTGATATGACACGATGCATAAGCATGCATTAAACACAACATTATAGAAGTTTGCATGTGGTTGTTGCCTCATCCCAAGAACACACTGCACATTTCACAACATACAAGTTAAACTAACCAAAATAAATGTAAACAGACCTTATGCCTCATCAGGGTAGCACTGAATACATTTTTTTTTAATCTCGCTGCAGGACACTGGCCCTCCAGTAGCAGAATTAGACACCTGCTCTACTGTAAAGTGTCTTACCCCGGCTGAGTGCCCTGAGACACATCCACTCCCAGACAGTGTGGCCGGTGCAGAGTAGTGATGTAACGCAGGTCCTGTGGGTTGAACACACGAACCGTCCCATCGGCACAACCGCAGAAAACAAACGTCCCGCTCACTGATAAACACTGTGCTGACGTCGTCTACAACAGCAAAACAAAGACACAAATCAGCATACAAGGTGTGGTTAAAAGCTGAGATATAAGAGAAGCAATGCCATTCCAGAGTAGAAGCTTTTTTTCCTTCTTGTAAAATTCAAGATAACCAAGACTAAAGGCGTGTCCCAAATCGCATACTTGTGCACTATTCTACGCCATTTTGTAGTATAAATAGTGCAAGTAGTGCGTTCACACTGAAAACTCAAAATAATAAGTGCACTTTATTTACCCGGATGATGCACTTATTCAACCGGTAAAAAAAAGTGTGGAATGATGGACACTTCACGCACTCAATGACCGCTGCTTTGCTCACATAGCAGAAGGGGCGGAGCTTTCAGGCCACTGATGTGTGATTATTTTATTTATTTTGGATTGTGAACGCAAAATTCTCCTATGAGAGTGGATATAGCGCCTCCCGATGGGGAATGTGGTTATAGTAATGGCAGGTATTTTTTGGTAGTTTGGCCATTTATTTCACTAATTTGGCTAACGTCAAACGTCATCATGGAAACGATTTCAATTTCCGCTTAGTAAAAAAACCCATTAGCATTTCACTTGGGACGACAATTCATAAAAGATTCTTAAAAGATTCTGCAATGGATTATTAAGACAGATTATTTCCTGTGGAATAGCAATTCAAGATAACAATGTAAGCTATGTTAATTTATGGGATTGGATTTGTGCCAAAAAAGATTTGCAAAAAAGTGAAAAAAATATATTAGGGATTAGTGTTGTCAAAAGAACCCGTACCTCAGTATCAAGTCAGTACTAAAGATAAAAAAAAAAAAAAGAAAAATCAAGATGACACCAGGTTTTCTTAAGTGTAGAGCACCCCGTCAGCCCGGTTCTATGTCATAAGTAAAAGCTGTGCAAAGCAAAAGCATGGTAACTGGTGGTGCTGGTGATGTGGCTACTCAGAATCCACTTGTTGATAAGAAAGGAGGAAAGCCACAATATGAACAATTACTGGATATGTACGATTATTTAACATTTAAATACAAAGTTAAAAAAATGGCTAAAAGTGGGCCAAATCTTATACAGCCAAAAATAACAGAGTATTTTGTTTCTGTGTCATTATGACTGAATCTGCAACTGAACTGCAATGTCTTTTTATCTAATATTTTAGTTACTGCTCAATTGAAATGCTCAGGTAAGAAGAAACTCCAGAAGATTAGTGAAGTGTAGGTTTTTAAAAAAAAAAAAAAAAAAAAAAAAAAAAAAGATCCTACTTGTAGGAGTTTATTTTTAAATGAATAAAAAAAAAAAAAAAAGTTAAAAATTAAAGAAATTCTGTGGCATTTGTTTTATTTTTTTTCGGTTTCGAAAACATACCGAGCCATGACACCACTGTGTCGTATCAAACCAAACAGTGATTTTTATAAACCGTTACACCTCTACTTATTATATTCATGGAGTACGATCGTATTTACTTAAATTCTAATGATTTTTGGCATAAAGGAAAAACCTATTATTTTGACCATACAATGTATAATTGGCCACTGCCAGAAATATACTTGTGCAACATAAAACTGGTTTTGTGGTCCTGGGTCACAAATGTGGCTATATATATATATATATATATATATATATATATATATATATATATATGCTTGTGATTATTGAAAACAGTATAATCTAAAATGTCTTATAATTATTTAAAGTCTAACAAAATAAATATAATAATAAATATAATTACAAATCACTTTCTGTTTTTGAACAAGTGCATCCAGAAATGTCCTTTCAGTGCATCCCTAAAACATGTATACATTGATAAAATAAACAACAACACTATGGAAAGAATGCCATTTATTTAAAGGCGTTGTTCTCCTTCTGCTTTTATTTCATTGATTGATGAATGAATTATATATTTTTAGAAATGTTCACAAAAATTCTATTCGTGTTTTTTGGAACAAATCTAATCCCATGTCAGTTTAGATTTCATGAGAACTCAAGCCATCTATTATATAAAAGTTAAATAAACGTGACGTGTAATTGTCAGCTCTTTAAATTATAATTTTTGTTTTGCCAATGAACAAAAAAGTGTGGCACACATTTACAGAATGGGTGACATCTGGATGTTTTCTAACAGTACAGTGCAGAAAATAACCTTGTTGTGAGCATATCAGGGTGGGTTTTTATAAAGCTTGGATGAACAAATGGTGTCGGGACAAAAAAAAAAAAAAAAAAAAAAAAAAGACACCAATGAAATGGAGACAAAGTGTGTGACTTGCCTTGAGATCAACCCAGGAATCCAGCTGTCTGTTGCTGTTGAATTGGCACAGCAGACCTGTGTGTGTGATGCAGTAGGTGCTGCTGGCCATCGAGCCACGGCCACAAGCCAAACCACAGAACTGACTGTTCTGATGCTCCCCCAGCAAACCTGAGCGGCCAATCAGAGGCACCGTGCTGTTCACCTGCACAAGCAAACAAACATAATCTGCTCACAATCTTCATCAATTCTTCAGAAATTGGTGACATTTAAACACAAAATATTTACAGGAATCAGAGAGTGAAATTCAATACCTTTTTAAAGACTCTTTCCATACATTTTAAGACCTTAAAACCACTTTAGGTTCCAACTGGAAACACTGGCGAGATTTTAACTTGCAGTATATTTACTAAATATTAATGCAATAAACTAATGCAGTTTATATATACTTGGTTTATATATACTTGGTGACCTGTCCCTTAAGCTACATGAATTAAGCTGAATCACAGTGGATACAGAGCTGTATCATGCAAGTCAGACGGGTGATTGTTAAAAACTGGAAATCCAGTAGACCTCTGATCTTCGAGTGGATCTCAGAGTTAGGACAAGCTGCCGATTTTGAAAAACTCTCCTACAGTTTACATGAAAGGACTGAAGTTTATTTTGATAAATGAGGAACATTTAGAGACTTCTCCGACCCACAATGTTAGCAAACATGTAGGCAACATAATAATTAAGGTTATGATATTAGCAACCCCACCCTCTTTTTTTTCCTCTTGTGTGTGGTTTGGTTTACTTAATTTATATGTTGTTGTTTATTTATTGTATTTATTTATTTATTTTGTACTGTTCTGCTTTTATGTTAATGCTCTGTATTTGATATTTGTGTGCATTATTTGCAATAAAAAATAAAAAAAAAAATTAAAAAAAAGTTTCAATCACAAGAAACGAATCCAAAACTAAAACATTACTCATATACTGAATAAAAATCTATTAAATCTAGCTAATTCAGCAGGTAAATAATGGTGTTGCCTTGGTTACTGCAGTAAACAAAGCAGCATGATGTCCAATGTAGCAGGATTTTATTGATTTCATAAACTACACAGCATCCTGATATTCACAGATTTAATTTAGAAAAACAACCATACATTGCACAATCAAAAATGACATCAAATTTAATACTTCGCAAAATAGCATTTAAGCGTTTTTAATACTTTAAGGGCCTTAAATTTCTTCAGACACCCTGAAACAGAAAAAAATAGGTGCTCCGTCTGACAAGAAAACAGAAGTCATGGTAACAGAAGGATGTGGGCAATCACAGGAAACGGCACAGAGTACTTAATATCAACAAGCTTAACATTGACAGACTGTGTGTGGAGCTGAATTTGTCACACACTAAAATAAACATCAAAAGACAACATCATAAGGTGAAAGCCAAAGCCTAGAATATTCACTGAGCTTTTCACTTGGTCAATTTGGTTTGCTTATTTTTATTATTTCTGACATGAGCATCTTTTATACTCAGCAAGACTGATAGTAAAAGCAGTAACAAAATGGCTAAATTGTGAATTACCAGAATGTAAAATGTTACATATGGAAAGAAAGAAAAAAGTTCTTAATGTTGCTTTATATTTGCCAAGTGCGCTATTAAAAGTAATGTATAAAATGTAATCCATTACCATTTGCATTTTTAAAGAATTGCAAGTTTACTGTTGTAATCTACAACACATGCAGAGCAGAAAAAACAATAACACCAATAAAAGTTCTGATGTGGAACTAAAGACTGGCAAAAACAATGCAGATGTTTCAGATTCATAATTCACAGAATCATTAGACAATATTTATTATAATATATACTTATACAGACAATATAATTAGTATAAGACCTACATGTAACTATTCATAAATGTAAACAAAATAAATACATTTATATAATATTTGTAATATGCATATACGCATGCATACATAATTTTTATTTATTTAAAACAAATGTATCAAAAATCAGAAATAGTGTGTATCTGCCTCACCCTTCTTTCCTTTGAGGCATCAAGGTACCAAAACTTCACATGTCTGTTGCCCGCAGTTACAAAGTAGCTGTTGTCCTCTGAGAAAGATACACCAAGCACACGGCTGGACACCTTATTAGAAGCGATAACTGTCCCCTTCTACAAGCAAAGAAGAAAAAAGGATATTATTTAAACGTTCTTGTAAACCATCCTCAAATTTCAGGTCGCACACACCATCCTCTTCTCCAATCCCCAAGCATGTTCACTCAAAATGAATTAATTCTGAACACCCTAATTCATGACAAAGAGGATTTTAAGAAGATAGTTCACAGAGAAACAAACTCTCAGGTGGTTTCAGTTCAAACTTTTAGGGGGTTCATTTTTCTGTTGATATTTTGAAAAATGTTGATAACCAGTAGACAATGACAAACAATAAATAAATACTACAGAAGCCAATGGCTATCGGTTTGCAACATTCTTCACAATATCTTCTTTCGTCTCAAGGTCTGAAAACCGTGGAAGGCGAGTAAATGACAGTGAAATTTTACTTAATAGTTAAGAAACTTGGATCATACACACATTGTATTGTTGTCGATTGAAACAAGGTGTATATATTCACTTTAAATGCATATAATATCATATTTGAAATTAATATATAGCTACTGCAGGTATGTAGAGAATTAATGGCTTTTAACTTACTGTCAGCTTACATAAACGTAACGACAATCTTTCAGGGTGCACATACATAACTATTAAAGGGACAGTACAAAAATTCAGTCATCATTTACTTATCCTCTCTTGTAACAAACCCGTTTAAATTTTTTCTTCTGCTGAACACAAAGATATTTAGAAATTGCTGGAAACCTGTAACAATTGACTTCCATAATATTTGATTTTCCTGCTATGAAAGTCCATGGTTACAGGCTTCTAACATTCTCCAAAATATCTTCTTTTGTGTTCAACGAGGAAAAAAAGAAACTCAAAGGTTTGGAACCCCTTGAGGGAGAGTAAATTTTGATTTGAGTGAACTATCCCTTTTGACTCAACAAAAACCTGTTTTCCCTATTGAAATAAAAAGATTTACACATATCTACATGAAAATTAACTCAATTACTTACCCACCTGTGGTTTAAAGCATTTCCGAGTTTCTTTTTCAGCTAATCACTAAAGATATCTTGAAGAAAGATGAAAACCTGTAACCATTGACTTCTATCATAGGAAAAACAAATACTGTGGAAGTCAATGGTTACAGGTTTTCAGCATTCATCAAAATGTCTTCTTTTGTGTTTAACAGAAAAACAAACTCCAACAGGTTTGCAACAAGGGAGAATAAATTGACAGAACTTTCATTTTTGGATGAACCATCCCTTTAAAGCAAAGTCAGTATTTCACCATTTTCACCAAAAAACATTTTTGTAGGCTACAAGAAATATATATACATATATATATATACATATATATATATATATATATATATATATATATATATACATATATATATATATATACATATATATATATATACATATATATATATATATATATATATATATATATATATATATATATATATATATATATATATATACATATATATATATATACATATATATATATATATATATATATATATATATATATATATATATATATATATATATATATATATATATATATATATATATATATATATATATATATATATATATTTTTTTTTTTTTTTTTTTTTAAATGTAACTTTTTTTTTTAAGATTTTAAAAACTTTGAACCGTGATTAAAATTTTCAGGCTCTCAAAACACTTTAGTCATGTAAAAAATGCTCCAAATACATGAACAGTTTCGCATTTTTCAAGGTTTAAACACAACTCTTTATAGCAGTCGGGCAGATAAAACCCACCTTCCACTCCCAGACGCTGACAGTCCTGTCGTGCTGGTATCCCACAGACACTATATAGCTCCCGTTGGGGGAGAATGCCACACATGACACCCCATACTTATGACACTGGACCTCTGCCACCTGTGTCCGCTCTGCCACATCCCACACCCGCACACAGGGCATGTGCCCACTCTGTCCAGCAACGGAAGAAAATGGAGACAAGGAGCATGTAATGTAATGTATTTTATTTAATGCCATGTCAGCAACCAAAGCTATTTTCATGGCAAGAACATTTCAATAATAGATATATAATTAAAACAAACAAACAAATGAATACATAAATAAGATATTTAGTTTTAATATATAATTAAATATCTAACATTTTTCCTAGAGTCACTTTGCTAAAAATGTCCTTAAGAGTGTTCATTTCATAAAAAGCCTTCTGGAATCATTAAAAGCAGGACAGTGCAGTAGAATGTGTTTTACAGTAAGGGGAATTGCACAGTAAAAACATTGAGTGGGGTCTTCACCTTTAAGCAAAACGGCATGGGTTAGAAACACAAGGAGCAAATATTAAAATTATTGCATGAAAATCTCCACGTCCACTTGATCTATTGTCTATTATTATCTACAGACAGAGGAAGCAGTAAACAATCAAATCTATGGCTTGCTGCTATTCTTAGTATAGTGGAAAAGTTACAGTACATGCTTTTGAAAATTAATTAAAAAATGTTTGCAGTAAATTATTAATAACTACTAAATAAAGGATTGTGCTGCCCTGCATAATGTATGCTGATTTGTTTGTCTTCTGGAAAAAAATCCAAACAGTCTAATTTTGTGTGCATCCTTTGCAGACATTTCATAAAAACTAATATGCAAAAAAAAAAAAACAATAATCTAAAATTTTTTATTTAAAAAAAACAAAAAAAAAAAAACAACAACGTTGTGCTTTTAAAGTTATTTTTATATTATTATCATATTTATTTATAAAATACTAAATCAAATAAGATTAAGTCTTTTTCTTTTCTTAAATGATCACGCTTATTTATTATATAAAGTTTTTATGGACATTTTCAGCAATAACTACCTTTATAAAAAATAAAAAAAACTTTCATGAAAGACACGGTTACCGTAAAATAAACTCTCATACCGCAAAATAATTTGTCATATTTAGGCATTAAATGATAACCGGTTTCAAGGTTAACCGCGGTTTCAAGTCAAGAAATCGCCATAAATTTTCTTTTATATCATTCTTACAGTATATGCAAGTTCTTTCTTTTCTTTTTTTTTTTACAAATATGTTATTCAGTTTTTAGGGCCCTCAATATCAAAAGCTACTGGTAAGCCCACGATTTATAAAACATTTGAAAAATAAATTGCTTATCCATCAACATTCAAGTATGCTACAGACCTGAACAGTGCAGTGGTTTACTTTACATCAAAAGAAAAGAAAGATCTCCAAAGATGCCTTTGAAGTTGTAAAGAAATCAGTGTTTTAAAAACTAATGAAGATGACAGAAGTTAATGATTTGACACGTTTACTTTACCAAAATATTTTAAATGTTTCTTAAGAGATCGTGTTCAATAGTGGAAAAAGTTGTTGTTATAAAGAGAATATTTTAGAGCAGTAATCACAATACCCTAATATTTTTATCCAAGGTTATCATACCATCACAATCTTATACCGGCCCATGTCTAGTCATACCACCCGGCCCCATTTACTCCCATTTTTACCATGATCAGGATGAGGAGGAAAAAGGCTGAGTGGAAAAAGCAGCATCCAATAAATAACGGTGCATCAGAATGTAGGACACCATGTGCTTTTCACGAGTTTAAATGGTGACTAATACTCATCTAAACGCAGCTGTGGCTGATATCAAGACAACATTACAATCATATGATTCTGCACAAACCAAAACAGTCACAGCAGTAGATCACAATAACAAAAACCCATCTGATATCCTTCTCTCAGTAAAAGACAAAACAATTATTTCTGCAGAATCATATTTATGACTGAAGGACCATTTAAAACCTGCTCCGCCAGCTCCCCTATGCAATATAAACCATTATTAGTCACATGCCTAAAATTAACACTGCATTTGTGATCTGCCCGTCGCTACAACGATTCTCTGTTGGTTTACTAAGCTGGAACAGACACTGAGCCTCACCATGGAAATCAGGGAGCTGGAATGTGTCGGAACGCACCGCACAGATGTCTGAGCAACCCAGACACAAGCCCACATATACAGTTGAAGCCAAAAATTATTAGCCCCCCTGTGTATTTTTCTCTCTTTTTTTTAAATGTTTCCCAAATTATGTTTAACAGAGCAAGGATTCTTCAAAGTATATAACATTTTTTTCTTCTGGAGAAAGTCTTATTTATTTTATTTTTGCTAGAATAAAAGCAGTTTCACAGTCAATATTATTAGCCCTCTTAGGCTATATTTTTTTCTGATTGTCTACAGAACAAACCACTGTTATACAATGACTTGCCTAATTACCCTAACTTGCATATTACCTAATTAACCTAGTAAAGCCTTTAAATGCCACTTTAAGCTGAATACTACACTGTTAAAAATAAATCCGTAAAGTTTACGGTAAAAAAACGGCAGCTGTGGTTGCCAGTATTTATCTGTTAAAAATACAGTACAAACCGTAAAAGTAATTTCTCAATTTTACAGTAAACTACCGTATTTCATAGAGGTAATATGTCTGTATTTTGAATTACCAACATCTTTGAATTACTTTGTTACACAGAAAGACAGGTTAACACAGCCATATGCAGGTGGTGATGAGTAAGTTCAAACATAATGAACCAATGATCATCATAAACAACTTTTCCCACAAGCAGAAAAGTGTACCAGTGTAAAAAAGGTGCTCAGTGTCATTCACACAGCTACTAAACACCAGTATGGTAACACGCATAAAACTAAAGTCATGAAACGAACATTGTTTATGAACATTAGATGTAAACATAAACCTCTAATGTACATAACGATTGATATGATGTCAACAAAAAGCATAAAAAGTGATGTGCCATGCAGGGAATTCTGGGAAAGTCAATTTACGGTTATTTGCCATATATATTAAGGAAACATACTGTTAACCAGGTTACAGATTTTTACTGTAGTATTTTTACAGGTTTTTTTCCGTTGAAATCACGGCCATTTTTTACAGTGTAGTATCTTGAAAAATATCTAGTAAAATATTATTTACTGTCATCATGGCAAAGATAAAATAAATCAGTTATTAGAAATGAGTTTTTAAAACTATTATGTTTAGAAATGTGTTAAAAAAAATCTTTCCACAAAACAGAAATTAAGGTAAATAATATACAGGGGGGCTAATATTGCAGGAGGGCTAATAATTCTGACTTCAAATGTATAACCATATGAATCAATGGAAGACGCCTGCTGTCCCATTCAGAAGGGCATTTAGAGCCCTCGTCATTCTTTGGCCCTCAGAAAACAAATCTCAGAGCACTTACCTCACCGGTGACCAAATATTTTCCGTTCTGAGAGAAGGCCAAAGCGCTGAAGGTTTTCCTGGGGATCAGACAAATAACTTATTCAGTTACGGTTTACAAGCTTTTGACATGACATGACTAGAGATGAGAAGATTTTATTTACCTGGATGTATTAAATATGTGCGTTTGCTTGTTTTTCTTTGGGCTCAGGATGACTATAACACATCTGAAAAACAACAGCACTGCATTCAATAATAATAATAATAATAATAATAATAAATAACAACAAAACAAATAAATAACAACGTGTGTTAGCATATTTAAATACATCTACATTAATATAAAAAATGTATGAGATCTTACAGAGTCATTGTAAATACAAAGCTTATTTAATCAAAAATATTATATAGATATTATTGCAATTTCATATAGCTTATTTGTTATGTATTTTTCTAGCAGCCATTACACCAGTTTATGGTCACGTGATCATTCAGAAATCATTCTGATTTGCTGCTCAACATAATTATTGACTGTAATTAAAAGTGATTTTCAGCAAGAAATGAAAATCATATCACTTATTTCCTCAGGCTGTTGCAATCCCGTTTAATTATTCTTCTATTATACCACAAAAATAAAATGCATTTATGTAAAATGTCAAGTCTTTTCATTATAAGACGATTAAAACTAGCTGAACTTAAGTCTTTAAGCTCTGAAAAACAGGCTAAAAGTTGAAGCAAATAGTGCTTGTGTGTGTGTGTGTGTGTGTGTGTGTGTGTGTGTGTGTGTGTGTGTGTGTGTGTGTGTGTGTGTGTGTTTCATAACAGTATTTGATGCAAGCTACAACAGACGATGCATTTGTTCAGTCATTTGGTTTTAAAAAGAGTAAAAATACAGCACACAAATCATTTGCGACTAATTTGATGCTGTATTTTAATGTTGTTTTAAAGGGGACCTATTATGCCCCTTTTTACAAGATATAAAATGAGTCTCTGATGTTCCTGGAGTGTTTATGAAGTTCAAAATACCCCACAAATAATTTAGAACTCTCTGAAACTGCTCCTTTTGGGCTTCGATATTAAACTGCTATTTTGGTGACTGTCGCTTTAAATTCAAATGAGATAGTGCTCTTTTCAAAAGAGGGTGGAGCTACGCAGCAGATTCAAATTTTTAATGCTTCTTACTGTGGGCTGTTTATGCTAATGAGGGAGATCGTCACTAATGGGCGGGGCTTTTCATCTTCGATAACATTCTTTCTTTGTACATGTCAATCGAAGTGTTTCTACAGACACTTGTTTTTTTCAAGTGTGATTATAAAAAATAGAATTCATTAATTTTCACCATTAGAGTCTGGCTATTTCCACACAACTGTGTTTAAATCATTTCTAAAAGTGATTTTTGCATAATAGGTCCCTTTTAAAACCCGACATCTCATGTTTATTTGCATCAAATATAAGCAAAAAAGCTGTTTTTAGAATGCACACATTTATGGAAAATGCCTTTTTTTTTCTGAAATTTTCACATTTAACAAACTATTTTTGTTTGTTGCCACATCAGCAACTTACAGCCATTTTAATAGACATATCAAAATTGATAAGAACATATTACATAATAATAATGATTATTATACAAATCATTTCATACATTAAGAGACAATACAACAAAACTTTAAGTTTTACATTCATAGCATTATATAACATTTTTTCGACTGTATAATAAATACAATTCTGTGTAGAAACATTTTTTAAAAACATCCACCACCCAAGTACGCTCAGTAAAATATCCTTGTCTAGTGGCAGTGTTTCCCCTACCATTATATTAGGGTGGCGCCCCGCCTTCCCAACGGCTTTTCCCACCCCTCTTGAAGTCAAGTTATTTTTATTTTCTATATAGCACCAGATCACAACTTACTTTAATAAACAAGCTAAATAGCTGTATGTGATATGTTATTTAAACAATATCATTTGTCTCTACATGGTCACGCGTTTACAAGTTTCTTCTCTCTGAATCGCACACAGTGGAGTTCCACACAGCCACTCTCTGTTGTATAGGAATGAGAGTGCACACCACACATTCACATTTGAAGGACCGATAGTTTCTCAAATGTTAAATCGCTTTAATTTCACAATTGTCATTTAATTCTTGTAAAAAAAAAAACTAATTTAAAAGGATTTTTTTTTTTTGTACATAGTCTCACAGGATGTCGTCTGACAGCAATACTGTTGTTTTGATAAGATTCCATTGACGTTACGTAACACCCATGGATTTTGGCTGGCTAGGATGTCGCATCAACCTACAGAAAAATATCAGAATTCCAGTTTAGTGACGATGGCAGCACTCGCTCTTCTGCGTGTAGCAGCCGGAGTAGCTCTCCTGCTCCGGGTCCCATAGTATGAGGCGCCAGCCTGGACAAAATAAAGCGAACGCAGAGAGACTGAATGCACGCGAGGTAGACCGAGTGTGTGCACGAGAGAGACTGAATGGGTGTAAGGTACACCGGGTGCAGGCGAGAGAGACCGAGTGCAGGCGAGAGATAGTAATTAATAATAGTTGCAATAATTTTTAGCTTATACGGTTTTACAGTTCAAATAATTGTTCAGTTATTTACTGCTGTCATTAAAAGCTGTCATCCTTGTGTTTGTGTCGGTGTCAGTCTGAAAAGCTGCGCCACGCCCCCAATCCCAACCCAAGCCTCCCACCCCACCTACCCCGCCCCCTCAAAACTGTAAACATAGGGGAAACACTGAGTTATATTTAAAATTTAACATTGTAACAAAAATTGTTTTATGCCAACAGTGGTTACATGTTGTTGGTGCATCAATCTTCAATAGACACACATGACTTGACCTAAAGTGACCATTTTGGCCATTTAGTTCTCAAAGTGGGGGTCGGGACAGAAGGTCGGAAGGGGGAGGGGGGGGAGGGGGGTGTCGCCTGGTGATTTTCAAAAATCTGTTTATTTTTATTAAACCATAAGAATTACCATATTTTATCCATAACCTACTGAAGAGAAACAAATAGTCGTTTATAGTTACTATATAGTTACTATAGTAGCTTATAGTTACTAGTTCTATTGGATTGCGACCCCTGGGGTAATTACATTAAATTCATATAATTTCTATAATGTCTTTAATATAATTTAATTATACTGAAGACACAGCAATAGCGTCAGATGCAGCAGATTGATTTTATAACACCAGGTTAAACTTTCTGGCACATTTACAGCACTGAGATACATAAAAAAAATTAAAAAGATAAGACTTGGGTCTATTGGTGTGTGTGCGCCATTGCATGCAAGGTTTCTGTATTTATAACCACCTCAGAGGATATTGGGGGTCACGAGTCACTGGCATTGTTATTTTGGGGGTTGCGGGCTTAAAAGTTTGGGAACCCCTGATTTAACAAATCAAAAAAATCTTCAAAAAGTTAAACAAATGACAGAACGTTCCTTTATGAGCAAAATATTCCTTCAACCAAGGAGTTTGACACAAAGTCCAAATACTTGCATGTGCATGTGTCCCATCCATTTTCTAACACCCAAATTTATACTTGAAAATGATAGGTGATACTTGCCTATTATACATAGATAGTAAACCTGAGTTTGTCACAATCATCTATCTACCTATATTTATATATATATTTTTTTTAACGAACTGAATAACATCATGAATATAGGATGGTGACAGTTAAGAGGGTAAAATAAATGGTAATTTTATTTTAAATTACATCTAATTCACTGACAACACAACAGTGTGCCAGTTACCTTGTGGACAACTTAGTCATTCTATTTAAAAGGACATAATAAAATACACACGTAATAAAACACAAAATATTAAAGCGTCTTTGGCCTTTTCATGTTTTATATAAAACCAAATTGAGGGTTTGTGATGTCATTAGCATGGCCACACAGGACACGATCAGTCTCACTTGTTAAAATTGCTACTCTCTCTGGATCTGAACATTCTTTCAAACATTTGGGATAAATGTTAGTACATAGGGAAGTAAAATATTTTGTTGTTAAACTGGTGTAATAGGTTATTGAGATATGAGATATTATAATTTATATATATAAGTGCTGGGCCGTTATCGTGCATTTTGGAAACAGGAGATGAACCCCTGGTCTAATGAGTCACCTGGCTTGAGAAACCCGTTCTCAAAGACTTATTATTTGGGTAGCACACATATTCTGAATGCCTTCGGCAGAATTCAAATGAGCCATTTTAATCTAGATTAATTTTGAAATTTATCTAGATTAAAAAAATTAACCTATGCCCACCTATAATATATATATATATATATATATATATATATATATATATATATATATATATATATATATATATATATATATATATAAATAATTATTTTTTATTTATTTTTTTTAAGCCATCATAGAATTTGTTTTAATGGAAACTGTATTGGTTCTTTGGGCCTTCTATTAGTGGCATGATTAAAAACAATAAATATGAGTCACAAAACATGCTAGAAGCCATTAAAGCGATAGTTCACCCCAAAATGTAAACATTTACATACTATTTATTGGCTCCAAAGAGTTTCTTTCATCCGTTCAACACAAATGAAGATATTCTGAAGAAAGCTGGAAACCTATAACCATTGACTTCAGTGGTGTTTGATTTTCCGACTATGGAAGTCAATGGTTACAGGTTTTCTTGGGTCTTCAAAATATCTTCATTTGTGTTCAACAGATGAAAGTCAAACAGATTTGGAACAAGTGAAGAGTATTGAGGTAAAGTTGGTTTTATATTCGCAGGTTCTTCATATTTGAACAGTGACAACTTGTGATAAATATTTGAAATTTTGGTCTGAAAACACATGCAAGTATGACTTCAAAACAACATTAGCACCATTGAATTGTCTGTGGTGTACAATGGTGTACTTTGATAGTCATTGGCTGCTAATATGATTTTGGAAAAGAATACTCTTCTGAAGATATATTATGAAGGAGAAAGTATAAGGAGCGAATATAAAACCAAGATTACCCAAATGTGATGGGTGAGTAAAGGGTGAAGGCTGAGTAAATGACAGATTTTTCTATCCCTTAAAAACGTATAAACTTACTTGTATTCATACCGGAAACCAATAGAACTTACTGAGGTAAAGTTGGTTTTATATTTGCACATTTGTTCAGTGACAACTAGTCTATTTTGAATATTTGGTCTGAAATCACTTATGACTTCAAAACAACATTAGCACCATTTAATTGACAGAACAATGATGTGCTTTGATAGTCACTGGCTGCTAATGAAATTTCCCCATTTAGAATTGGCAGATAATACTTTTCTGAAATTACATTATTAAGGAGAAAGTCCGAACGTGCGAATATAAAACCAACTTTATATTAATTTAGAGCTTCTGCGGTGGTTTCTATTATGACAACCAAAACATAGATATAGTCCTACCCTGCAGGATAAGCCACTAAACCGGTGTTGGGGTCACAGGTCAAAGCGCTACTGCTGGAGGCAGTGATGCCAAGCACCTTCTCCAAGACAACCTGCAATCATAAATTCATCATCAGCTCTTTTTTTTTTTACACACACACACACACACACATTTATATATATATATATATATATATATATATATATATATATATATATATATATATATATTTATATATATATATATATATATATATATATATATATATATATATATATATATATATATATATATATATATATTGCACTTCAACATTTAACATGCAGGATGATGCAGCTGGTAAACGCAACAAACAGGGCGTGTAAGTTAGTGTACATTTATTTTCTGGACAATACAAAAACTACAATGACTAATCTGCATGAGGAACTTCAGTAACGTTACGTAAAAACAGAAAGAAGTCGTTCTCTGGCCTAATATAAAGTTAGAGTAAACAGGACAGAGTGAGTGTGTGGCGTTAATCATACCCGGTTATGAATGTCTCTTCTGTGGCTCTGTCGAGTCTTTCTCCTCGTGTTCGCTGGAACTGAAGTGCTGTTGTTATTGACTTTCTTTGCTCGAGAGGTCAAACAACTTTGGTTCATACTGGCTCCAAAAGGCACGGCTCCATCCGCCATAATGTAACACTCTTCTTTAAAACGGTTCAATAAGTAAACAAGGCTTTATAATCACATGTTAGTTTGCATTTAAATATTTGTTGAACGCTGTCCGGAAACGCGAACTTTCCGCTACTCCGTCCGACTTTATAAAACTGAATGTAGATAAAATGAAAAGTTTTTGTTTGATTTTTAAAGTACGATACAATAACTTCTAACGTTATATTTTTCCGACTGAAAGCGAAACTTCAGCAATGTACACACAGAACACAGCTGTAAGCAATGAAGTCCATGTAATCTGATCTGATACAGGCAGTTTCAAACATACACCGTCTCCGGTGATTGGATGAGAGGCTCGCGGGAGGCGGGATCATTCATGCAGCTCACTCGCTATTGGCTGACTTGACATGACATCGTATATAGTTCAGCCCACACTTCTTTTCATCGCTATAAACTGGTGATAACTTCAGAGAATCAGCAGCACACTATCATTAAGTGTAGCCACAATAAAAGCTAAATTACAGTAACATAAACATTAGGATAAACGCTACATTAACAGGGTTATTTATAAAGTATGAATTCAGCATGACTGAATTTTCGAACAAAATTGGGTCATTTCTTATAATACTGCAGTGCATATTTTGGATGATGATGATGATAATGGTGATATTAATAAGAAAAAGAAGAACAATAATTATAATTTCCCCCCTGACGCCGTTCAGATTACAACTCAATACAACGATGGATAGATTAGGTAAGCTTTAATAAATAAACATGACAATACATGAAAATAAATAAAAGTACCTGTTTGTTTGCTGCTATATTGTCCCCTGTCTGGATACTTTAAAAATATGGATTCTACTATTATTAATAATAAACAACTTCCATAAATTCATTCATTTATTGCTTAGACAATAAGTATATAAAATGCAAGCCTATGGTGTCTTGTGAGAGACTAGTTTAGTTTAATGGTGTGGTGCTTCACATATTCATAGCGCTTCATGTTTTCCACATTTTTTTTATGTTACAGCCTTCCAAAATGGATTAAATTCATTCACAAAATTCTACACACTTCCTGCTGGAAGATGAACCGTCACCCCAGTCTGAGGTCAAGAGCACTCTGAAGCAGGTTTTCATTCAGGATGTCTCTGTGCATTCATCTTTCCCTCTATCCTGACTAGTCTTCCAGTTCCTGCTGCTGAAAAACATCCCCACAGCATGATGCTGCCACCATCATGCTTCACTGTAGGGATGGTATTAGCCTGGTGATGAGCGGTGCCTGGTTTTCTCCAAACGTAACGCCTGGCATTCACTCCAAAGAGTTCAATTTTAGTCTCATCAGACCAGAGAATTTTGTTTCTTATGGTCTGAGAGTCCTTCAGACGCCTTTTGGCAAATTCCAGGCGGGGAGTGGCTTCAGTCTGGCCACACTACCATACAGGCCTGATTGGTGGATTGCTGTACAGATGGTTGTCCTTCTGTAAGGTTCTCCTTTCTCCACAGAAGAATGCTGGAGATCAGACAGAGTGACCATCAGGTTATTGATCACCTCCCTGACTAAGGCCCTTCTCCCCTGATCACTCAGCTTAGATCGCCGGCCAGCTCTAGGAAGAGTCCTGGTGGTTCCAAACATCTTTCACTTATGGATGATGGAGGCCGCTGTGCTCATTGGAACTTTCAGAGCAGCAGAAATGTTTCTGTAACCTTCCCCAACCTTGTGCCTCGAGACAATCTTGTCTCGGAGGTCTACAGACAATTCCTTTGTCTTCATGCTTGGTTTGTGCTTTGACATGCACTGTAAACCCTGGGACCTTATATAGACAGGTGTATGCCTTTTTAAATCATGTCCAATCAACTGAATTTACCACAGGTGTACTCCAATTAAGCTGCTGAAACATCTCAAGAATGATCAGTGGAAACAGAATGTACCTGGGCTCAATTTAGAGCTTCACAGCAAAGGCTGTGAATACTGATGTACATGTGATTTTTCAGGTTTCTTATTTTGCAACAATTTAAAAAAAATATTTTTTCAAATTGTCATTATGGGGTATTGTGTGTAGAATTTTGAGGAAATAAATGAATTTAATCTATTTTGGAATAAGGCTGTAACATAAAAAATGTGGAAAAAGTGAAGCGCTGTGAATACTTTCCGGATGCACTGTATATATATATATATATATATATATATATATATATATATATATATATATATATATATATATATATATATATCAGTTGGCGTTTCTGTGTGGAGTTTGCATGTTCTCCCTGGGTTTGCGTGGGTTTCCTCCGGGTGCTCCGGTTTCCCCCACAGTCCAAAGACATGCAGTACAGGTGAATTGGGTAAGCTAAATTGTCCATAGTGTATGAGTGTGAATGTGTGTGTGGAAGTTCCCAGAGATGGGTTGCGGCTGGAAGGGCATCCGCTGCGTAAAATCGTGCTGGATAAGTTGGCGGTTCATTCCGCTGTGGCGACCCCGCAAGGGACAAAGCCGACAAGAAAATGAATGAATGAATATATATATATATATAACGTTGATCAACTACATCTTTTTTGTAACCTGATTGCTTCAGGCACAATAGTAAATTTATAATGATTTGTGAAACATCTAATTGTCCTTGGGCGTTGTCAGAGGGGCATCCGCTCAAAATAATTATTTAAGGTTTGTGTGCCATCTTCAACACCTGCTCTTCATAATAGGATGCAACACTTCACAGGGAAACATGCCTTGAAGATGGTCCTTGAATCCTTTTAGACAGTGAGGAAAACCAACAAATAAAAGGACAGGATAGAGAGCAAGTGTACTAGGGTGGTATAGGGGAATTACTAATCTATGTCACACATGATGTCACACGGGTTCAACCGCGCATAAGGGTTGCAAAAAAAGACCGGTTGCAATAGCAAATATGTCGCGTTTCTGCGGTAGGATGCCAAATTCGACAAACAAGAAAACTTAAATTTTACCATACACCACACTGCTTTTAATGCCAACCGCAGACGTCTTTGGCTAACAGCCATCAGAAGAGCTGAATGAAGTGACGGCCTAATTAAAAATGCTGGACTCTGCAGTTCTCATGTTAAATCAGGTAAGTTCACGTTATGCTAAATCATACTCATTACTCGTTTTTGATTACAGCAATGATTTCAGCAAAAACAGTTAAATATGGTGAATTAAACTTTGGACACTGAATGCTTAGAATGAAATGTCAAAATGTAAGTTCACATACCCTGCCGTACCGGTGCAGTTCGCTGTCAAAATGCAGTTGTTTTGCTTGTTGATGATTACCCAGGCCTTGTATAGCTCCGTCTTCTTTCTTTGTCTTTGGCTAGGCAGAACCTCGGTTTTTAGCACTACATAGTTTTGAATCCGGTAATCATGGAACATTATTTCTTGCACATGACCACACAGAACAAAATTGTAGTCATCCAAACACTTGTAGGCCTTTAACTTCTCTCTTGTAAAATCACTAGGAGTTTCAATGAGATAATTGTATATTTCGGGCTGGATGCTTGGCCATTTCGTCTTATCCAATATCCATTGTGAGGGTGCTATCGCAAATGAACCTGTCAGACAAACGCCGATCACTTTAACGTTAATTTTGCAGAATAACTGTGCTTATCACTGGGTGAAAAGCTGCTATAATATGCTGAAAGCATTATGTAAATAATATATATAACATGTAATCAATATAACTTATCTCTAAGACAACAACAAACTCTGTACTGCATTGGATGTCATTCCCTTGCTGTAGCGCTCCTGGTTTTTTTCTGCAACCTCAATGCGCGCGTATCCTGAATGTTTACAAACCAGTAATTTGTCTATATATATCCAAAACTAAAATGGCTTTAAATTTTTGAACAGTGAGGATTAAAGAAAATTGTTCATAAATAGTTTTTGATCACCAACGTGTGCATATGTGTACATACTATTCTAAATGTATAATAATTCATCATCATCATTTTCTTTTCGGCTTAGTACCTTTATTAATCAGGGGTCGCCACAGAGGAATGAACCACCAACTTATCCAGCATATGTTTTACACAGCGGATGCCCTTCCAGCTGCAACCCATATATGTATATATACAGTTAAAGTCAGAATTATTAGCCCCCCGGAATTATTAGCCACCCTTTTTATTTTTTCCCCAATTTCTGTTTAAAGGAGAGAGGTTTTTTACAACACATTTCTAGACATAATAGTTTTAATAACTCATCTGTAATAACTGATTTATTTTATCTTTGCCATGATGACAGTAAATAATATTTGACTAGATATTTATCAAGACACTTCTATACAGCTTAAAGTGACATTTAAAGACTTAACTAGGTTAATTAGGTTAACTAGGCAGGTTAGGGTAATTAGGCAAGTTATTGTATAATGATGGTTTGTTCTGTAGACCATCGGAAAAAAAAATTTGCTTAAAGGGGCTAATAATTTTGACCTTAAAATGGCTTTTAAAAAATTTAAAACTGCTTTTATTCTAGCTGAAATGAAACAAATAAGACTTTCTCCAGAAGAAAAAATATTATCAGACATACTGTGAACATTTCCTTGCTCTGTTAAACATCATTTGGGAAATAGTTAAAAAAGAAAAAAAAACATTAAAAGGGGGGCTAATAATTCTGACTTCAAGTATATATATATATATATATATATATATATATATATATATATATATATATATATATATATATATATATATATACAAGCAGTGCAGAATTATTAGGCAAATGAGTATTTTGACCACATCATCCTCTTTATGCATGTTGTCTTACTCCAAGCTGTATAGGCTCGAAAGCCTACTACCAATTAAGCATATTAGGT